>JAMJFZ010001260.1:87500-123852 GCA_026225945.1 Cricetomys ansorgei
TTGCTGAGCTGCCCCAGCAGTAGCAGTACTATTACAGCTATTTCTAAAGGGTTATTTTATGTCTAGAACTCTGCTAGGTTCTATGAGGAATTACAAGTTCCAGAACAAAGAGCCTCAACTGATAAGAGAAAACGATCATTGTGATGAAAATGTCATCCACTTATTTCCAGGAGAGTGAAGTAATTAAACAATTAACCTCTGACTTGTGGAGGGTGGCTTTATTCAAATAAACAAGAAATGTTAGTGAGATATATAAATCCCTCATCTGGTCAGGATTTCATGCGGACAGCTGGATAGAATCAGTGCTTTATTCATCTCAATAGAACCGCTAGCCAAGGTAAATACAGTTTTCTAGTAATTTTTCAGGTCACATTGTGTAGCATTTTTACTTTTCCCATTTCTTATCTATATTAGTTCCTAAACTACCATTAGGAGCACCACCTCCTGGCTGATTAAACAATGGACATTTTCTCGAATTCTGAGATCAAGGTGTCAGTAGGATTGGCTTTGTTTAAATTTTATCTCCTGGATTTTAGTATGATACAACCTCTCCGTCATATGGTTGGGCCTCAGTTCTCAAGTGTATCATAATTTTCTCTTAAAAACATATCAGTCTTTTGGGCTGAAACTCTCTGATATGAAATTATTTGACCTTAAAGACCTTTTATGAGAAGATCTTCACAGATCCTTTAAGAAATCTTATATATTAGCTCTCTGAATACAGTCGCATTGTAAAGCTAAGATGTCGATACATACATTTTGTCAGGAGTATACAAGTCAGCATGGTTGCCCGTGCCAGAAGCTGACGGGAGTCAGGTAGACACAGGCATGCTCACCCTTCTCTCCAAACTATTTTCTTATATCATGGATGCAAATATTCTTATGGTTTCCTTTTTATGAATGCAGATTTCACCTGCTCACTTCCTACCAGACCCCAGTTACTGACTAGGTTCAAAGTTAGTTGTTTCCATCATGGAACCACTCAATAAAACATTGAATCATTTCATACACCACCAGGGAGTGTACTGGAAAAAATAAATATCCCATCATGCCTTTCTCTGCATGCCATCCAAGTGACAACTGTAACTTCTGTCTCTTTCTGGAGAAATCATGTTCTGACCAAACATAAGGGTGTTCTAACAGACATCCACTCAGGGCTGTAGTTTAGTTTTATGTTACCAAACATTTCCCAGATATTCACTGTGGCTATTAGCCCTAGACAGTGACCCTCTTCCACGTGGGTGTCTGTATTCAGACATTGAAATACCTCAACCGCAGAATAGCTGGACCCTGCTGATGGCACACTGCGAGGCAGAATTTCTGGTTAATGTAGGCAACAGAGTCACATTTTAAATAGTTTACTGTCATTTCTCCATGTTTGTCCTGCTTGTCATCCTGAAATCCTCCATTTGTATTTTAAATGGAGATTTGTTGCTTGAAGCTTTAGCAAACTGTCTAGAAATGCTATCACAGATACTTGATCAGTTTCTCAGAAATAAAAGAAAAATGATCGATCTCCTTGGGGACACAGACACTCAGTCCACAGGCTGCTGTGGGTCCTTCCTACTCCACATAGAATTCATTTAGGTGTTCTGTACGATCAATTTAAATGTTCCAGACTGTTGACACCATGTGCCTTATGTGAGTCTTTTTCCCAAACTATTTTTCAAAGGTTCTGAATGAGATGAATTATGCAGAACACTAAACAAAATACAAGATTGGAAGAAAACATAGAACAAGAGTATTCCTTTATGTTTCGTGACATTTAGCTTTAAGGAACATTATTGCCCTCTATCGACGCTGCCCTCTGTCATAAGGGCGCGGGCAGATGACTGCAGTGCGGCTGCGCAAGTCAAAGCGCTGTGTTTCCATTCAGGGTCTTCGAAGCAGTGCTTCTCTCTTCGATCTGGCTAGCTCTCTCTCTCTCTCTCTCTCTCTCTCTCTCTCTCTCTCTCTCTCTCTCTCTCTCTCTCTGTCTGTCTGTAGGAGAGGAGAGGGTGCCATATAGCCTGAAGCTGGAGGTACAGGAGGTTTTGATCTGCCTGACATGGGTGCTGGGGATGGAACTGAGGTACTCGATAAGAGCAGAACGTGTGCTTAACCATTGAGCCACCTCTCCAAGCCCCTGCTCTTTAATATGTTTCTTCTGTTCCATCGCATTTCACTTCTAGACCCACACCAAGGTTAGCTCTCCTCGCTGGCACCTCAGTCCTATACGAGCATCAGCTGGTGGACTCGGGAAATAGTCGCTCTGTTTGGTAGAAGAAGCAACACAGGAGTAATGTTGCCCAGCGGGAAGAAAGCGCCCTTCGAGCGCTTGCTGGGTATGTCTTCCTCTCACAAGAGATAATTAATTTCACTTATTTAAGCTGAAGAGCTCCTTTATTTCAAAGAGGGCATTTTATTTGTTTTATTGTGTTTAAGTGTTAAATTTGGTAAAGGAAAATGTTTTCTACGATTGTGTTATTTTTCTTATAAGAAGTTAAGGATGTCTTATGAAGCCCAAATCCGTAAAACTTTTATAGCCAGCTTGAAAACCATCACTTCCGACTGTTGGTATGCATCATGTTTATCTTCTAATATCAAATGTTTCTTTCATCCCATTACATCTTTATTTGTGGATTCAATGAGCAGAACATATGCATGGTTACCTGCCCTGACCAAAGGAGCAAACGCAGTGACGTCATGCCGTGGAAAACCTGAGACTGCGCATTCGGATCGGGCCACTCTGCTGTTTTCAGCCCTTAGGCATCCACCCAGACTTGGATTCCTGATGCTCACCCTCAGTAAGAGGGGATCTGCTCCATCACACTACACTGAATTATCAAATGGCAAATAACCATTTGATACATATTTGATAAATATAAAATCAAGTACTCTGTTTTAATTTTGAACTACAAAAGTTGACAGACAGTGGAAGCCACTGATGGTTCTAAGACGCGAGTCTCCATACATCACTGCCTAATGTGGCTTCTTTAGGGTACAGAAAACTTTATCTCTGATTCCAAATTGAGTGAAGGCAAGATACCAAGTTTAAAATTCCCCGTCAACGGCTGTTTTACTAATTATCCAGATTCTGAGGCAATCATAGAGCCGCAATCATTCACCTCACGCCTGGAAACATAAGTCTTGTTCTTTTGATGAATATTTATAAGACAGTGTAAAGCAGTCTACTTTCTTCTCCCTCCAGGCAAGACAATTTGGAGTTCATCAATATGTATTACCAAGGACTTTTATAAAAGGCACTTCAAAGAAAATTCATCAGGCTTTCCTTTTGTCTTGATTTCTGTTAGACTGATACTTCCTTTTGACAAGTATCAATAAATTATCCTCTGATGGCTAGAAACTTGATGTCTTATTCAGAAACTTCCTCACACAGCAAAAATGTGGTCATGAGTTTCAAGTGGTATTATTAAGATCCTGCATCTAATTTAAGGACAGACAGAAGATATGCAAATTAACAACAATAAAACAAACATATAGAGTCACCCTGCAGCACACCGGGTGGAGTTTTCCCATATCTGAGAGCT
Source organism: Cricetomys ansorgei (assembly GCA_026225945.1). NCBI lineage: Eukaryota > Metazoa > Chordata > Mammalia > Rodentia > Nesomyidae > Cricetomys > Cricetomys ansorgei. The sequence continues at coordinate 91,031 of JAMJFZ010001260.1, forward strand.
TTCAGGCTGTATACAACTTGTGACTTTGTTATTTGTCATGTGGACATATTTACAATTCCTTCGCAAGTGGAGGGAAGCTGTGCGCTCTTTCTGGAGATGGCAGAGAACCACATTAAATGGAGCCAGATTAGTGTAGCTCGGGAATGCAGAGAATGACAAGATGTCTTTCTCCATAAAGCTGATGGGTTTCTCTTTGGAATATTATTGGTTAGAATCACATTTCCATAAGCAAAGGGCGAACAAATGCAATTGACTAAACTAAGAATGAAAAACAAATCATCAGTGCACTATTTAATAGGCTGTGAAAAGGATACTAAGCCTCTTTATTTGCATTCTTTCATTTAAAGGAGCTGAGTTATTTTGGTTTATTACTTTGGCAAGAAGTATTTGAAATACAGGAATTCTACTGATACCCATTTCTATAAATAAACACATAAAACAGCATGCAGACTAAAGAGTCCATTGTACTTTATGGCTCCACTCACTCTTTAGAAAGCTATGGTTCTAATTATAAAAACATTCCATATTCAAGAAACGATTTTGTTACTACCTGGCATAATATACCAGAAGTGCTGAGCTAAATTTTAAGAAGACATAATGGGAGAAAAAATGTGACATTTCAGCTTCAATATACGTTTTGTAAACTGACTCTAGTATTAATCACACAGCTATTTAATCACACAGCTATTTAGTTCACGTACGACAGCCAAACATATAGCATTTGTAAAACTAAAATTCACTCTACACAAATATACTTGGAACACACTGTTTATTTTACAGTAAAGGAACAAAGAGGTAAGGCTTTCAAGCAGAATATTGCAGGCTAAAAAACGCCTTCATAATGCAAAGGCCCCATGATATACTTATCTGATATTAAAGGAATATTACTCAAACATAGCTTACATTTACTATGACCTTGAATGGGTGCTAAACATCACAGGGAGTTCAGGACTGCCTTCTCGTGTTGGGAGCCAAAAGATACCATCACACTTTCATATATTTGCCTGTTAACTTGTATTGCTAAAAATATAGAGGAAACACATTTAACTCTTTCTGACCATTCAAGGTGTTTGTTGTTTGCTGATTGTTTGTTTGTTTTTGAGACAGAGCCTCACTGTTTTTTCTTGGCACAAGGTTCTACCTGTGGGGTGTCCTAAGTGTCCTTATGTCCTAAATAACATGGCTTCTGGCTTTCCCAGGGTAGGTAAACCAACACAGTAAGGAAGAAAACACAGTGACCTATCAGTGAGTCTGGGAAGTCGCCCTCTGTCACTGTATTGTATTCTTCCAGCTGAAATGGAAGCAGATCATTCACACCAACTCACTTTTCAAGAAAAGGAATTATGCTCCCCACTCTGAAGAGATAGTTATTAACATACGTGGACACAGCATTTCCACAAGTGTATCCACGATGGGTGAGGATGTTGAACAGGTGAAGGCAACATCCACAGGACACGAAAATGCACAACAAATTCAGTTTTCATCCAAGAGTAGATTCTTTTATTCTTGCTCCTAAATTCATGAGAATGGAGTTTTAGAATTACAAAGGACATATAAAAAGCCCATGGATCCAATGTGTCATTTCTATCCTATAAGACACTTCATTCACTTACTGATTTATTTCTTTGCTCATTTGAAAAAATACACACACAAGAAGAAGCTAGGAGTGTTATTTCATATTTAAAAATAAATCTAAATGTCCTTTAGCCCTCCAGACAAAGATATTAAGGAGTTTCTGGGAGACAGTGGTGTGATAAGTACCGTTTTAAAATTCTTGCTGGTGTCGTGCATGACAGAACACTAAAGAGAGGCGGAGGCTGGAAGACTGGTTAGCAGATAGTAAAAATAATTAGATGCTGGACGGTGAGAATTGAAACACCCAGCAACCATCTCCCATCGAAAGAGGTTGTGCGCTGCTTTCTCCTGAGTGTGGAGGCTCCTACAATGATGAAAAAAAGCAGTGCTAACTCCAGATTACATGCTTCAGTTGACTCGAGCACTGTCCTGACAATGCACAGCCGTACCAATAGTTACGCTGTTGTGAGAAATCAGGGATGTGGCCCTCTGTTGTTATTAGGGTATTGCTATCCTCTGTAATGTGTGGTAAAATATGCAATGTTTGCATAAGGTTTCACAAGTACCAAAGACACCAGAACTGTTGACATGCATGTTACACTAACAGCCTCCTGGCGCACATTTTCCAGTATATTAGAAGTTACATTTGGAAACACCGAATGACAAAAGAAACAATGTATACAGGGAAATGTGCAGAGGGCTTTGAAGTTCAACATATCTGCATGTCTGTCTTGTCCCCATTCCTCTCTGGGTTCCTGACATTTGCCATGTGATGGTTTCTAAATCACAATTTCTTGAAAGAAAATAATTGAAACTCACTCAAAGATTGACAGTATCAAATAAAGTAATTTATGTAAATACTCGGGACAGTGCCTGACACTTAGTAAGCCCTAATAAATATGTACGATTAAGTTTATCCTACAGATGATATTGGCAAGGATGATTTGGTAAATGGTAAGTTGATCAAAAAGATATTTTGTTAAGTAATTTTGAAGATTTAAAAGTAAAAAGATTAAAAACACTGCTTTATTTACATACAAAAAAGAAGGGTTCCTGGAGGCCAGGACACCGAGAGTCCTTGTCAGGACATACAAAGTTTCTTGCCAATTGTGTTTTCCTCTACACACTAATTTGCTGGAATTGGAATCACATTAGCAAAAGGCCGGGGAACTTGAACAGAAGTGTCATGTGATCTTCACGATATGCTAAACATCACTATTGACTTTAATTCCCCAGTCGTCTTCATAAATATGTCAAACTGGTTTTCCACGTAAAGAATACCAGGCTGGCATTGTAGGTCAGTGTTAGGACTCTTGCCTGGCTCTGTGCAACTCTCGGCTCAATCCTCAGTACTGCAAATGATACCAATCATTATTAACATAAATGACTGGCATATTCCAAAGTTTTTTAAGGATGATAATTCCTTCTATATGTAACCAAATCAAAAATATAGATGATTGAAAATTTTTCAAGTGTCTTAACAGCTGAAACTTCCTGGAGCATGCAGGGTATTCGGTCAGAATATTAAACAGTTTTGAAAGCAGTTACATGATAGCACTATCTTTAAATGTCAAATTAATTAAAGTGATGAAATAAATGCTTCTTATATTACCTAAAAATAAAACCAAAGAAATCAACCACAAGGTGAATGACACTCATTACATATTCTTAACAAAGCACGTTTTAACTTATGGTTTACAGTGTCATGTCGACATTCTGTTGGTGATCCCGACACGCTGCTTTCGTAGAAGGCATGCTGCATCATTCTTAGTGCTCATTTGCTCTATGCATCCTTAGTGTATGCTTCTCACAGGGTCTGGGGAAGTGGTTTTGGAGTAAAGCACTTACTGAGTAATCGTGAAGACCCGGGTTCAAGCCTCCAGAGCCCGTCTGACGTTAAATGCAGTCGTATGTTAATAATTGTAGCGCTCCTACAGGTAGACGAGAGGTAGAAACAGGAAACGTTCCAAAAGTTAATGTGTCAGCTAGCCTGGCAGAGATAGCAGTGACAAACAGACAACGTAACAGGTGAGAGCCAACCCTCGAGGTGGCGCTCTGATCTCCACACAGGCACAGTGTCATTCACACGCGCACAAGCAAACAAACGATAAAAATAAATAATTATCAAGTTATTTTAACTTTTCATGAATATTAAATTATTTTTTTAAGACTTACACTTCCATCAGTGTATCTTTTAAAACATGATTGTCACTAAATAAACACTAAAGAATCTTCACTGGGCATTTCATGTTTGAGCTTTCTTCATTCAGCATGTTTTTAAACCTTTAAACTGTCCCGAGAACATTTGCGAATATTTATCTTTCATGAACACAGACCTACCATTTATCATTTTGTTTTTCAAGGCAGAGCTTCTCCGTGTAGCCCTAGCTCTTCTGGAAATCCCCTGTAGACCAGGCTGGCCTTGAACTCAGAGATCTGTCTGTCTGCTTCCGGAGTGCTGGAATTTAAGGTGTGTGTCACAACCACCAGGCTCAATTATATTTTCTAAATACCAAAACAAACAAAAATTAAAACACACTACTAGTGATTTGACTGTAATTGTTTCTCATTTTAAATATCAGAAACATTCAACCATGACCTTCCACGGAATGTAGTAACTCTTAGCAGAGTGGTAACCTTGGGCATAATAAGAACAGCAAATGTGCAGGTGCTTTCAACACAAGAGCTGCATACTCTTTTCAGGCTAGTGGTCAGCCCCGTCCATGGTCTCACACTGAGCCGCTCTTGTCTCCGGGGAACACGGCTGGGCTAGTACAAGTGAGTGATCACTGCTTAGACCTCTGTGTAAGCAGATTCATCATATGCTGTCTCTTCCTTAACTACATGGTTACGTCCCCAAGCCTGGCACTGATGGTTTATCTATACCGTAAATCACTGTTTTTCTGTCTACACAGAAAAAAAAACACACGCCATACTTTATACATCGACTTGTTTAAGGACAGCTCATGGTTTCCAGTTTTAGATGAGCTGATCTGAACATTTGTGCACAAGCTGTCTATGTCTGTGACATATGTTTTCATTCTCTTGGCGGTAGAGTCCAAGTTATGAGCGGCAGTTACAGATGTTAGAGGATACACCGGTTTTCCCAAGTTCTCCCTTTACGTAGAGTGTTTTGTCCGTGGCACATCTTTGATCTTCCTGGGTTTGTTTTGTTTACTTCTGTGTTTATTTTCATTCTGAGGCTCATTATTTCTGTCCTGTGTTGGATTTGAATGAACACTTTATCCCATTCCCTAAGACAGACGCAGATGTCATTTATTCGAGCCTTTCAGATTTCCTAAGACAGAGTTCCGCACTGTAAATTGCTCCCCATGGGCTGTGGCAGAACCCGACAAAGGCCGGCCTGCCGTGAGTTTGACTTCAGCCAGTTCAAAGTCTTAGATTTCACTTTTTATTCACTTATTGCTTCTCAATTTATTTAGAAATATGCAGTTTAATTTGCTGTGGAATGGAAACACTTAAGGAAGCTTTCTGTATTTAATTTTTAATTTATTTTCAATGTGGTGAGAGACGATACATACTTTGTGCGCCTTATACTTTTTGCTGATTTACAGAGTCCTCCTTTGTAGTCAGTATCCACAGGACACACATGTTCTGGGGCGGTGGGGTCTAACAGTGTCAATATGTCAGTTCCATCGATGCTGTTATCCACGCCCTCGATATCCCCCATTCTACATTCCAACTTGTGTGCGATCAGTTATTAAAGAGTGGACACTGAAACCCTGGCGCTGACCAGGGAACTGTCTACTTCATTTTGCAGCTCAGCCAAACGTCTCTTTCATCACTATGGTGAACTAACTCCCTCAGAATTAAGGAACGGGCACCGTGTGCTGTAACATTGCTGCTCTCTTGGTATCGCTTTGAAGGAACAAAGTCACCATTTGACCTGTATGCACATTCGTGTGAGCACCGTAGAGTGTCTCTCATGTTTTAGTTTTAAATTGTTTACGGCTGTATTTTATATGCATGCTGAGACTAGTTATCACCTAAAGTTATTAGTAGTAATAATAGGATTACAATCTTGCTATGTTAATTTTTCTCATCTTTTAAAATTTCTGTTTTTATATGAATTGAGCTACATGCAGAATACTCCATTTTTTTCTTATTATTTGTCAACAGTTTGTTGGAGCTTGAGCACATGGATCATGGTCTTGCACACAGCACACACATTCAGTCTCACAGCACAGCATCAGGCGGCTTACACTTGCTGAACTCTCATCTCTCATACCACTCTTCTGGTCTCACATGTGTACACACACACACACACATGCACACACACACACGCACACACACACACGCACACACACACACGCACATGCACACACACACATGCACACACACACACACGCATACACACACACACACACGCACATGCACACACACACATGCACACACACACACGCATACACACATATATACACACACATACACACATGCACACATACACATACATACACACATGTACACACACACATACACACATGCACACACACACACACACACACACACATGCACACACACACACACACGCATACACACACACACGCACATGCACACACACACATGCACACACACACACGCATACACACATATATACACACACATGTACACACAAGTACACACATATATATACACACATACACACATGCACACACACACACACGCACACACGCACATGCACATGCACACACACACACGCATACACACATATATACACACACATGTACACACACAATACACACATATATATACACACATACACACACACACGCATACACACACATGCACACACACACATACACACATGCACACACACACACATATCACACACACACACACCACTCACATTCACACCCCTATCTTTTATTTTTAGTGTATTTTAGAGCTTATAGCAAACAAGGACAAAAGTAGAACAAACAACTTGAAAATATAACAGAAGCAATCGAAAATGAAACCCACAAAACGTACAAAAATTGATAAAAATACGTATCATTTGTTATTCTTTGTCTAATATGAATGCTATTATTTTTCATCCTTTTAAAAATTGTGAAAGAGTGTTTGTCCTGAATGATTACTAGTGCACCGTTCCTGCGCATAATGTCTACAGCAGTCAGAGAAGTTGTCAGATTCCTTGGACATGGAGTTAAGGATGGTTGCTCTGGGAACAGAACTCAGAGCCTCCACAGGAGCATTGAGAGCTGGTGCTCCTGGCCACTGAGCTCCTAATCTGATGCTAAATTTAGTGCTTCTCTCAGCTTCACCATAGTCTTCACGGAGCAGTGCGCTGCTGTGGGCACTCAGCAGGGAAGACAAGGAGGATTCTCATACATGCAAACTCTGCCAGACCTCAGCACAAGGAACCACCATCCCGGCCAGTGCCAGACTCAACTGACAGTCAAACCCTGAGCCTCTGAGCTCAGGTGTTTTCATTCTTTCGGAACTCCTCAGGTATGCTACTGAAGGCACGTGCAGATCATTAGCAATTAAACACCCCCACAGAAACCCAACACCTGCAAACAGCACAAAATACCCTAGACAGGCCCCTCACCCAAAGGTGCATAAAATCATTTTAAACATAACTAAAAATAAACTTCTGCAACATTTTCATACTTTACCTGTGCTTTTCCTTTGTTCCTGTGTCTCTATGTTAATGAAATGGAAAACAGTTGTAATGACTACTTAATGTCGCTACTGCTCATTCTGAATCTGAATAAGTTTAGACTTACTTTGATCAGTTTGCTTCTCTTCAATATGGCTTGTCTACCTGTTTCTTTATATACAGGATGCATTTTATTATCTCTCCTGTAAACATTGTGCTTTACAGCATTCTGGCTCGCTTGTGTTCTGATTCTTATGTTTGCCTTTTATCTTATTAAGGGAGATTTCTCAATTATTTGAAAACTAGTTTTTTTAGAACACATAAAGATATTTTGTAGACCTATATTTTCTGCTCTTACACTCTACTAAACCCGCAGACCTCTCTAGTTTCTATGACTCTCACTTCCTCCGACTTGAAGAGGTGCATCCGCCTTCACTGTTCTGTTTGTGGCTCAGCCCCACTGCCTCTCAAAGAGTGAAGAAAATGTTGACCTAGCATCACACTCTACCTCTTCTTGCCCATTCCCCTTCATCCCTCAAAAATCTACATGCCCAATACCACTCTTTTACATAGTTTGTTTCATTTAAGAGGACACATCTCTCCTCTTGGTCTGTCTTGTTCAGAAGTGGCAGGTCTTCAACTCAGGAAGAATTCAGGGCATCAGTTTGAATCTTGGTCTTGGTCTCATTTCAGCACTCAGCTAAAGTCCCTAAAATTTCATTTTTTCTCAGGATCTATGGGTTTCTCTTAACTTTGTTCTTTCTAATACCTTAGGTTCTTTAGGACCCACAGAGTAATTTCTTTATCTTGCTATTGATTCTGGAGCCCCAGAGTCTTTGAGTACCTAAAATTAATCCTACATATTCAATTCTTAGAAATTCCAACATGGTATGCCTAGGTCAAACCTCTGTCTTCATATCCTGCTTGGTAAGGTATATCCAATTAATTTTTCACTTCACTAATCCTCCTCCTCCTTTTTCTAATTTATATGAAAATCTATTTACTTATTTACATATTTTCTTAGACTGCTCATTTTTTTCACTAATGTGTTTGTTTCCCTTATAAAATATCAGGTTAGATATATTATACAAATTTATCTGTTTATATGTTTAGGAACATATATTGTTGTTCTGTGCAGAGAGAAGTATCAAATAGTAACAATAGTTACAAGAAATGCTGAGTTCCTTGAGAAAATAAAAGAGGCTTCTTCTTTTGTTAGAAGTTTCTCGCTGACAAGAAGACAACACTTCAGGTAGATTTATACAAAGCCACACGTTCTGAACATCCTTCCTGTAGTAGTCAGGCTGAGTTCTTCTAACACTGTATATAGTTGCCATGGTTTCCAAAGTCACCTCAAGAAGCCATTCAAGTTTCCTAATGTAAACTGAACTCCTCCCACTTGGGTCCCTGACCAATCATTTGAGACATCAGTACCGTGACTTCAGGAATCCTCAACCCATGTGCCAGTTCTTCATGTGAGCGCTCTGGCCAGCAGCTCTGGTGCAGCTTATACCTTAAGGAGCATGGAGCCAGGTTTCCCAGACACAAGACATGTATAAGAAAGGAAGACCCCATGTCTTTTTAGATATCAGCATATTTAGTCACCCCAATAATTCAGGTTTGTGCAATTAGCATAGCAGATATTAGGGTACAGAGACAAGACAGTCCTACTGTGTTATTCAAATTTCAGACTCACTGAACTAGTACACATAAAATAATCACTCTCCTATACTTCTTTTTTTTCTTATAACATAACTGACAGGAGAACTCAAAGTACCAGGGGTGCAGTGCAGGGGCACAGTGATTCATGAAGCATTCATTAAGCCCTAGAATAAAGCTCTAGTGTCACAAAAATGTAATCTCCTAACACAAAGAATGTATTTGTATTAATTACTTTTCTCATTGCTGCAACAAAATGCCTGTCATAAAACATTTAAGAAAGAAAGGGCATGTCTTAGCTCATAGTTCCAGGGCATAGTGCATAGTGGCTGGGTAGTTATGGAGCAGGAGGAACTGGTAACATTGTGTCTACAGTCATGAAGCAAAGAAACATGAATACAGACGATCAAGTTCTTTACACTGTTTAATTCAGTCTTGGATTCTAGCGCATGGAACCATACTGCCCACAGACACGGAGGTTCTTCCTGCTTCAGCCCAATCTAGAAACTCTTTCATAAACATATTCAGAACTTTTCTCCTAGTAAATCTAGATCCCACTCAAACTAGCAATCAATATTAACCTGTATTAACCATCACAACATTCGAAAATCTGTAGAGTCACACATAAACATCACTCATAAAATTTTGTATAACACTGACTTGATAAAGGCTGACAGTGATTTCTGAATAGTTTATATCAGAAGTTGAATGGTTATTGTCTGAGCACCAAGTTTTTAATAGCTCAGCTAGTTCAGTGATTTAGGCCTTTCCGAACCATAAAAACCCTTTCAGTTTGATTATAGTGTATAGATTGTCGTGGTCCTCTTTTGAAAATTCTGATGCAGAATGACTCCGGTACTCAGAATGGAGTTACTAATGTATCCCATACATGTTTGAAAGGCATTTGGCCAACCAATATAAGGCAAGATTTAGACCCTAAAGCACAAACTTCAGTAGCCCATTTAGTGTCTTGGTATTTGTATAACTTTAATTATGTGAGTATCTGTGTATTTTCTTCAGAAATGGAATATTTATTAAATTTCAAAGATTTTTCAGAGCCCTAAGTCAACAAGGAAGTATAAAACTAAAGGAGTCTCAGATAAACAATCATTAATAGTTTTTCTTTTATACAAAGTTGTCTCAAAGCTAACTAATTGATAATTTAAATTTTTTAACTTATTAAACAACGGGTTCTACTATTATTTTCTTGACGCTTTGTTGGGTACAAACAAATATTATTTAATTTTTAAGAAGTTTCAGTATGTGTTTATAATGATATTATTTTAAGAAACCTAACTGTCACACAAAGACACTTCAGTGAAAATTCTTTCATCTCTTAGTCTTTATAAACAGGAGGTTATTGGAGAGGGCAGAGGCAAGGGAAGTGGACGGGGTGAGTGTGCACAGAAGAGACTACAGACATGCAAGAAAACCACACAAGGTTCTATATTTTGTACAATAATAAGTGCATATGGAAAGCTTGAATAATAAAAATGAAAATAATCTCACTATATAATAAAAGTCACCCAAATATACCTTATTCAGGAAACTAAATATCTTCAGTCAAGAAATAAATTGGAGAATTCCAATTGAAGGTGACCATTGGTGACTAATTTTGTGTTGGGATTCCTAACACAAAGTCATTTTGACCTATAATTTCAAGCAATTGTAATAAAACATCCTCTTTGGTCATTGTAGCAGATTTATAAAATCGTAAAAACTCTTTTTCTACCTGACAGGAGATTTGTTGTTATCTAGACACTTTGTACAAAATTTACTATCCAGTTAAAAAGGGAAAATTATTTGATTCAGTTACATAATCATTATAGATGTTATATAACAAATTACCTAATTGCTCAGTAGATTAAAATAGCAATAAACATGTTTCGTGTGGCAAGGTTTCTAGGAGGTTGGTGGATTCAGCTTATTCGGATCGTAGTAGCTCAGGGTCTTTGGTGATGTTTGCATCAGGATATTAGCTAGGACTGCCATCATCTGAAGGCCGGTCGGTGCCAGGGAGCCCATTCCTCCTGGGTTGATTTTGTGATGCAGGGTCAGTGATAAGTTTTGGACGTGAGGCTCAGTTCCTTGCATGGCAGACCTCCATCAGTGTGGGAGCATCCTCACTACAGGGCAGCTTCGTTGAAAACACCGGGTCTAAGAGATACCCCCTTTATTAGTCATTGTTCTGTGGTGAAGAGATGACACCATGACTGTGGCAAAGCATTTAATTGGGGGCTTGCTTACAGTTTCAGAGGTTCAGTTCATTATCATCATGGCAGGAAGTAGGTGGCAGGTATTGTGCTTGAGCAATAGTTGAGAGCTACAACCTGATCATTAGGCAGAGAAGAGAGAGAGAGAGAGGGAGAGGGAGAGGGAGAGGGAGAGGAAGAGAGAAGAGAGAGAAGAGAAGAGAAGAGAAGAGAAGAGAAGAGAAGAGAAGAGAAGAGAAGAGAAGAGAAGAGAAGAGAAGAGAAGAGAAGAGAAAATACTGGGCCTGGCTTGGGCTTTGGAAAACTCAGCCCCCTCCCCGCCCAGTGACACACTTCCTCCAACAAGGCCACACCTACTCTAACGAGGCCACACCTACTCCAACGAGGCCACACCTACTCCAATGAGGCCACAGCCCCTAATCAGTTCTACTCCCTGGTAACAAAGCATTCAAATAGATCAGCTTAAGGGGCCATTTTTATTCAAACCACAGCCTACCATCTTAGAGTCCAGAATTAGCAGTTATTTATCCTCAACCTTATTGCATAATCTCCTTGAAAGATTTGTGTATTACCTGCAAAACAGTGGAGTGAATATGAAAATCTAATTTAGGAGAATACCTCACAAGTGAATCTCAGAAATAAAAATAATTTCAACTGCTGGTGAGGCCATTTATCGGTCAGGTGACATACCTGGTTGGATAAACTGTAACGTCAGTGCCACTGGCAAATTTAAGGTCATTGTGAATAATCGGTCAAATAATAACAATAACAAAATGGGACTCCTGCCAGAGAAGCAGCAGGAAGCTAACTGCAGATTTTCAGCTTGCCTTCCTTGGTCATAGCAGAAAGACTGGGGAGGAGGATCAGAGATCTGAGTGGCCTCCTGGGGATCCCGGCAGGGAGGGAGTAGAGCCAGTGATGACACCAGAGAACCCGCTTCCTAGAATGAAAAGGAAAACAAAAGCCAGGTAGATGACAAGAAATAGTCTAACTCAGGGCTGACAATACAAAGAAGCAATGAAACAAAGAGTTAGTTTTTTGAGAAAAATCAATGAGTTTGACAAACTTAGCAAAATTAACTAAAAAGCAGACAGAGCAAATCAAAATTAGAAAGAAAATGGGAGACATACCAGCAGATATGGAGGAAATCCTAAGTTCATAAGGATGTACTTTAAAGACTTGTACTCTATCAAGTAGGAAAACATAAAAGAAATCAATAATTTTTAAATACACACCTTTGGTAAAGTTAAATCAAGATAAGATAAGCAACTTACAGAGACCTATAATTCCTAGTGAAATAAAAGCAGTCATTAAAGGTCCCCCAACCAAAAGAAGAAAGAAACAAACAAACAAAAAAAGCCCAAGGCCATACGGTTTTAGTACACGGTTCTACCAGAATTTCAAAGAAGAGTTAATGGGAAGACAGCTCAAATTAATCATGAAACAGAAACAGAAGGAATATTGCCCAATTCGTTTCATAAGGACACAGTTACTCTGACACACAAGCCACATAAAGACCCAACCCAAAATGGCCAATTTCCCTTATGGGAATACATGCAAAAAGTTTCAATACAATTGCAAATTGAACTCCAAAATATATCAAATTGATCATCAAACATGATTCAGGAGGCTTCATCGAAGAGATGCAGAGATGGTTCACTATATGAAAAATCAATGAAGGTGATCCACTATACAATCTGAAAGACAATAACCACACAGTCATGTGATAATATGCAGAAATTTTAATTTTTAAAAATCAAATACCTCTTCATGATAAATGTCCTTGGAAGATGAAGGATACAAGGGACATATCTCATCAGGAAAAATATGATTTACTGCAAGCTCATAGCCAACACTAACTTAGATGGAGAGAAATTCAAAGCAATACCACTGAAATCAAGAACAAGACAAGGTTGTCCACTCTTTATACTAGTCAAGATAGTACATAAAATCTTAGCTAGAACAGAAAACAACTGAAGGAGATCAAGGGGATGCCATTTGGAAAAGAAGAAGTCAAATATCTTTATTTGCGGATGATATGATAGTATATATAACTGGCCATAAAAATTCCCCTGGGAAACCCTTATAGCTGATAAACACTTTCAGCAAAGTAACTAGATAAAAAAAAATTAACTTTCAAAAATCAGTAACATTCCTGTATAGAAATGACAAATGAACTGAAAAGGACATCACAGAAGCAATAGCCTCAAGAAGACAAGACAAGACATCCTGTAAGACAGAGCATCTTGATGTAATTATAACCAGACAGGTAAAAGACTTGTATGAAATACCCCTCAAGAAACTGAAGAAAGAAATTGAAAAAGACGTCAGAAGATGGAAAGATCTTTCATGCTCATGGATCAGTAGGATTAACATAATAAAACCCAACATGTTACCAAATGCAACCTATAGATTCATTGCAATCCCTCCCCAAAATGGCAATACATTTCTTCACAGATCTGGGAAGGAAAATTTTCAGCTTCATATGGAAACACCGAAAAGGACAGTTAAAACAATGATGAAGGATGAAATGACTGATGAAAGTATCATTAACCCCAATTTCAAGTCATTCTACAGAGCTAGAGTGAAAAAACAGCATGGTATTGACACAAAAAGTAGACATATTGATCAATGAAAATGAATTGAAGACTCAGACATAAGCCCACACATGCATGGGCACCTGATGTTTTCATAAAGAAGACAGAAATACACACTGGAAGAAGACAGCATCTTCAACAAATGATGCTGGTCAAACTGGAGGTTGCATGTAGGAGAATGCACATAAATTGATACCGCCCTGCACAGAACTCCAAATGGATCAAAGACCTCAACATAAATCCAAGTACACTGACTCTGGTAGAAAAGAAAGTGGGGGAAAGCTTTGAACTCATTGGCACAGGAAAGACCTTCTGAGCAGGCTACCCACGGCACATGCACTGAGACCAACAATTGAATAAATGGGACCTCATGAAACTGAAAACCATCTGCACAGCAGAGGACATTGTGGTTCATAGAGAGCATAAGCCTACTGAATGGGAAAAGATGTTTTATAAACTATACATCCAACAGAGGACAAAGATACAAAATACATAATGAAACTAAAGAAACTAAATATCAAAAAAACAAGAAAACAATAAAAAATTGGATACATATCTAAACAGAATTCTCCACAGATGAAACTCAAATGATTTGAGAAACATTTAAAGCAATGTTCAACATCCTTAGCCATCAGGGACATGCAAATCAGAATGACTCTGAGATTCCTTCTTACACCTGTTAGTGTAGGACAGATCAATAACGCAAGTGAGGGCTCATGCCGGCAAGGATGTAGAGTAAGAGGAACACTCCATCACTGGAGGGAGTGCCAACTTGTACAGCCACTACGGAAATCAGTGTGGCAGTTCTTCAGGAAGATGGGACTCCATCTACCTCAAGATCCCTGGACATATACACAAAGGACGCTTCATCCTACCACAGATAAACTTGCTTAACCATGCTCATTGCTGCTCTTTCCATTATAGCCTGAATTTGGAACTACCTAGATGTTCCTCAAAAAAAAAAAAAAAAATTAAGAATGAATTAAAAACTATGGTGCATTTACACAATGGGGTATTATTCAACCATTTAATAAGTGAAATTTACATTAAATGGATAGAACTATAAAAAAATCAACCTGAGTGAGTTATCCCAGACCCAGAAAGACAGATAGGTATGTATTCGCTTCTGTGTGGATGTTAGCTGTTGAGTCTACGATAGCCAAAGTACAATTCCAACAGCCGCAGGTGTTACGAATAGAGGAAGTGACTGGGGTGGGGTTGACAGGGAGATCTCATTAAGAAAGGAAAATGACATAGAGTCATGGATGGATGGGGGGGCTGTTGGAATGGGAAGGTCAAGTGGAAAGAGGGTCGGCAGAAAGGCAATGAATTCAGAGAGAGACGGGTAAATTTTAGGGTCATCTGAGGGATAATACAGAAACCTAAATCAGTAGAAGCCTACTAAACACGTACACAAAAGGGATCTAATGAAATAGGCAAACAGCAAGGAGACATAGCCCCAACTGACCATCTCTTGTCACTAAACGAAGCTTTTCAGTACTGGGATTGGGTAACTCTAGTTAGGTTGTTCACTCAAGTGTCCCATGGGACTCCTCAAACAGCCCAGACTGTGCCAAGGCTGGAGGATTCTCTCTAGAAAATGAGGACAAGGCCCCATAGCTCAAGGCAACACCTACACAAGTTACTGAACATGGAGAAACTGAGATTTTTGCCTACCTAAAACCCTCACTCCTATGTGATAGTGTGTTTGGTACTTGAAGACACTGCTCACTACCAAAGAAGAAACATGAACACCAACCCAGCCACAAACCCTTGGATCAACATTTGGGTCTGGCCTGCAAGATATGTTAGTGCAAACCTTATGGGAGTAACTGACAAATATCTAGTTTGAATTAAGTCCCACTCAATGCACAGGTCTGTACTGAACGGAGCCCTAGATTTGAAAGGAGAAGTAGACACATGTCCCCATCCCTCACCCAACAGCTATTTCTAGTAGATAACCACTTGCAAATGAAAACTGAGTGTCCTGCGAGGGAGTCTCACTGGGGAAACAAGTTGCTCTTACAGCTAGGCCACACGTCCAACAGTGAATGGCAAACAGGAAATGAACTCAGCATCAGCTTTGATGTTGTGTCAGGGCTACCTACTTTTAATTTTATCATTATTATTTTTATATTTATATATATATATATATATATATATATATATATATATTTCCTTTTTAAACATTTTTCCTCTCTTTCATTTTCTTCCGTTTTTTTTACTTTTCCTTTTTTACCTTCAGGTCCTTTTCATATATAATATGTTCAGTTTTTATGGGATTCTTAAGCGTGCAAACAAGTGGGTCCCTGTTTCTTCTTGTGTCTCTTGGGCTCTTTTCTCTTTCTTTTGCTTGTTTGTTTTGTTCTACTTGGAGGTGTTGGTTTGGCTTTATTTTATTATTTTTTATCCTTGTCCCTTAGAAGCCGTGTTGTGTTCTAGTGGTCGATGGAAGGACGGGTCTGGGTGCGTGGAAACGTGGGGTCGAACCGGGAGGAAGAAGGACGAGAAGTTGTCATCAAATATATTATGTGAAAAAAACAACTATTTTCAACAAAAGGGAAAAATAAAAATAAATAAAAAAAAGTGTCAGATCACAAACTTCTCATCACTTGATGCCTGTTCTTGTATCTCAAAAAACCGCTGTCTAGGGCTGTAGACTAATCTCAGCATTGTCAGGTATGCCCCATCTCTTTTGATTACATTTCAAGGGCCTCGTTCTCTGAAACTCCTATCTGGAAGTATAACACCTCATCATTTATTACAGGACGTATATCATGCCAAATACTCCCGATGACATCTTTTCTCTCCTCACCTCAGCTTCTCATTTCCGAGGGCAGCAGTTTTAAAACGGTACCATCCTCAGATCTCTAGATGCCACCTCCTGACGTCACTTCGTTTTCTAATCAACAAAGAAAACGCAGACTGACTAGTCGGGCTATTCTCGGAGACTTCTACACCGAAGAGCGTCATGCCCCCTCTCTTCCTGTAATTCCAGTAGAAGCCCTTCCCGCTGCTTCGGACCTTTGCGAGTCACGTGTTTTAGTAATTTTTTTTTTCTTGATCCTGTGTTGTGGTGACCTCTTTCCAACTTTTCTTCCTTGATATACAGCCACCTGTGTTTAATATTTGGTGATGTACAGGACGAATTAGCTTCATAACATTGGGGGGGAGCACCATCTACTAAAGACGGTAGACTGTGATTCTTACATATGTACCCCACTTGATTCAATCACCCCCACTCTCTGATTTGGCTCCCTATAAGTTCTCTCAATAACTCCAGCACCGCACAACCCATCCACGACCTTTGTTTGACTTGCCACTAAGCTTTAATTTTGTTACTGGGGAACTGGGGTTCCCTTCTGGAGATTCTTAGCCTCATAAAGGAATTTATAAACAGACTTAACAAGGAAACTTGCTTTGGCCACTCTTCTCGTTGTCGTGATAGAACAACAAACAAAATAACGCAAAGAAAGAGAGTTCCCAGTCCCTGGGAGCAGCCTCTTATGGCAGAGACCTCAGGAGATCAGGAGTGTCAGGAAGCCTGTTGCCTCGCGTCCGCAATAAGAAGCGGAAAGCAGTGGAGAAAGCTCGCTTTCTCATTCCTATGCAGTCTGGACCCCAGATACAGAATAGCATCCTCCAGATTAGAACGGGTCTTCCCACCTCGGTTACCACAATCCCGAAGTCCAGAAGCTCCATCCCAGACGCGCCTCACAGACGCGCCTAGCGGGTTGTCTCCGAAGGAATTCTAGACCTGCGAAACTGACGATCGATATTAAGCGCCGCAAAGCTCAAAGACTGTTTTATTGGAGTCTGAGAGAAAAACAACAGGTCGGACAAATTGTAAGTATTGGCAGCTGCTGGGAAGAGCGAAATGGATGAGAGGATGAGGGAAAACCTGGCTTTTCAAAATAGACTTCCAGAAGGGCAGATACAAGCAGCCGCCTAGCGTGCGAGAGTTTGGAGAAAAAAGGGAGAAGGCCCGGTGTCTTAGGACAGACATGGTATGCTTAGGAACTTTTGGTATCCAGAGAAGAGATAGGAAGGAGGAAAATGAAGTTATGTTTTTACAGCTAGAACCCAGAATAGTTTGCAGGCTCAGCAGATAGGATCTTTAAGTAACGGCATGAGAGGCTGGCTCTTCTGGGGCTCACACATACTGACCTCATTAAGGGCACAGATACTCCTTCCTTCTTCACCGTGTTCTCAGATCGATCAGCTTTCCTGTCAGGTTTGTGTTTGTGGGGTTGGGGGGATGGACATGGGACTGGCACGTGCAGCTGGATTAATTGTTAAGGAAGGGGGGAAAGGTGTTCTGTAATCTTGGCTTGGTAGTTTGCAATGTCACCGCACCGTCTATGGTCCTCAACAAAGCCTTGACACCTCCAGCGTCTCATACGGAGGGATAACTGTGATGCTGCCTTCACTAAAGAAGCAGTGAATGAAAGCTCAGCATTTTACCAGCTAAACAGGAGGCGGGGCCATCTGTGATTGTTAGGAAGGCTCAGTCCTCAGTGGCTTCCCACGCCTGCTGATGCCTGGCTACCCATCTCACAATTTTATCCCCGCTGGGCTTCAGACAAGATCGATATGCGCGAATCCATGCCCATCCACTCAGTTACTCATTAAGCATTCCAATGTAGTCACGCACAAGCACCTTAAACTCACTGTGTTACCTCCCTCTCTATTTTCTGTTTTTAATCTTTCCATTTTTCTCTACCTTAGCTTAGGCGGGTCCGGCGTTTCCATTCACCTAAACCCCGGAATCTAAAGTCTCCTCCTTTCTGCCGTTCTCCCTCCAGTCACTCAATCTGACACTTTCTCAAAACCGCCTTCAGCTTTGTCTCTACATTCCATAGAAATTCATTCAGCAGACATTAAATTCTCGCCATTTCCCAGCTGGACAGTGGCAAGCATGCTTTCTGTCCCCGTGATTTCCGGCTGCCTGTGTAGCAGCCATACGTACTTTCGGCTCACATGCCCTTTTCCTTTACAAAATCCTTGATTCCGCTCCACTCTATAGCTTCTTCCAAATACACTGAGGACCACTGTGGCTCCGAGCATTGCCTGCTGCCTCGGACTAGCCGTCAGGATCACACTCCTTGTAAAGCAGTGTTCGATGAGCCAACAGAGACATACCTTTGAATTATTTAATAATTGGAGGGAGAATGATCTTTCTGTATAAACACGAAGAAGAAGAACATATTCCCCTTTTCTGATAGCAGCCACCTTGTTCCATGAGAAAAGCCAGGCTGAGGGAATGCTCAACTCACAAAAGGAGCTGGTGTAAGAATTTAGAGAGAAGTAGGCTTAAGCCTTCACTGAGACCACACAGGGAACGCTAGTTATGAGCTAGTCATCATTTGTTGTAAGTAATTTACAACAATTTTCTGTTCGTTGACGCTAGTTGTACACTGACTTAAATCTGATTAATCTCACATATTTCACCTTTACTACGGAACTAACTACAGGTGAGATTCATGTTTTTACCAAAAAAAAAAAAAAATGCATTTGGTCACGCAGAAAAATGTTCTCCAGTGGCTTTGAGGTGAAACAAACATTCTAGAACCCCATACTTAGAGCTTGCTGCCTTTCTGCCAGCCTCGCTGACGAAGCTGTGATGCATATGGCAGGGCGTGTTTACCGGAGCTGTTTACTTCAAAGGACACTTTCCTGCATGGGGGTTTAACTTTAAGCCTACCCTTGAATGCACCTGCAGCTGTGAAGTCTTCTCTGCCCCCAGGCATGGTTGTTCCCGTCCATTGTGTACTTGCCTGTTGTTTCTGGGATGATGGGATACAGATGTTACAGGGCAAGTCTTGTCTGCTTCCTTGCCAGTGTTGCCATCACGACTGTCTTTCTCACCTTGCCCGGTAATACATGCTAATTTAGTGACTTTTATGCTCGTATAACATTTACGGCACGCTCAACAAATACGTACGGATTAGACCAAATTGACAAAAACCTTGTTTCTAGTAAAATTTACATTCTAGGCGCCATATGCATATAAGACTTCAGAACAGTGCTGAAGGAGAAGAGGGACACGGAAAGGTCGAAAGGATTGCCTCGAAAGGACGAGTTTGATCAATCCCGTTCCAGCCCTGGTAGTTCTACAATAGATCTTTCAGGTAATGAAATGCAGAAATAACTCTTCTAGTGTTCTTCCAATAGTTCTCCCTCTCCAGACGAGAACCTCGGAGTCAAGAGCGAAAGGGAAATCAGATAGGACAGATGAACTTCTAGTGACTTGTTCTCATGCATGTTTGATAGCCCCTCGCTGCTCCCGTGACAAGAAGTTCCTCCCAAGGCCTGCTTTGAGCATGTCTAGTATGACTGTATACCACAATAAACCTCGGCCGTGTACTTTAGTGTATTAGAACTTAAAATTCATAGATAAAACCTTAAATGATGCAACATTTTAACTTTATGTTCTTTAATATATACACTCCTTTTGTAGGAATGTTTGATTTGTATTCTTGACCCCGTAGGGAAGCCAATGCACTGAAATTTTGTGTAAACATTAAAGCTCCCGATATCACCATCAGGTTATCATGTTTTACTGTATTAGAGAGTAAAGAAAGTCAGGACTGTAGGAAACAAATTCAAATGGACATCTTTGATCTAATTCTCAATAATCTACCATCTTTTATATTATCGGTATTTTTACTCCTACGTATTCGTTTTACAAGGTGATGAATGCAGGACAGGCCAGCTCTGTGAGCCCGTGAAGCAAGAGCACATTTGAACAGCGTCTTCTGAGCAAGGGTGTTTTGCAGTGCAGGTGTTTTGGTAATTGTGAAACATGGAGGGACAATTCAACCCCCACACGGATGCTCGGAATCTCACCTCCCACGCCCTGGTGCTGGCACACTGAGCTCCGATGGGAAGAGTGCTGATACCGCTGACCTTTGCAGGGCAGCTCCATTGCTCCTGTGACTCAGCAGTGTTCCCCCTCTCTCCCTTCTCCGTACTCTGTCTCGAAGATAACAGCACTGGTTTTTGAAACACTGGTCAAAAGGCATGTATTCTGTTTTCAGAGATGTGTTTTCTATCTGTAGATACTTAAAATAAACGCCATTAAAAATGAGGACCTTTCTAATTTTATGCTAATAACGTTCTTGGATCTTGTTTTCACATTAAATAGTTTGAAAAGTTAGGAAAATTTGACTTTTGAGTCTAAAGGCTCGGCGTAAAGTCTTTCTCCACAGAACACTCTAGAAGTTGTCACCTTGCTTCTATTATTTGACGCGTATCCTGGACTAATTTTTGTATGTCTAAATATGCTATTTCTACTCACATCTTTTTTTTTTCCTCCTGTATATAGTTTTTATATGTACAGAAGTGGAAAACAAATGACTGGGGTCATATTTGTTCAGTGACTGGTTCCGGGTATGTCCAAGGCTTTTGAGTCTCCATTATTTCACACATACACGCTCGGATCAGAGGGGCACGTCAGAGGGTGAACCTGCTCAACAATCTGTCGCACAAAACACAGCAGCAGCCATGCGCGTCTTCGAGTCTACCACACTGAAGGCACTGCAGACGTCCACTTAGGGCTCCAGCTTTCGTCTTTTTGTCCTGAATTCCATGCACACTTACTTTCCTTATCCCTCTCACATTGGAGCTACCTAGAGACTCAAAGATTCCAAAACTATGCGTGAGCACAGGAAATCTATTTCTAAGAACTTGGTGGCTCTTTGTCACACATTTCCCCCACCTTGAAATCCTGCAGTAACCTTACAGTGTCTGTTTCCACTTGATGTGACTAGTGTAGATAATGAGCAGAGAAAAGTCAAGTTCCCGTTCAGCCTCTATTCCGGAATTTCCTCTTTTAATCTCTCCTGATCGAAATGCTAGTCATTTGGATAAGTTTAAATTATCCCAGCATCTCATATTCTTCAAGGCTAAGTATACGATTAGTCCCAGAAATACTACAGAGTGAGTAACTGTTGGCTATTTTTCTTTTGTTCTCTGATATTCAGATCATTTTCTGTCTCTTTTTGGTTTTGGTTTTTGGAGACAAGTGTTTCAAGTAGCCCAGGCTGGCCTTAACCTTAGACTAGCTATGTAGATCAAGCTGGCCTTGAAGCTCTCAACACTATTAACATCCGCTCTCCAGGTGATTACAGGCATGGACCACCATACCCAGCTTCTTTTGATATTGTACAAAAACTCATAATCTAAAACATTCTACTTTATGTACAATTGTAAGATACTAGAAGAAAATATCTTTACTCATTAATTTAGACAATGCAGCACATGTAGCAAAATCTATAATAAATTTTCACATGTATTTAGAAAAGATTATGGGGCCAGAGAGATGGCTCAGAGGTTGGGAGTACTGGCTGCTCTTCCAGAGGACCCGGGTTCAGTTCCCAACATCTACATGGCAGCTCACAACTGTCTGCAGCTCCTGTTCCAGGGGATCTGACACCCTCACACAGGCATACATGAAGGCAAAACAACAATGTACAAAAAGAAAAATAAATCAAGTAAAATAAAATAAAGAAATGATTACTTATATAAATATGTGGAGATGATTTGGGTCTCTGATTTAGGAAGTTTCAGAAGACTTTCTCTTTCTTTTTTTTTTTTTTCCCCAAAGATACATTTGGTAGTCTAGGTATTAGCCACTTTCCCTGCTGGACACTGTATTTGCCTCTGAGATAGATCACTTCTTTATCTCAAAGAATGCTGTATCCCTGTTCAGCTGATAGCAAGCTATGCACCAAAGCTTTGTCTAAGTCAATCCATTTATCTTTCTGTTGATTGGCATAAGAATGGATCAGATGAAGTTCTGACGGATGAGAGATGAGATTCTGTGTGGGCTTACAATGATTCACAGGGAAGGGGTTCTTGTATGTGTATGTTCTGATAAATACACACAACAAACGAATTTGCTACTTGCTTTTCAGTTGTCTAGAAATTATCTGAGGTCATAGCTAGGAGGAGTCAGGCCTGCAAATAAATGTCAGCTGCTCGGTTATTGTAGAGTCCTTAGCTAGGTGAAAGCCTGAATCTTCGCAGCTATTGTTCATCTGAAAAGTAAAAGCCCTGAAAATTCACTACAGACTTGTGGCTATGCGAAGGCACTTACAAGAATCCTAGTATGTTTTAAATGCAGGCACTGCTTCGAGATGCTGCAGTTCAGTTCCAAACTACCACAATGATACTAAGATCAGAATTAGGGGAGCGACAGGCGTGTCTTGAATTCCCAACATTACCAAAAGCTGTGTTTCAGGCCACTGCGACAAAATGCCTAACAGAAACAAGGGAGACAGATTTATTTTAGTTCACAGCTACAGCGGGCTGTGGGGTGGAAAGGCATGGTGAATTAGTAATCAGTACAATTTCAAACATGTCATTTATCAGGATATATATGATAAATAATCTCTCTCTATCTTTCTCTCTCCAAGAGAGAGAAACAGAGAGAGAAGAGAGTGTGCCACCAACAGCAGTGGAGCAGGAAGCATACCTACAGCTGGTACACATTGCTGGTGGACAGTTTCGAGGCAGCCTCACCTACAGTGACAAAGGTCACTGCTCACAGATCACCATTGCATATGATACTCACTGAGGCTGTTGGAATATCCCTTAAGTTATTCAGGATGAGACAGAGCGGCAGGAAACGGGCGTGTGCTGTGTAAATAATGACCCTGTCAGAGTGCTGAGGACAGAGTTTCCAGAAACTTCAATTTGTAAAAAAAAAATTAAATATCTGGAAAATGCAGTCATATGAAGCCCAGTCAGAAATGCTTATACACCTTGGGGCCTGCTGCTTGAAGCCGGGTTCGCCCAGAGAGGGGCGTATCAGTTCACACGGGATACCAACTACAAGGACTATCTGCATACGGACCACTTAAGAGGAATTGGCCAAGGGTGCGTGCTCTGTAGTCTTCCTCTGTGGAGGACTGGCAGGTGATTCCAGGGAGTTCTGAGCGACTCACCAGCGAATGGTTACGGCCTGTGTAATGACCAGTTACTCCCAGGCAGTTAATTATACGCTGGGGAGGACGTCCTCTTACTGACTGACTCTACTCTGGACTGGAAACTCTTCTCGCCTTTCTCCTCTGGGACTCTGTAACTTGAGTTATTGTTACTCCACCTGCCACTTTGTTGTCTCCTACACAAGTATTCCACAACACCGTCATCACTTTTAATCATACCATAAGTATAGGGACACGTTGGATCATTTCCGAAGCCAGACAGCACGTGTTGTTTCCTCTTGGCTTAGTGTTGAACCCTGGCTGTCCTATAGGGCACTTATTCGGCCCCACCCACGAGCACTTGGAAACTCACTCATTATGCATGGGATAAACCATTAGCTAACAATTGTTCAGTATAGAATTACTGGGTGAGAAAATTAAAATTCACACAGTAATAAGTCAAGCTCCCTCTTAATTTATGTTTACTGGCAGAATATTGGGAGTTGGAGAAGTAAAGCAGCCATAATAATGATTCTCCTTTGTAATAAACCCTGCAGCTGACAGGTATGCAGAGATCGGAGGGGCAGCATTCTTCATCACCTGTCCGTGGACCCGGCAAAGCTGTCAGATGTTAACGAGCTTACCTCCTGCTCTTTGCAGAAAGGTTAATGGATACAGCACATTTTCCAGTGTGACTCCGGAAAACAAAGAATTACAAAAGGCATGCGCTAGTATTTGTTTTAATTCTTTTCAGCCAACCCTATGTAAATGCGGAAGTTGAAAGCCACATCAAAGTTCTCAGATATCACGGAAGAGTTAGTGACCACACACGTGTGCTGGTGCCAGGCAGGGTCGGGTGAGTGTTGTGAGCTGGAGTAGGAAGGTTGAAGATAGGATGAAGCTTGTTAAAATGTGATACCAAGATGGAACATCATCCACTTAAGAATCAATTTAACCATTGGCAGGACACACTCCTCTACCTACCGTTTGTCTAATTTATTCGGAAACATGTTATACTTAAAAAAATGGACTTATTTTTATTTATGTGTATGAGTGTTTTACCTGCATGTGCACCAATTATACACGTGGTGTCTGTAGAAGGCAGAGAGGGTGATGGATGCCCTGGAACTGGGGGTTACAGACAGTTGTGAACTGCCATGCGGGTGCTGGGAACCAAACCAGATCCTTTACAAGAGCAGTGGGTATTCAGCCACTGAGACGTCTTTATGGTCCCACAGGGAACTTTAGAAATACATTAGAAGTTTATTGTTTCCGTCACAGACTATAGCTAACGTACAGAGAGATGAAGATGGCAAGGTTAATGAGCAACAGCTGGCTGTTACAGTGTTCTCAGCGATGCCCACACTTCCGCCTGGGCAGCGCCCACTGAGCCACATGTAGATGGACCGTTCCCCAGATACCTGTCTCAGTAGCGTGGTCCTGCATCAGGAAGCATAATTATGCCTGCATGTTTTATGATGCTGATGGAATCCCAATGTATGTATTCCTGTGTACTTTTCCTGTTTTAATATCATCTCTATTTTTCTTGAGAGTTTCAGACAGACGGAATGAAACATGATCATACCCCTGCTTCATTTCTCTTTCCCAACTCTCGCCACCATACTGCTCTCTCCTCCCCCCTCTCCTCCCCTCTCTCCTCTCACCTTCCCCCACCTCTCCTCTCTCCCTTTTTATAACTCTGACAAGAGCACCTCAGTAAGGGGTGGAGACAGTGCTCCTGACTCTATGCCAGAATTGTGTCTGGATGGATCTTGTGCAGTAGCCAGAGCTTCTGTGAGCTTCTGAGCACTGTGCCAGCATTTCACAGCCCTCTCTCCAGTCACTCCGTCTGCCTCCTCTGACACAATGCTCCCTGAGTATCGGGCGTGAGGAAGTGGAGAAAGATGTTGGATTTAGAGCTCAACACTGGGTCTCTTATTCTCAACAGTCTGACCTGTTATGCATCTTGACACTGAGTGCTGCCTACAGTTAAAAGAAGCTTCTCTAACCAAGACTGAGGGCAGCCCAGGTCTGTGGGTAGAAGCATAAATATTTAGACAGCAATATGAAAACATTTAACAAAACAGCAGCAGCAGGTTCTACCCTAGGGCCTATGACCTCCCCATCCACGAGCTATCAGCCAGGATTACAGTACCAGCAGTGAAATTTCTTTCCTCAGACCGAGCCTCAAGGCCAGTCAGATAGCAGTTAATTACCACATAAGGGTCAGGCCGCTACTGCACCAGTGACAGGTCACTGTAGTAGCATGCAGATTGCAGAACTGCGCAAGGCCGTTACTGTCTGGTCTTCCGCCGGAAGCCTGGGTAGCATCATCTGGCACTAGAAATGCTAGCCAGCAGGAAAGAAGAATTAAGCTGAGTTGAGAATGATTTCTCTCTCTATCTCTTGAAGCAAAAGCGTGTAATGTCTTCAGCAATAGGGTCTTGTGAAGAACTTGTGGAGAGTCTAAGCAAAGGCGACGGCAATAGAGAACATTGCTTTGAAGACTTTTGGGGACTCCCCGACCAATACCTCGTAGGAAAGATCTGATGCCTTGCACTGAAAGTTTTCTTTAAAAGCCTGTGCCTTCTGACAGCAAAATTTCCCACCGATGCTGGCTCATTCTGTTCATTTTGAATTGTACCTTTCTAACTAGTGGGTTTCCGTGAGTCATTTAGGGTTGGGTTAGGGTTAGGGTCAAGTGTCTTTTAATTCTGTGAGGTGCCATTTGCTCATTATTGGTCCATGTGCTCAGAAAGAACTTGCCTGTGCGTGTAAGTTGAAAGGCTCTTCCGAGGTTTTCCTCTTTCTGTTTCAGATCATCGGATAATACATTGAGATCTTTGATCTATTTGGCGTTGAGTTTAGTGCATGGTGACAGGGTACGATCCAGTTTCATTTTTCTGTGTGTCAAAAGCCAGTTTTTCTAGAACCATTTGTGAAGATGCTGTCTTTTCTCCAAGGTTTCTTAGCTTTTGTTTTGTTTTATTTTTGTTTGGTTTGGTTTTTGGCATCAGTGTCAAAAACCAGGTTACTCTTGTTGCCTGGACATCCTAACCTGTATTAGCCCATGGCTTCCTTCTCATTGTGGGGCTCTCCGTACCTGGGAAACTCACCCTGGGTCCAGCCTGCTGCCTGTGTCTGGAGCTCCTGTTGTTAATGGAGCTCCCGCCTGAAACCGCCTTATGCTTGCTTCCCAGCGCACTGGGCAGGGGCTCTGGGGTGTGCAATCTGGGCAGAAAACAACTGAAGTACAAGAGTTGTAAGAAGACAGTTGCAGTGAAAGCTTCTGAATTACTTTAAATTCTTAGAAGTTTTGCCAGTACCCGAGACTAGTCTGATGGATGAGCATGTGGTACCATACAAAGTGTTTCCCTCTGTCTTTACTTCAGAAAAGTAAATTAGTAGAAATATTTTATAATTATGTTTGTATCTTTTACCAGCTTTAGAGAATCCTAAAATTCTCTTAGCCAAAAAAAATTCTTTATTTATTATTCTAATTTATATCATCATCATCATCATCATCATCATCATCATTATTATTATTATTACGTGTGCCTGTGTAGGCACACGTGTAAGCCAGAGAAAGTCATCAAGATTTATTGCTCTACTGCTCTTCACCTTATGAATTTTATTTTTAAAGATTTAATCTTATTTTTCATTTGTATGTGTATGTGTATGTGTTTGTGTGAGCGTGTTCCATTCCGTGTGGGCTCCTGCCCAGGCTGAAAGAGGGCTTTGAATCTGACAGAACTGTCATTGGTGAGCTACCCAGCGTGGGAGCTGAAAACCCAACTCCAGCCCGGGAAAGGCGTTGAGAACTCTCACCTGCTGAGCCACCCCCTTCCTCTCCACGTTACATTTGAGACGGTGTCTCTCGCTTCCTGGCCGTAGGTTACCAGCGTGTTTTACATGGCGTTGTGTAGGATGCAGTCCCGTTAGAGGGCCAGCTGTGAGGTTCCATCAGAAGTTAATACGTGGCCTTGAGTGCACTTATCCCCGCCTGGGAAGCTACTCGAGGCTCTGATCTGTTGATGTGTGTGACTCTGCTGGAATGTCAACGTCACGACCACCACACCCCAAAAAACAGCACTTACTCTATAACGGAACGGGGAAGACGGGAGAATCCCAAACTTCGTATGATATTCAATTTTACAAGATGCTTAAGAGTTCAACGTGGGAGCATATCTAAAACCCTGCCTGATCTTTTTCAGTAAAAATGCATTTGTATGTAAATTACACTGTACAGTGTACACTGGAAACTGTATTGCTCTGCACTTTCCCTAAGCTCCAGAAAAATAGTTAAAGGACGTCTGGAGGGTGTTTGATTTGAAAACACTTTTGAATAAGAATGTAAAATAAATTTAAAGACAGTTTCTCTTTGCCTGCCACAAGGCTGCTTGCAACTCGGTAGGAACCTGGCTCAACACCGAGTGGGCGCTGTCCTCACTGACCTTATTAGTGCAGACATTCCCAAGGCACTGTTCGCTCCACAGGCACGTGGCAGCAAGAGGCATATACGCGGTGACCACTGTTCTACGTGAGGCAACGTGTTCTAACCTGCCAGCCGTGGGAAGACCAGAGGGGAAGGGAAGGGGTGAGGGCAGGAAGGCCCATTCGCCTGAGAAACCAGGCGTCTGGTCTGCTGTTCTCTTGGATCCCACTTTGTAAGCATCTACTTGCAGTCAGAACTTCACTTCCTTCCGCACAGACACGTGACATTTACTTAAAACCAGTAAGACGTATTTGAATAGCATAATATCACTTTTAAGTCTATCTTTCAAATCAAATATTTACCTAAATTACATTCAGGGGCGAGTGTGAGTAAGCCTGACAGAAATGTGTTCGAACTGACTGGCGGCTCCTTCCAATCACCAGGTGTTAGGGGAAGCAGGACATGCTGACATACCTCAAGCCCTCTGGCTTCCTTAAACACAAGGTTGCCTACCTCCAAAATATTCAGACCAAATCACACATAGGATCTTGTGCTCTAATGCAGGCTGAAAATCACATGACTGTTACGTTTTAAAATATTTAATATACGTTTCCTTAAAATGTCTGTGGGCTTTAAATGATTTTAATATAGGAAAAGAAACCTTAGGCATAGCTAATAATAATAAAAACAAACCTTAATTTCTACTGTCAAATTACACTTGGTCTAAAAACAAATGAATAAGACAACATTAAAGAAAATGATAGTTTTATTAATATACTACTGTCCTGCTGTGACCAGTGTTCTACAGGAAGCAGGTGTTCTTACCAGACCATCACCAGAAGACGGGGATGGGGGGGGCAGAGGACAGGGAGCTCATACCCCTGAGACTAAGTGTACTCTAACTCTTAACTAGTAGAAATAAATAAGTCTTACTTAATAAGTTACATTAAAAACATAAAAGATCAAATGTTTTGATGTTTATATTCATGAAAATATTTTTCTTTATTGTTAAAGTTTATGCTGATTTTCATGCTCAACAACGTGTTTGGAGAAAATAGTAAAGCTCTGCTAATAAACAGAAAGACAGTTCAACAGACTGAACATAAATTTTATTCACTGACTCATGAGTTCTTGCACACCCATCGTGAAACCAATCACAGCGTATTGTCATGAAGAGCACAGGACCTCTGAAGAACAATAATGCATCGGTCTGTCTAGCTGCTTTATTTTACCTTTAATCCTCTCTTCATTTACTGTGTAACACTCCAGATCATCCCAGAATTATGAGACAAAGTGAGTCCGTAAGCTAAATATTTTACTTGCTACGCCTCACATTTTCTGTACAGAACAATAGCCTCGTTATAGTCAAGACGGAGATTGATTGCGGGCATTTCTGGCAAATAATAAAGTTGTCACTCTCGAAACACTCAACATCTTTGAAAAGAACATGGATATGATTCCAACAGTGATAGTTTCCTGGTATTCTTCTGATGGCGAGGACAAGAAAAGGATATATTCTTTTAAGCTTAATTTAAGTGAAAAGAAAAGGGAGGCGCAGAGAATTTCCCATCCAGTGTGACTCCATCTCTTCCCGGGAGTCTGCTGCGGTGGTGATTTAATGTCCGGGGTACGATGAGACAATGCTCGGTCACTAGACGCGATTCATCCAGCACCTATGCGTAACGTGAGCGTGGGAGGCACGCTGCGCCCTCGCCCGCCAAGGCAGTCCCGCGGTGACTACGCATTTTATTAAGGGATCTCCAACTGCAGCGTTTATTCCTCTGTGGTGATAATCAGTTCTTCGTCTGAGACGAGTATTTCTAAGTTCTAGTGCATCGGATCCTTTCCTGTGCGTTCGTCTGAAAGCGCCGCAGGATGTGTGTGCCTAGGTCACGAGGTCACGGCACAGTTTCGGGGAGCTGGTTCCCTGTTTCCATCGTGCGGATCTCAGAGACTGAACTCAAGGGGTCAGGCTTTGCATCGAGCAAATTTACCCACTGAGCTATCGCCTGGGCCCCTGAAATGCATTTTTTTTTTCAAAAAATATATTTCGAATATCTTTTATTGTTCAAGAAAACATTTCTAGTTCCCAATAAGGTTTTTGTTTCTTCTTCTTTACCTTGGTTTTGGTTTTTTGAGACAGGATTTCACTAAGCAGCCCAAGTCAACCTTGAACTCAATATGAAGGTCAGGCTCGCCCCAAACTCAAAGTTTCCAGCTTCTGTCTCCGTGTCTACCTCCGGAATTCTATGCAGGCGCCACTGTGTGTGGTCCTGGTGAGGTGAGTGATAAAGATTAAATGAAGACAAGGAAAGGAAGAGGAGCAAGGAAAAGAAGCAGAGCCAAGTCTCCCTGGGCAGACAGAGAATAGAGCATGCCGTCCGCGCTTAGTAGAGAAGTTAAACTCTGGGTGGAGCTTACTCTCGTCAAAGGAGATTCTATTTGTCACAGATGAAGATAATTTCAGGCAGATACAATTGGTCAAGATGCCGATAACAAACGACCATGTGGTGCTCAACCTCAACTGATACAGCTACAACCCAGCTCCTACACACAGGCTCAGGGAACGCTGCGGGAGAGGGGGCAGAAATACCACCATAGCCAGAAAACCAGAGCGTCCGCTGCAAGGTGTATCTCTAGGTAGAAGCTGGACCCATGGGATTTCAAGTGTGGCTACATAAACCAACCTAAAAAGTGTAATAACTGATGACGTGGCAACGCGGACGGAGCTCTCACAAGGCGCCACCCCCTGCTGAAGACTCGCGATTAACTACTGCTAAGGGAAGGATCATTCTGCTCCAGGAAAACATTCCCTGATAGGTCCCTAAGTCCCGAGCAATCAGCCCAAACCACATACACATGAGCAACACTGAATGGAGTTACAGGCTGTTTGTCTCTCCTCCCCTCCCCTCCCCTCCCCTCCCCTGCCCTCCCCTCTCCTCTCCTCTCCTCTCCTCCCCTCCTCCCCACCTCTCTGTAAAACAATAGTTATTAAAAGTAAGAGGCCACGAATTTGAGGCGTGAGAAGCACATGGGAAGAGTTGGGGGATGGAAATACAGTACTCACATATGAAATTCTCAAGAATAAATATTATTTAAAACATAAAGAGTCTGAGCAACAAGAAAGTAAGCACACAGCTTCTCCAGAGCGAGCTGAGTGACTGGGCTTTAAGGAAACCGCTGCTCGTGCATTAGTGGACGTCCTCTTGGCTGGTTCACTGTACCTTGTAGCGGCAGACCACAGTAGAACGACATCACCTCTCGGTCTGAGGGCACCTCAAGGCCAAATGAGGACAGCAGCTTCCCCCATTTTAAGAAGCTTTGGGACTTACATAAGTTCAAGTGAAATAAAACAATGGTCACACGCTGTTAAAACGCATTTCACATGTGTGGGTCAGGTAAATATGATTATTACCACCAAGCCTGACAGTGAGGGAGGGAGTGGGCCCATCACTGAAACCAGCCTTTGTCTTCCGAACCCCCTCCGTTGCTTATGAAAGGCAGGCACGTGCACACACACACAACGGATAAGCAAATGTAAAAGAAATGATGTTGATTCGCTGACTGACACCTTTACAGTTTTATTTATAAATGATCTATACTCAGGCAGTATGCTTTTGATTGTAAAATACTATTTTATAAAAATCTGAAGGAATTCACCCCTCACTAATTCATTTCATTCTGTACCCATGAAATGAGAAAACTTGATGGTTTTCTATGCTGCGGAATTCATTACTTCATTACGAGTGTTTCGCAGGGTGCACTCACAGAACAACGAGCCAATGTTTAGCTTGCTCTTAAGCACCACACCTGACAAGGGACGAGAGGCTCCTGTGACGTTCTCAGAAGTAATTTCAAATCATAGAAGCTTTTGTACAGTTCAACAGAGAAATCAGAAGTGCAAAGAGAGATTGCGGGATACAAAGGGAGATGAGAACATAATTAGGACGAGCAGGTTAGCTGGTAGTTCGTTGGTCAGGCAGCACACGTGTTCAGTCTCTATGCACGTAACTGAAATGCGATACCCAAGAAGAAACAGACGGACTACTGCTAAGCAGATCTAGACGTGAAAGCGTCTAAGCGTGGAACCCTCACGTCTTTCCTGAGAGATAACAGAGACGTGGGTGGAGCTCCTCAGTGAGCTCCGTAGAAACACCGAGAAAGAAAGAAAGGAGAAGGACCCAGTCTAAACCGAGTCTTCCAAAGAACAGCAAAGATACTGTTAAGCTTGCTTCTTACATCTGTGTTTCACACCTACCGCTGCACGTGGAGAGAAGTTCGTGCGTTTAACGCATTGTCAGAGTCACGCTCCAATTACTTGATAACATGAAAAAGACTTTAGGACCTATGAAATCAGACACTACTCACCACTTGGAAGAGAAAGAAACCTGACATGTTTCTGGGAGTGAGGACCTCTTACCTCCAAGTTGTGAATTGCCCTTTTTAGTCAAGAGCCCTGGGGTGGGGGGGGGCAGGGAGTTTCAAGTGTGAGCCCTTCAGAATTCAGAACCCCTGCTGTCACGTGGCAGCAGGGCCTCAGAGAGCCCCACCCCCACGGAAGAGGCCCTGAACCTGTGGTAGAAGCTTGCGTGCTGTCCGGTGCTGCTTGTTTAGAGGAGGCACAAGGCCGAGCTCAATGAAAGAATCCTTACAGAAACAGGTATTACCCAGGAAGCCAGTTTTAGGTGGGAGTAGTAGGAGATAAAATAAGAGGTTGTGACCTTGGTTTTATCTCCTTCAATCTGATGGCTTATTCTTGACTTAAAGCCTTGTGGCTGAAATTTGAACTCAAAA
>JAMJFZ010001261.1:0-123852 GCA_026225945.1 Cricetomys ansorgei
ATTATGGAATGCTCCTGATCATATTGATAAGCATGTAGCAACCACTTCATGTGTGGATCTGGAAATGCTAGTAGCACCTTCAGTAGGAGTGGAGGACATACATATATGTGTGTAAGTATTGTCCTTCAAGAGCTCTAGCCAAAGAAGAAGCTGTGAAATGAAGAGACCCATACCCAGATGCAAAATTATCTGTCTACATGTGACAGAATTTCAACAACACATTAGAGAGATGTGGACAGGTCCAAAGCTCCTCATGTTGGTTCTTGAACTCCTAGGTGACATTTGAAATTTCACATTTTTCATAGTTCATGAGTATAGCATATCACAAAGTCATTACAAACATCAAAGTCACGTTTGAAACTTTCAAGCACCCTTCTCATAGTAGAGTAAATTCTAGAGAATCAAAAGAAGGAAGATTAAGTTTAAGAACTTATTAATCTGAAATTTTATATATGAGTCCACTTAGGGCAGGAGAGTCCAGTTGGAAGCTGTTTTGATCCTAGGAGGATGTATTGAACCCACATTGTTTACAGAATGCCTGTTTGGATGTGTTTTCTGAGCATTGTAACATATGCCCCTCCCTTTCTAGAAGGAGATTGTGTGAGATCCACTTTGTTGGTTGAGTTTATTTCTTGCTCTGCTTATGTAATTTCAAAATAATTGTGTTGTACACTGTTTGGGCAAGGGTTGCCTAAGCCTTGGAAGTTTGTATTATCTGCAGGTGTTGGTTTTATGTAATCTATGATGAAGATGTTTGCTCCCTCATAATGTGCATCAGCTCACTGCTTTCTAGCAGTGCCATTGTAGAAGAGCAAAGTTGCTATGGAGGGATTCTTGTAGTCTTCCACAGTACTCTGGCAACAAACATAGAACACTTCTGTAAGGCCTTGAATTTCCCACCTAAAATGTAACATAATAAAAGGATTGAGGGATATCTTGGTCCTTGAGCTAACACTGTAAAGAATACATAGCTGGATTATAGGATGAGACTAATAGTTGGGTTTCCTTATGTAATCAAACAGGGCTCTGGATTGGAGATGGCAGAGTTTTAACATCAAGAGAACATCAGAGAAGCTTCTGTATATGTAAAAACATCAGATATCACGCAATCTACAGTCCATTGTACAGTATGTCACTTTCCATGACAGGTGGTTCCCTTTGTTGAGATCTAGAAGGGTTTGCACACATAAAAGTATCTCCTTATCTTTTTTGCTGAGTGACAAAAAACCTATGGGCTATACCACAGCATATGAAGTGTAGGTAGAAAAATCCATTTTGCTGGTATGATCAGTGACAGAAGCACTTGGAAAAATTGCAAAGGTCAAACAAACCCTGGTGCACATGAAGTAGAGGCCAGAGCAGTGTGCTGGTGCTAGCAGTTTCCTTAGCTCCTCCAGGTTCACTGTCGTATATGGGAAACCTACCAGAAATTTGTTAAGAAGAATTGGAGAAATGTCATCTTTCTGTATTCTTGTATCCAGAAAAAAAGATGTTCATGAAAGATCCTAAATCCTCCTGTATAAATCAGTCCTGTTACTGCACCCCTTTTGGTGATATTGAGCAAATCCTCCAAAAGTTCTAGGATCTCCCAGAACACTCCCATCAATGTGGAATGTCTGCAGACAACATCACAAATATGGGACGGTTTTTTCTAGACATGGTGTACATATTTTTCTTGCCAAGGCATCTCCAAGAGATGTGATGGTATTCCTGAGTGGCATTCACAGGTGCAGGGGACTCCACATACTCTGATGTATACTGACAAACCTAGAATAGTCCTTGAAGCTATGTCTAAGATTATATCATTGTGTAATTGGGGGCTGCTCTTGAGTCAAGTATGTATTTTTTTCACAGCCTCTTCTCCATGCATATAAGATTCTTGGACTCTTTCCATGTACCTGGAAATTTCACAGTCCCTTTTCAATAATAAGAGAATTTCTAGAGACTTGAAGGACTGTAGAGTAAGAAAAAGATACTATTTGTCAGATGTGTTGAATGTGAAGTCTCTCTCATTAGGAAGCACATATACATTGTCTTCTGAGTCAACAAATTGTTGATTTAAGCTATTGTGATCTGATGGTGAAGTATTAAAGATCTCTTTGCCAAAGGTGCCAGTTTCAGTCTTATTTTCATGGAAGTGTAATGTTTGTGGGTTACATTTGCATTAAGGAAAAGGTCTGAGGTCCTCTGCTTGTGAGTGCTTAGGTATACAATTCCATTTTGCATATATGGACAGTGCCAAAGGCTACTTTAGAAACTGTAAAAGTATGAGACACCTTGGTTCCTAGGACGATGGGGCTCCAACAACTTGTATAGATGCAGCAGCATCCATAGTCCCTTGGGCAATCTTGAAAAATTCCCGGCTTGTTTGTTTATATGATCAGGATCTGAGAACCTCAATGAAAAATGGGAAGTTGTTACATCCTCTTTTGTGCACTGTCCATACTCCAAGAACCCTGAACACTTTTGATTAATCCAAAAATCTTGTGTGTGTGTGTGTGTGTGTGTGTGTGTGTGTGTGTGTGTGTGTGTGTGTGTTACTTCAGACATCAGCCCTTGGACAGATGTCAGGCTTTCAGTAGGTTTTAGGTTAGTTCAATAAGCTCCTAGTAACCACTCTGTAGAGCTAAAATCTCTGTTAGGCCCTTGAGTACCACATAGATATTCAGATCTGTGTGTTGTGATGGTTCTTAGAGCTCCTGACAGAGAGGACCTGTTAAGAAAAAAAGTACTGCAAACATGAAAAGAACCCTAAGTCCTCTTTGTTTTTGTGAAGAACTTTGAAAATCCTTTTGTAGACATCTATAATACAGCTGAAGGACTGATTAGGCCTTTTTACTCTGAGTCACACTGCGAATTTCCCATTCTGTCTAGTTCATGTGTACAATATGTTAAGAACCCATCCTTATGATTCAAAGGTTCAGCATCTTTTCCAAAGGCATTAAATGTTAAAAAGGCCCAAAATGAAGAATAAGATAAAGGTGCCATTTTTTAAGATGTTAGGTATGAGGACTTCTTGTGAATAAAATGTGGTGCTAGATCCTTCTGATATCTTGAAGATATCTTGATCTGTACTAGATATATTGAAGCCTCCTTGTACATGGGTTGCCTCATTGAATATCCTTTTGTTTACATTGTAACATATGCCCCCTAGTTTTCAAGAACTATTCTATGTGACATGCTCTGCATATTAGAGAGAATGATGATAGCTTTATTCTACATATATAGACAGTGTCAGAGACCATTGTGAGAATTGCAAAGGTTTGAGTGAATTGTGAAAATAAGGGCACACATCCAGCCCCTTGTATATATTTGGTAAATTGTGAATCCAATTGAGCTAGATGGGAATATCCAACCACCACTTTTGTGTGTCAGATCCCAGAATGCCTCAGAAGATGTGGAAGATATGACATCATTTGGTGTACAATTGTCTAGACTCAAGAAACCAAGGGTGTCTGTGAAAGATTCTAGCACTCCCTTTTTGGTCCTTTATTTCTTATCTGTACCTCTTAGGCAGATGGAAATATTCTGGGAGGCATTGAGGACTGCTAGGAATTTGCTTGCAATACAATCGTCTACATAGAATGGCCACAAATCCCCAATACAAGGATGGGAAGACTCTGAAGACCTTCATGTATATGTGGTTCCTGCTAGAGCCACCTTAGAAGAAACTGCAGCAATCTACAGAAATGCCTGCAGAGATGCACAGGGTCATATATTTCCTAATGTATATTAAGTATATTGTAAAGTTCTTTTGCTGCACATAAGGGTATGGTCTACAGCTCCTTGTATTGGTGTGTCTTGTGTCTTCTCCCTTGGTCATGTTGGGAAGATGTTACAGCCCCTTCATATATAAGATACTGAGCCATCTCTCCTATATTTGGAATTGCCTGTGCTTTTTATGAAGATTATGCAAATTTGTGAGTTCTGTAGGATTGTAAAGTAAATATAATATTTGTCACATTGTTTTGTGTGAGCCCTCCTTGTGCAGGAAACGCAGAGCTAAGGCCATTTGGGACTTAGAGTGCAGATTTAAGTCATTGTGATCTGATAATATTATGAAGCCTCTTTGTTTCAGTCTGTTTTGTGGAGAGGAGGAAATGTTCAAGATCCCTTTAAAAATGAGAATGTTTGAAATTAACTGCATGTGAGGCAATAGATATAAAGCTCCATTCTGTAATTGTAGGCAGTGTCAGAGACCCTTGAAGGAATTAAAAATATCCAAATATCCACTGAGAATGTTATAAATGGGCTGTAGCTAATGTTGATCTCCCAGTTTATAGAACTTTTTGGGTATTTCTCATTGCACAGATGGAATGAGATTTGATCTAATTTTAGAAGATTTAAAATGGCTGTGGCCATTTCCTTAGGGGAAATTAATGAAACCCTTCTCAGGAAAGAGAAACATTATTCTCTCTAATATGCAGAGAGAGAGAGAGAGGGAGAGAGAGAGAGAGAGAGAGAGGGAGGGAGAGAGAGTGGGGGGAATTTCCACATTTCCACACACTCTTTGTCAGATGTGGAATATGTGAGGATCTCTTGGAGACAAATGTTTGGTTTTATTCCTTTTACATATTGGAAAAAGATCAGACCTCCATTTGCATAAAGGGTGTTTAAAACACTATTGTTCAGATGGGGGGAAATTCTGAAACTCTTTGGTAGGCCTGGGCAGGTGTCAACCTTATTTGGTGGAAGTGGACTCTCTAGAGCCCCTAATATGAGAAGGAGAATATCTTAGGCCCTCTTTTGAGAGGTATTCACTCTCAATCTTCTTTTGGTTGAAGTGAATATTTTAGGATACTGTGGAATTTAGAGGTAGGGCAGAGGCCTTTTTGAAAAGAGGTTGAATATTGGAGAACCCATATGGCAGTAGTAACTTTAGAGCCTGTTGGTAGGATGATGCATACTTTAAACAGGATTGGGCAGAAGATATTTGTCTAAATTGTTTGGGGACATTTAGAATGTCTATTATCCCCCTGGCTACAGTAGAAATATGAGGCCCTTTTCATGAGAGTGAAAAAGTATGTCTTGTCCTTCCAGATGTATATCAAAAGTCTCAGCAACCCATGGGCAGATGTTCACATTCCTATTAACACTCTGATTAGATTTGAATGTCCTTTAAAACAGTTTGATAGAAGGGGAAAGTTTCAAGGACCATTGAGAATGTGGGGGAATATCAATTTCAGGTGGGTCAGCAGAATATGTTCAAGGTATTGTACCTTTGAGAGAGGCTCTCCTTCTTGAAATTGTGGATATGGATAGAAAGTCAAGCGTGCAGAGCTCAAGTGAGTGTTGTCCTCAGGAAGTGAACAAAGTTCTAGACGGTTACTCAGAATTACTGCTATCTGGCTGGCTCACAATGTTTGCTTCTGTGCTACTTAAGTAGCACGGTTTGATGGGAGGAACAGCAGACACACAAGCTCTGAGAAGGAGGATGGAATATTGTGACAAAGGCCATGACCAGGTTTTGTGGAAAGAGGAAGAAATTTTAAGGATATCATAAAATGCTTTGGATACTATACTTTCTCATGCCTCATAAAATGTGAACCATTATTAATTAATTAATTAATGCTTAATGACCTGTCTACACATGTCAGTTATCTGATTCCTAGAGGCCTTTCAGGGGTGCAGTGATCATGATAATTTCTCCTTTTAATGTGACTATATGGAGAAGGCGTCCAATGTTTAAATCAACCATGTGAGTCACAACAATCTGTATTAGAAGACATCATAGCAGGATAAAATAGCTCAGGTATCAGGCTATATTTGGGACAATTTTGTCTTAAAGATAAGTGATTATATCCAATTGTTTCCTGTACAGTCATCTTCATGTGGACAGATTCTTTTTTACAGCAGGTTTGGACACTTTGGGCATACTCTCCATGTCTGTTTTTCTTTGTGCAACTTCATGAAAATATCAGGAAAAATGCCTTACTTTTTATAGAGTGCAGTTTGAGTCATAGTAGAGAGCATGGTAGTCAGTAAGATGTGGATTTGAATTGTTTCCTACTTTGTCTAATTATGAAAAAAATAAAAATAAAAAGTAAGTACGGGCAAGGAGATGGTTGAACTGGTTATGAAACTGCTGAGCAAGAATGAATGTCTTAATTTGCAGACCATTCCACTAATGTAAACCTATGGATGCCAGTTTGCAACATTACATTCATTCATGGTTTTACAAGGATAAAGACATTCAAGTTGATATTGACAGATAGATCTGACAGAGGAGAGCAGAAGAAGAGAGAGAGAGGAAATGGAAGAGAAGGAGATGGAGGAGGAGATAGGAGGGCGAGGAGGAACAGGATTGAAGAGGAGGAAGAATCATACACAGGGACTAAGAAAGAGCAACAATTGAAATAGAAGACAAACTAGGAGAGTGTCATGTCTTAGAAGTCAACACAAGGCTGTGTCCCAAGGATTAACAATGTAGTCTCTGGAGTAGTGCCTCAGCAGTTAAAAGCGCTGGCTGCTCTTGCAGAGGACCCAGGTTTGGTTCCCAGTACACACATGGCAGCTCACAATCATCTGTAAATATATTTTCACATGAGCCAATGCATCTGTGAGCATTGCATGCATGTGGTACACTTATATACACAGGGAAAACACTAACACTTATGAAGTAAAAATAAAAAATCATTTTAAAGAATGGAAAAACAGGATGGATAGGTTAAAAAAGACAGTAACAGGTATTGTCAGAATAACTACAACCTGTCTTGGAACCTCAGAAGTTACAAGTCACCATTTTTTATGAGATAGTAATGAGTTTTACCTCCAGTTTTTCCAGTTTCTTGGGAGGATTGTCTTCTGCTCAGCCCTTTCTGATGCTGCTGCTAGTTGGCTTGGTTATAAAGACTGTGATCATAGTAATTTTATCTTTATGATGGTACTATCCATAACAACAGTGGTGATTTTGTGGTATTATCCATAGCAACAGAGGTGATTTTCCCAAAGGTAATGCCACTCAGATAAACTATGATTCAGTTGAAATTCCAGAAAGAATAACAAAAAATCATGTATAGTTACAAAATTAGGAATTTTTCATGTATAGTTATAGTATCAGATTATGATTTCACCAGTTGCCTTAGAATCAATAACCTTGGAGATATTAGCTGCCTAAGAAATAACATAAAAATAAGAGAACTTACTTTTGCTAGGGACTTGTTTTTGGTCACGGATAGAAAGCAAGAACAAATAAAACTTAATTGCTAGGGCCCTCGAGTTTCATCTATGAAAGACAGGAGGGACCATGATCAAGAAATAACAAATGATTTTCAGTGGCCACTGTTAACTTTGAACTTTCTTGATCAAAAATAAAATTTATTCTTCTTTGGTTTCTATAATTAAACATTTGCTTATGAGTTTGGGGTGATCCTGGTGGACATAAAGCTGTGCAGCAGATTCTCCTTTTACCTAAGAAAAGCAAAGAAAAAAAAGAAACTTAAAGTTTTCTTGTTATAACAAACTTGTCTTACTGTATTAGCTGAATGAAAATGGTTTAGTTAGAATAACATGAGGTATATTCATTCCCTAGCAACTGCAAAACTGCTACCTACCAGCAACAATGGAATCTGGTCATAAAATTAGTTGGCTTCCATAAACTCTGTTAATCTATAATAGAAAAAGTTTTGCTTTTAGATGTCTTGCGTAGAGAAAATACTAGGTGTTCAGTTGTGAGTTTAAGATAACTTGTTCTTTAACAATATGGACCACTTAATCACTAAAATATAAAACTTGTAATCATTAAGTGAAGGTATTTTATGGTTAAGAGGTGGTTGTAGTATGATTTTTCTCGATAAGTGGCTTTCTAAAAATGCTATAATATACATCAAAAAGCAGAGAGATATTAGAGGAGTAGAGAGAAAGAGAAGTAAGAGATGGAGAGAAGTAGAGAAGGACAGTAGGAGAGAAAAATCAAGAATAAAGAGAGAAGTCTGTTCCCATCTATGATATGTGATGTTTTATTTATTTTATCCACACACACTCTGCTTCTCCCTCCCAGGTCACTGAACTCCTGCCAGAGTTGGATCTCACCAAGATATTAGTGATGACATGGAGAAATTAGAAAGCTCATGTATTGCTTGGTGGGCATGCTACAGCCAGTCTGAGGAGCATTTTGGTATCTTCTTAATTAAGTCTAGGGGTAACATATCACCCAGAAGTCATAAGGTTTTTGTTTCATTAAATACAGGTATACATAAAAATTATACACAAAGGACTAGACAGGTAGCCCAGGAGTTAAAAGAACTTTCTGAGTACCCAAGATTCTGTTTGCAGCTCTCAAGCCACTGTAACTCCATGTCCAGGGGATCTAGTGTCTTCGTTGACCTCCTCGGGCTCCAGGCACACAGGCGGTACACAAATATACAAGCAGACAAAACATACATGAATTTTTAAAAAGAAAAATCCAACTTGTTGAGGATGCTGTGATTTTACCTCTCAAATTCACTGGCATAACTTTGCTTCTGATGATTCCTTCTTGTGTATCTAGTACCTTCTGAATTAAGGTTGTCCAGAATAGAAGGTCCCAGGCTGGAAGTTACTGTGGGTAGAAGCCTGTTGACTAAATGAGAGTTTGGAAGCCCAAACCTATGTAGTTTGTTCTCAGGAGAAAGTACATTTTTATAGCAGTTCACTTCTAGCTCCCATGTATACTAATCTTCATTGTCAATGCTCCTGAGATCTGTGGTTCTTACATCAGGAACAAACAATTTTATTAACGTGAGAATCTACGAGGAACAGAAACCTCTCCTGGGTGGGGTCCTTTCTGAGACTGGTTCTCTGGCTCCTTTAGGGAAGTCAGTGAGTCCTCAGTGCTGTGCATACTAACCATTGGCCTGGTCATTTAAGCAAGTGCCTGTCATGTTGTTGTTCTGTCACGTCCTGCAGAAGATAAGAGACTGATGCACATTTGCTCTTTGTACAAGTGGAAGGGCAGCCAGAGGAATTGGCTTTCAGTGAAAGGTGGGAACAGAGAAAATGGAGGGTTGACAGTGAGACAGAAGAGAGAGCAAGCAAGTGGGGAGTGAGAGAGAGGACTGTCGATTATTGTCCAGCCTTCACCCACGATAGGTTCCATGAAACTACACAGAAGAAAACAGTCTGGTGAAATAAAGTTACGATAAACAAACACAGAAAACTTTCTTTTTTGAGGACAAAAATAGATTGTACATTCACACTTTAAAGTGACACGCTCAGACATACCTTTTCATATAAAAACACACGCAAACACTTTTGAGAAAGAACTAGCAATCATGCACTTTTTGCCAGGGAGGAAGACTTCTCACTCAGGACAGACTTCTCTGTCTGAGAGAATACTTCTCACCCTGGGGCAAGTTTCCTGTAGCTTAAAAAGTGAACACAATGCTACTTTATTTTTTGTAGTTTGCAGGTGTTAAGCACATTACAATATAAGCAGGAATGCCCTTCATAGATTGAAGCTGTAAGCTCTAATCTCCAAGGTTATTTTTTGCTGAGAAAACTAACATAATAGTTTAATTAATGAATAGTTCATTCTAGCTCTGTATAGTCTTAGTATAAAAAAGGGGGGCCTACTCAGGGGTGAATTATTTATTTGTATTTCTAAGTGTGGTGACTTACTGTCTAGGCTCTTTGCAGACTTAACTGTGGCTCTGTCTCCTAGGAAGGTCAGTTTACCTATAAAAATGTATGATATGCTTGCAGCAAGTATGAATAGTACTCACTCCTGCCACAACGTGAAGGTCAGTGGGATATTTAAAATTACTTTTGAGCAGAGATGGCAGAGTCTGCTCACAGCCAGTCCAAGAATTGATTTTAATTTTTACTATAAGGCCAAATAGACAATCTTACTAATGAGAGGCTTTTTGCCACTGTACAGTAAAGGAAGAAAAGGAGGCAATGTAGCTAGTGAGCCCCAAATCC
Source organism: Cricetomys ansorgei (assembly GCA_026225945.1). Classification (NCBI taxonomy): domain Eukaryota; kingdom Metazoa; phylum Chordata; class Mammalia; order Rodentia; family Nesomyidae; genus Cricetomys; species Cricetomys ansorgei. Next base: position 9,901 of record JAMJFZ010001261.1, read on the forward strand.
TAGCAACAGGAACCAGGAATTTTGTCAAGGTGGCAGTGCACATTTCCCCAACAGAGGGGAGAGCAGGGTGGAAAAGAACAAGGCAGGGAGAGTGACAAAGAGAGAGGAGAGTGGGTTAGTGCAGGAAATGGTAGAGAAGGGGAAGAAAGGGGAGAAGGGAGGGCAGGGAAGTGATCTCCCTAGTCTACTGCCTTGTCCTTCACTGATGTCATTGTTAGTAAACTGCCTGTTTCTACCACTGTCCACGAATCCCAGGTGAATTCCAAGTCTCAGGACACAAGCTCCTGATGATTAAAGCAGGTGCCCACTGAGGTGCCACCCAGTGTGTTAGGAACATGGTCTGGTCTCTGCAGAACCTACACTGGAAGTAGGCACTGCTACTGGAGAAGGAGGTAGGAGTTGGAGGAACCTGCTGTTGTTGTTACTTATGGAAGAAGTTCATGGGGTCCTCAGGTAGGCAGGAGTCTGAGTCAGCTGGGCAACCTGAGTCCTGCCTTTGCCTCCACTGCTTTGGACCTAGGCTCTACTTACCTGTTGGCTGCTTCACTGGATTGCCTAGGAAAAATGACAGAGCAAAGGCACTGTTGTTCTTAGTTGGTTCAAATTCAGAGTGGAAAGTTAAAACATAGCAAGGCCCCATCTTTCAGAACTGAGCCTTCCAACCTGGGCTTGCAGCATCTTGCAGAACAAGGTGGAAGGGAAAGTACCAAACAAAGAGGCTAACCTTAACTCTGGGTCTTTACAAAGCTTTGTAAGGTTGGACAGACCTTGTCTTCACAGGAGAGTTTCTGGATTTTTCTGAATAGATTTTGATAAGTGAAGATCACCCTGCAATACATCATCTTCCTTTATTTTGTTCCTGCTTAAATTGGAATGCTCATATGGAAAATGCTAGAACTCTGAAAAATATGCAGTTTCTTCCTAGGCTATTGCAGTAAGTTTAGATGTAAGCAGTAGGCATTTGGTTTGATAGACATCATCCAACTGCACCAAAGACCCCAAACTGGAACATACACCTACAGGCAACAAAATAGAATAGATGTTAACTGAAGAATCAGGGCATTCTAAAGTTTAGTGTATGCTCCTAGGAGTATTATTTTCAAGACTGTGTGAGTGATACACAAATACAAGTGCACTCAGAGCTATCTTATCCACTGGGACTTGGTTAAAGGTAGCAACTTTCTAGGCCGTGTGGGTTCTGGGAACTTACCCCAAATCGTCTTCAAGAGCAGTATGTACTCTTAAACATGAGACATCTATCAAGTCCCAGAAGTTGGTTTTTATGTTTCCAAAATTATTGTTTTAACCTAAAAAGCAGGATTTATAAATAGTATTTATTGAAGAAATGCTTGTTTTATATAGCTTAGGCTAGCCTGTAACATTTGGCATCTTCCTGCCTCACCTTTTCAAGTATGGGATTACAGACCAAGTCTAATACTCTCTGCATCAAAGACTCTTTGAAGTCCAAATTAAAAGAAAGAGACCAGAGCTGTAGGCATAACTCAGTGGGAGTGCTTGATTGCCATGTACTGGGTTCAATGACAGTTCCACAAAATAAACAGATACCACATAGTCTGAAATTCCCAGCTGATATTTACTTGGGAAACCAGTTCACTTCTTTCATTGTCTCCTATCTCACTTCTACCCTCATCACTGAAACCCTATATCTATAGTCTGGAACAGCACCTACCTGTTTCTAAGCCTTCATTGGTGTTGCCTGATTGACATAGTCTTGGGTTTCTGTGCATAGATGTGATGTGTATATATAATATATAATTTTTTTTTTACTTTTGAGATACTAAGATAATAATATTACACCATTTCACCCTTCCTTTCATTCCACAGACACTCCAATATACCCTTCATTTCTGTCCTTCAAATTGATGACCTCTTTGTTCATTAATTCTTATTGCATATATATATATATATATATATATATATATATATATATATATATATATATAATATGTGAATATAAATTCAAAAATGTGTCCTGCTCAATTTGTGAGATGTTATTTACATGCAGGCTTTTAAGGTTGACCACGGATGGACATCTTATTAGGATGATCCTCCTTGGATACATGTCTTCTACTCACAGCTATAGTCAGTTGTCTCTATTTTCATGTGTAGTTCTGAGGCCTGTATGTTTTTCCCCATCCACATTGGCATGTCTGTTTATGAAATTTTTGTCCTGCTCATATTTAGAAGTCATGTCAGTGACACTTTATGAATGTAGCTTTTTATACTCCTTTCATGTATGTAATTTTTGATGGAAGTGCATCCCTAAGGCACACTGCCACCTGCCTGAGGACATTTTCCTGTATTTGAGGACTGCTTGCAGGTTCCTAAAGTTGACAGCAAGTGGCACAGGTGTACTGTGATTGGGACTTAACATGCTGCATAGGTAAGGGAAACTGGCAAAGACCAGTTAATTCTAAATCTCTAACCTTACATGGGGGAATCTGTTGATTCAAGGAAGAACATGAGTACAAGTGTGTCCAGTCTGATCCAGGAGAGTTAGCATAATACAAAATGTTTCATCCTAACATAGAGGATGAAGTGTGCATACATGGAAGCAAGAATATCAGTATGAACTTATCCAAATTCACAACTTGGTGGAAACATGGATGCAAGCACAAACATCAACAAAAACTGACTGACCGTGACACTGAGAAAAAAACAGATATAAGTATGAACTCTCCAAATGACACTATGAATGGAAGGATATGACACAATACATGGAAGGGTATGACATCTGAATTGGATACAGGAGATGTAGATAATGATATAGACATATCTTACATAAAGAGATAACATAGACACTTAATAGATAATTTGATTCTGCATATAAAATTTTATTTTCGGTTTTTCAGGAGCTTTTTTGTACTGTTTGATATGCAGTATATATATATATATATATATATATATATATATATATATATACCCACATATGTGTTTGTATATTTTTATTTTTGTATCAAAAGTAAAAGATCTCACAAATAATTTGTATATAATGTATATATGTACAAATTATATATAATATATACAAATTATATAACATATTATTTCATATAATTACATATAAAATATTATATATAATACACAGGTTATTTGAAACAAGCTAGATGTATATGTAACATATACAAACATATACAAATTTATATGTGTATATATAATTTTTTTACATTTGAAATAATAAAATCACATAGATCCCTTTTTCTTTTCTGCCCCTAAACCCTCCAATAGATCTCCCTTTTCTGTCTTTCAAATTCTTGACTTCTTTGTTCATATATATGACATCAGTATCTTTCAATAATGATTTCATATGTTGACATCACACAACCCCAATTAGGATGACTTATCCTTCCAATTATCATGTCATTTCATTCCACTTATGAGTCATATCCTTACTTTGATGCTGTCACAATCCATTTATAATGAGTGTCAGATCCTTCCTATAGGTTTTCATATTCTTCTTATTGTGATGTCATGCATATACATTGTTGATGCCACATCATCCCAATTATGATGTCAGCTTCTTCCAATGGTCATATATTTGCATTGATTATATCATTTCATCACCATTTCATGTCAGTTTGTTTGAGATTGCTGACATATATGTATATTAATGATGTCACATCATAATCTACATTATGATGTCTTATTCTTCCCATTAACATGCCATTTCATTCCAATTGTTCTATCTCAACCTGATATTGATGGTTTCACATCATCCCATTTATAATATCAATTCCTTTCATTATGCTGTCATACCCTTCTGATTGTGTTATCATATCTTGTTGATTTCAGCTCTTCATAATAGTCAGTTTCTCCCAATTATGAGGTCATATATTTACATAGATTAATTCAAATAATCCACATTATGCTGTCTTACCCTCTAATTAGCACATCATTTCCTTTCAATTGTGATGTCACATATTTACAATGATGGTATCACATCATCAAAATTATGATGTCAGTTCCTGTCAATTATTCTGTCATATACCTCCTATTATGACATCATGTATTTATACTATTTATGTACCATCATCATAGTTATTATATGTTTCTGAAAATTATATCATATTTATTTACATGGCTAATGTCACATAATCCATATTATATTGTCATATTCTCCAAATTTCTGGTCATTTCCTTCCTATTGTGAGGTCACATACTTATGTTGATGGTGTCACACTGTTACAATCATGATATCTCTTCCTTCTAATTTCGGTGTGATATCACTCATTTTATAAAGACATGTTTACACTGTTGTCACATGATCATGATTAAGATTTCAGTTCCCTTTGTTTACGATGTCATATAGTTACATTGTTTATATCAATCACACTGATTATGTTGTCAGATCCTTCCAAATTTGCTGTCATGTCCTTATTATGATGTCATATATTTAAACTGTTGATGTGTTGATTTCATCTCATTAGTATTATGATGTCAGATTCTTGCAATTACGATTTTTCACATTGTTGATATCACAGTCGTTATTATGTTATTAGAGTCTTCCAATTGTGCTGCCAAATATAGAAAATACATTTTCAAAACCTTTGACCTACTCAGAGTCCTGCATACAAGATATGCTGGGGCAATCGTAGCAGAGAACTTGTGGGAGGGTCAAACCCATGACAAGTCTTACTTGAGGCCCACATCAGGTGAGAAAGGCCATGGCTGATACTGCCTGGATGGCCAGAAACCTGAGGCTGGGTACCCCACGGCCTATGCTAGAACCAAATTTGGTAAAAAAATAAATGAAATAATTCCTAATGACATTTTGTTAATCTTCCCCAGAGAGGCTTCCTCAGGCAGCTGATAGAAACAGATGCAGAGACCCACAGCTACATGTATCAGGCATAGAGAGTACATAAACTAAAGATCTCAACTGGTTCCATACCTTAACATCTCAGGGAACACTACAATGAACAGAGGGAAGGATTGTGGAAGCCAGAGTTATCACAGTTATCACAGACACCAGGAGAGCACAGCCCAGTGAACCAACTACACAGGGCTCATATGGGCTCACTGAGACTGAAGTGGAAACCAGAGCCTCTATGCATCTGCATGAGATCCTCTGCATATATGGTATTCATTTTAACCTGCTGTTTTCATGGGACTTGTAACAATGGGAATAGGGGTGTCTCTGACTCCTTCGCGTGCTCTTGGTACTCATTACCTACTACTACGTTATCTCATCCTACTTTGATATTAGGTTTTCCTTAGGCTGAGTTCTGTAGATATCTGTGAAAGACAACCTCTTATCAGAAGGGAAATAAAGATCATTGCATCTGGGAGACAAAGGGAAGGGCTTGGGAGAGTAAAAAGAAGAAAAACTTATGTCATGATGTATTGTTTAAGAAAAGAATAAAATAAACATACAAAAGTATTGAGAAGCTGCCAATAGAGACAAACACCTACCTCAATAACCAGGGACTGACTAGTCTAAGAAATGGCTTCACTGTTTACTGAAAGTGGGTACACAGTGGAGAACTCACTCTCTTGTGGATGCATACCTCTTAAGTCTGAGGTTTCCACTGACGATTCTTATGCGAGTGGACACTCACAACCAAAATTCTTGGATCAGCTTATCCACAACTGTAACCTGTGCCAGCTGCCATTAGTACCTTGAATTCTAGTGCCAGCTTCTGGTCAGCGTTCAGGTCTTAAGCCATGCCTTGTTTTGAAGCCAACATATACTGAAACGAAAGATTGTAAATGATGCTGATCTTGAGTCATAAAAAAAACAACAGCAGCAAAAAACCCACAGCATCTCAGCTGTTCTATGCCTGTTGGATGCATGACATGGGACCATAAGAATCTCATTATGGTCATCAGGGAACCATTATGATCTCATTGTCAGCCACAGTTTAATACTTCCTCAGTGCCAGAGAGATCCCACCCACTCATGACAATTCACTATATACCTATTTACTTTTTCCAAAATCAAAGTCTGAGTTATAACTGTATTTTACTTCTCCTGACACTAATTTAACTACAATTGGTGTTGTAAACCAGAGAAGTAAGTGCAGCAATTACACTGCCAATCAACTAGATTCATATTCTCTTAGACTTATGTCAGATATTTGTGTGTTCATATCACCAGATGGCATACCAATACCAATCTGTGCCTCTGTCTTACAAAGCTCCTTCAAAATTAAAGGAATACAAGTTCCCTAATCTGTTTTTTTATAGGAGAACAAAGCCACAATGGAAAAACCCAAAGCAATGGAGGAAGTATGTATGTGAATATCTCTTCCTGTTCAAATACAGCAAAACTGACAGACAGACAGATAACATACATACACATACAAACACACATACACACATACACATACAAATGAAAGATACAAAAAATGACATACATGCTGAGAAATATCCATGCTTTCATAGATTATCTAGCACAGGTACCAGGACAGATAATTATCTGTCGATTCTTGGAAAATTGCCATTTTACTTTGGGAAATGCTTTTCATATCTAAACAGGAAGCCTTCCAACTCTCTAATTACTGAGACTGCCGAAGCTGCCTCCTCACTATTGATATCTTTCAGAATGTCCTGAGGAAAAAAATGTTTTCTTGTAGACACACCAACCCCCTCTTCTGTACAACAAGATTCCAGTATCTATTATATTGCTGAAGAGAGAATCATATGCATTTTGGCATGCACTGACTTCTCATATGGAGCAGGCTATAATTCAATTGAATGATCAGCTGTTGTTCACAATTGTCAGTCAATTGCAGCCAATGTTCTCAGACACAAGACTAGACATTTATACTGACTATAGAAAATATTTAGCTCTCTGATCCCTGCACTATAACCTGTATTATACTGGTCTCCGGTTGGTGGTTGTGATTGCATAGGGAATGTACCATAGATCCTTTTTTTAAAAAGGGAGTGGGCAAATAATAGAAATGCTGTTCTACATCAACTACATACATAACACCCTTTACCAGGTCTTCTGCACATTTTGAGGCTTGGCTTCCTCTCTTGGGACAGTATACAGCATGCATGCTCACTTGCATTTTCTGAGCATTTTAACACCTGTCCCTTGTCAACGATTGCAATTAGCCAATAATCGTATATGTTCAGTCACAAGAACAGACAATTACACTTACTCTGACCATTGAACTATCTACAGTACATCAACATGGTCTCCTCTTCATAGTTGAGATTGCGTGGGAATTACACCATAGAACAATCTTACTTGTTTAAACTTTTGGGAACAAGTATAAGAGATGCTGAACTGCATCGACAAGAGACATAGCTTACTCTCCATGGCCTTCTGAACTGTTAAAAGCTCACATTCCAATTTGGGGAAAACACAGTATGAATTATCCCTGGTAAATTTTTGAGCTTTCTACACCCCAGCCCCACCATGGATTAATATTAGGCCCTATGGTACCCATTCTTCCACTTATAATCAGGGATCAGCTTGCCAAGGTAGAACAAAAACATGACAAGAAAAATGATAGCTCAAAGAATCCCAACCTGGAACCTGGCATTCCTCCTGAGAAACTTGACCTTAGGTGGATTAATAAATATGAGCCTAAAACTGAGTCAGCTATTCCAGGAGTCATATTTCCAATATAAGCCACACAGGCAGAGAAACCTGGAAAAGGAAAGTCTTCCTTTGTTTCTAAGCTTATTTCTATGTCTGCATGGAGGTTTCTGGTTATGTATATTTACCATGAATAAATCACACAGCTTTCTGCTTTTTGGTGATCCACATCTTTTAGCTGTACAAGATGTCTTGTCATGGTACAATGCTCCCAGCATCTTGTATTAGTAATAGACATGAGGTTTTCTATAACAAACATTGTCTGACAGTAGTTGGATGAATACTAAACATACAACTCTCCAAAAGAAGAACATTTAAAAATGCAAAAAGAATAAAGAAAGGAAAAGGAAGGAAAGAATAAAATCAAAATAAAAGAGGCAGAAATAAATGTAAGTAGGAGCGAATAATAAAAGATAAAGATGGGAAGTGGTTAAGGAGGCATGGGTAAAGAAGTCAATGATGAATGGATGAATGTAAAAGACAGATGATTGGAAATGTTGCATTATGTAGTTACTGGTGTGTATTCCAACAAACATGTTATGTGTGAAATTAGAGAGCAGAGAAAGCAGCTTGGGGCAGTGATTGGGGCTGTAGTAAATTTGGATCTCTCAGTTTACTGTTAGGAACACAAGAAAGGAGCCCAGACAAGTCCACTTTTCCCAAGCCCCATATGCACTCTTGGGTGACTATTGTTTTGCATCCCTGCTAATCATGGTTACAAAGGGCACCAGGAACTGTGTTTTTTATCTCTGCTAGGACAAGAATTCTAGAGCTATGCATGCCTCATAAGACTTCTTGTTGGTTTCCTTCCATCCGGCACGCGAACTGCTACAGATCTGCCTTGGTGGCTGAGTTCCCTTGCACACCGCTGGTGCCTGACCCACGGTAACCTGGTTTCCATCCCCTGGCCAGAAGGGCAGAGCTTGAATTTGAGCAGAGGGAAAACACACGGAAACCGAGGAGTGAGTCTCGGTTGTTTTCTCGCAGGTTCTGACTATGCAACCTGAGAATAGGTGACTAGATGCAAAAGGAAGCCTCAGGAAACATATCTGATGGATAATGGCATCCTTTATTGGCAAGCTTCTCCCTGTTTAAATATCTTTCCCCAGAGGAGGCAGGGTCCTGGTACTCTGGGTGAGGATGTCCCATTAGCGTGTGGGCAGGGCATGCACCTGGCCTCATGGTCTTTGCAAAGACAGAGGGAGGTGTCCAATCGGCCAAAAGGCGAACAAACTGTTGCCAGGTTACTTCCTTTTTGCTCTTGTGAACAATTTGGGTCCCTCCATAACTTGCAAAGCATCCTATCAGCCCTCTTAGCAGGGGCAAGGCACCTTTGTGCTGCTTCGACTGCTCTTCAGCCCCAAAGGTCCCACAATTTCACTTGTCACCAGATTCAAAAGACTTTAAATCCCCATGGAAATAGGAGACCATTGCCATGTTTTGGAGGAAACTGACCATTCTCCTCTCAAGGACTGAACAGAAATCAAAAGGAAAGCATTGTGTGCATCACAAAGACAATTCTGATTCAGGGCAGGATTTCACCTAGAATGTCAGGTTCCTTTTAATCTAGATCCACTCAATTGGCCCTCTTTTGAGTCAGATTTCCCAATTTACTGCCCAAGGCAAGACTCCCAGGTGGGAACCCACTCAATATCTTAGGCAATGTTGGCAAGTAATGTTATTCCCATGTTGAGTAAGTGGAATGGTCTTAGGGATGAAGATTGTACAGGATACTCATTTCCAAGGAATATGGGCACTGTCTAGTAAAATGGCTCCATCGTAATGAGGGCTCCAATTTGAAAAGATGAATGGAATTCCATTATTAGCTGGATGAGCCTACAGAAGCCTGAGGAAAAATATCATTGAGACTGGTACCAAAAGGTGGAGACTAGACATCCCAGGCAATCAATATAATCTCATGAGTTGTCACAATATACTAATATTCTTAATGTTATGCAGATCCTACCCTCTCATGACACATCAGTATATATCCCTTTACTTTATCAACAGGATATAAGTCTCTTTATGAGTTGGGAAATATTTATTTCTGCAACCACACATTTATGTACAAAGGCTATAGGAAAGCACAAAAACAAGATGATACATTATTATGCCATTTGGCATATTGATGGGCTCTCAGACATATTTCAGATACTCTTGTTCTAATAACACCACACTGAGGACTAACATTCTTGTGCTTCTGCCTTACTCAGCCCCTAGCCACTCAGTCACTCAAAGAAAACCAAAGTTTTGACATCTTTTTTTTTTAATTTTAACTATCAAGGTTCAATTCAGTGAAGTTGGTGTTTGAGTATTTCTTCTTTTATTTGAGCTTAAAATCATTTTACAAATGTTAAAAGGGTTGCAGACCAATACATTTTGTTCATCACCAGAATCTAGCATTACTGTGAAAGTTCATGTCAAAAAGTCAAATGCCAAACAACAATACACTTTATAATCATTGCCCTCCTTTCCCACAACATTCAATCTGCATGTTTTATTTTCATTTTTTTGTTTTTCTTATCTCATAAAATACATCCAGTCTTCTGTCCTCCTTCCCTGTACTCCTCCCAAGTCCCCCTAGCACCCCAATATCCCAGATCTACCCCTTCCTCCCTCTGCTTCTACTCAAAAAAAGAGCTGTCTATGAGCATTAACACTCAAACATGGCATAGAATTTATTTGTTTGACTACTTTCCCCAGCACACAAACACAGAAACAAACAGGTATATAAAGACTTGCACACACACACATAATACAGAAAATGATATCCATACTCACAAACTCTCATGCAGCCATAAATTTTGTGCCACAGGTAAACAGGACAGTCTTTTATCTCTGATTTCTTAGAAAATTAGCATTTTCATTAGGGGAATTCCTTCATAATCCAATAGGCCACCAAACTCCACATGCCAGAGAACTGAAACTGCAGAGGCTATCTACTCACTGTTGAGATCTTTTGAGATGTCCAGAGACAAAGACAAGAGTTTCGATTCCTTGGCGATATCCTGTCCTAACTGAACCAACCACAATCCAGGAAGCCTCTGTGTTGCTGATAACTGAGCTACCTGCATGTCAACCTGCTCAGAGCTTTTACAAAAAGCAGGCTATGGAATTAAGTTAGTGATCAGCTGCTGTCCACATGTTTGGCATTCAAAGGTCTTCTCTGCTTAGACACATGAGGAGCCAAGCAAGCATACATGAGCAGATTCTTATTGTCTGTGATACCTGCACAAACCTGAGCACTTGTTGATGCTTGTGACTGCATGGGTCAGTCCACCACAGACCAATCATTATTATTTGTATTAAAATGGAAGGGGAAAAAGTAGATTTTCTGTTGTACATCTATTACATACGTGGCACACTCTGCCATGTATTCTGCACCTTTGGAGCTTAGATTCCTCTCTATGGAAAGAACACAGTACACATGTCCCCTAGCCACTTCATGGGCTCTCTGAATTACAGCCCGTATCATGGAATACAATTTGGCCTTAGGCTACATCTTCTACCTCTGATCAGAAATCACCTTGAGAAGGAGAGTTGCATTAACAACAAAAACAAGGGCTGGATAATTTTTGCAATATTCACTGCAACTATCCTCCTGGGAATCCTGAATATGGTTGTCATGGTAAAGGATGTAAAGATGAATGAATGTCTTTAAGAATATTGCGTTGGATTCTCCACATGGGCACCTATCTGGCCAATCAAGAAAGAGATGAAAGATACTGTATGCCTACTGATTTGAATCATTCAGAATGGAGTTACCTATGAAACTTTGTTTCCCCAAACCATTGAATCAAGTAGGGCAGTTTACAACTCATACTTTTAAGAAATACAGAGGAAAAGGAACTAGTTAATACCATTGTGCAGGAGCAATCAGACTAAGTCAGAAGGTAGAGTATGCCACAGGACAATTTCCCTGATTTCTTTTCAACGGCATTAAAGGAAGGAGAGAAATACTGATGTGAAGATATTTGAGGGACCAAGGCAACATGGAATTAGCATGGATTCCAGTAATATAGAGATAAATGTAGAAATTAGGAATTCAAAATTATCTTCAGCCAGAGAGTGAGTATGAGACCATCCAGGGTTTCATTAGATTCAGGAGAGGTAGCATATGACTGAGACTGAGAAACTGAGATTTAAGAGAACTAATGACATATAGCCAGGTGTGGTAGCCAATGTATTTAATCAAAACACCCAGGAGGTAGAGGGAAATGGATTTGTGAGATTATGAGGGCAGTCTATTCTACATAGGCAAGTTCAGGCCATTCTGTGCTACATAGAGAGATGCTATCTCAAATAAAAGGGTAATGTACACAACTTTTCATATCCTGTTCAAATAACTCAACCACTTTTCTAAAGAATTCTTAACACTATCACAGAATGTGAATATAACCTGATTAGTAGATGATTGTTAAAGAAGATAGTTCCTTTTACTAGGTGTGCTAATAGTATTGTATGTATAAAAGAAGGCATTGTTTTAGTTGGAAATGGTGCTGAGAATTTTAGATGCTAAATGTCATAATGCCTAAAATTTTAATTTAAAAATAGTCTCAGTCTAAAATGAGAGATAGGCAGTATATGCCAGGAATCACATTTCTAAGTCTCAGACTGTCCTTTCTTCCACAAAACAGCCTAGTGCAGAGAAGCAAGTGCATATACTGAAATAAGTGGAGGTGAAATACTCATACAATGAAGAAAGAAAATGAAGAACTTCTGAGAGACAGTATGCATTATAAAGGACTGAAAGGACACCTTCTAAAATGGCATTTTCAGTCAACAGCTTGAAGATGAAAATGCTTTGAGATATGCAGAGAACACAGCAAGTTTTGACCGACGAACCCAAATAACCTCAGTCCAATCTTGTGTGTGTGGGGGGGATGTTAATATGGGTATACATGTTTGTGTGTGCATATATGTACAGAGGAGCTAGGATTTGGTCCTCTGGAAAATTACATAGTGCTCTCAACTGCTGAGCCATCTCTATAGCCTGAGAATATTTAGCTCATGCAAATGTTTATGCCCTTAATAGTACATAGCTTCTGTACTCTGAAATACAGTGTATGGAAACCATTTTAACAAAGAGATAAAAGTATCTATAATTTTCATATCAAATTATTACATGTGATATCTAAATGCTTGCTTCTGAAAGGATTGAAAACAACTTCTTCACTCGATAATCTTGTCTGATGTAGTAATTTGTTACAGAGACCCTTTCATTATACAGAATATAAAGGTGCATATTAGCACAATGACCAACTCTCTGTTACCCATGTAGTCATTAATGAAGTTTAATTGTAATTCAAAGGTATGGCCAACATTATTCAATTGATGAAAATATTTTTTATCTGTATCTCACAACCTGCCTTCTTCTATTGCCTTGAATTTTTACTGCAATATGAGGTACTTAATAGACCTGTGTTTCATTTAGAGCATGCTTCGTACCATGGAAAGATCTAGTCAGCTTAAGAAAACCTCCCTCCTCCCCCTGTTACACCCCAATTCTCTGACTTGGAACATTTGGCTAGCTTTAAAATATTATTTCCAGCTTAGAACAAACTAGATAACAAAAAATCACAATCAACCACATAAGATAAATGACATTTGGCCTAATGTTCATCTGGCTGCAGATGTAAAGGCATGCTATAGTTTTTTTACCCAGTAAACTATGTGCATCCAGATTCAGAAGCTAGGCCAAGAATGGTGACTTGTTTCTTTAAGAATACTTTCTGTTTTTCTAGAAGACCCAAGTTCAGTTCCCGGCACCAACAATGTTTGGCTCTCAATTGCTTGTAACTCCAGCTACAAGTATTCTGAAGCTCTCTACTGGTCTCTTTGGTCTCATAAATATGGCATATGCTCACTCAGACTCATACACAAAAACAAAAATTCAATTCATAAAAAAGAGAAAAATCCACAAATTTGGGCTTCTCATGTAGTTCAATGCAGACCTAGCATTCACAAAAACTCTGGGTTTGATCTCCAGCACTACACAGACTAGGTATGGTGGCACATACAATTAACCCTAGCACTTGAAAGGCAGAGGAAGGAGGTCAGGAGTTTAAGGCCAGCCTGGGCTAAATAAGGTCAACCTTGAATACATAATGCCTTGTTACAAAGCTAAATCAATGAATAAATAAATATTTCCAAACACTTAAAAACTTGCCTCATATTTTTATATTTAATAATCTCCCATTTCAGTCTATTTGCATGTATAAAGTCCTTCACCTATCTATCTCATTCGGTGCCTCTATGTTGGATATATAGCCATGTTCCTTCTATGTATCTCTGTCACATGATCATGACAACAAAAACTGTACAATTACTGTGAAATCAGTGTTTTTAGGCTCCAGAATTTTTGATACTTATTTCATTATGAAGTCATCAGTGAGAAAATATGATAGAAAGGTAATTTCCACTTCTATTTTCAGCATCTAAACATGGGAATTAAATGTTGTAGAGAAGGATCTGCTGTCCTTTTAGCTGCATTATCTGGACTGTTATCTGGTATCTGTAAAACAACATGAGTGCCTGTACTTCCAACAGATTTGGCCCTCAAATTCAGATAGTTTGGCTTGGTGAGAGATGAGTCATTGCAGCTGCAGACCCTCACCAATGTCAGCACATCTGAAGGGAGGCATCCTTCAGACAAGGTCCAGTGTATTGTCTCCACAATAAAGGCACTTGCTGCTATTCTTGATGATAGGATACTTAAAAATAATTTCTCAGACTAGACACATTTCAAGACACAAACTCAATTTTGTACAGACTTAGCACAGGTCATAGACTCTTTGGCTACTACATATCAGGACATAGATACTTCACAAAATTTGTAGAGATAAAAAATTCAACAAAATTATTGAAAAAAAATTCACAAATATAAAGAAAGAGATTCCTATAAAAGTACAAGAAGCTTATAGAACATGAATTAGACTGGACCAGAAAAGCAAGTCCCGTTGCCACAGAAAAATGAAACCACTGAAGATACAGAACAAACAAAGAATGCTAAAAACTGCAAGAGAAAAACAACAAATCACATACAAAAGCAAACTTACTAGAATTACACTTAACTTCTTCATGGATACCTTAATGCCTAACCCTAAAGAGAAAAACTACAGAGTCTAAGGGAATACAGGTGCCAGCCCAGACTAATATTCCCAGCTAAACTGTCAATTATCATAGTCAGAGAAACCAAAATGTTTCAAGATAAATCCAAATTCAAACAAGACCTCGTTACAAATCCTGCCCTACAGAAGGTACTAGAATGAAAACTCCAATTCAAGGAGACTAACTACAATCAAGAAATAAATAATCTCACATTATCATACTCAACAGAAGGGACACACACACACACACACACACACACACACACACACACACACACTCCCACACTACAAAAATAACTACAAAATAACAGGAACTAACAATCATTGGTCATTGATATCCCTCAAGATTAATGGTCTCCATTTCCCAACAAAAAGTAACAGACTGACAGAATGGATTTGAAAACAGAATCCGATTCCTGCTGTATACAAGAATCATACCCTGACCTCAAAGATAAACATTACCTCAGAGGAAAGCATTGGGAATAGTTTCACCAAGAGAATGGAACGAAAAAACAAGTTGATGTTGCCATTTTAATGTCCATCAAAGTAGATTCCAAACCAAAATTAATCAGAAGAGATAGGGAAGGACATTTCATACCCATTAAGCAAAAAATCCACTAAGATGACATTGCAATTCTTCACACTTCCATCCCTAACATGAGGGCTCCAAAATTTGTAAATGATCAATGCAAAATTTAAATAAACACATTGACCTTCACACTCTAATACTAGGAGATTTCAATACCCCACTCTCACCAACTGTCAGGCCATCCATACAAAAAATATCTGAGAAATACTGGCATTAACAAATGTTATAAAATAAGTGTACCTAACAGACATTTACAGAGCATTTTACCCACACAAAAAGAAAACATCTTTTTCTCACCGTCTCACAAAACCTTCTCCATAACTGATCACATTGCCAAAATGCAAATATAAATAAATACAGGAAAACTAAAATAACCCCCTGCATCCTATCAGATCATGAAGGATTAATGCTCAACTTCAACAACAGCAACAGCAGAAGGCCAACAATTTCATGGAAACTCTACAACTCTACTAAATGACAACTGGGTCAAGACAGAAATAAAGGAAGAAATTAAAAACTTTCTTTAATTCAATGAAAATGATTCTAAAAATATCCAAACTTATGTTACATGAAAAAACTATGCTATGAGGAAAATTAGTAGCACAAAGTGCCTACCAGAAAAGAGTGGAGAATTCATATACTAGCAAATTAAGAGCAGATCTGAAAGCCCTAGAACAAAAAGAAGCAAGCATACACAGAAGAAGCAGACAACAAGAATTAATCAAACTGAGGGCTGAAATCAATAAAATAGAAACAAAGAGAACAATTCATAAAATCAATGAAAGAAAGAGCTGGTTGCTTGAGAAAATCAGCAAGATAGACAAACCCCTAGCCAAAATAATTTAAAGACAGACAGAGGATATCCAAATCACCAAACCAGAAAGAAAAAGGACGATATAAACAACTTAAACAGAACTATAACTCTCAAGGAAGTGAAGAAGCCAGTAAAGGACTTGCAATCAATAAAAAGCCAGAGCCAGATGATTTCAGGTAAGAATTATATCAGACATTCAAAGAAGAAGGAACACCAAAATTTCTCAAGTTATTCTTAAAAACGGATGCAGAATGAACTTTTCGAAGATCATTCTATGAGGCCAGTCATGCGAATACCTAAACATCACAAAGATTCAAAAAGAAACAAAATTATATGTCACTTTCACTCATGAACATATATGCAAATGAACTCAATAAAATAGTCACAAAGCACATCCAAAAACACATAAAAGAGATTATTCACCATTATTGAATAGCCTTGATAACAGAGAAGAAGGGATGGTTCAATATAAAGAAAATAAGTCAATGTTATCCATGACAAAAACAATAGAAAAATAGAAAAAAATAGAAAATAGAAAGAAAACACATGATCATCTCATTACAATGTGCGAAAGCTTTTGATAATATCAAACAACCCTTCAAAATAAACCTCATGGAGAGATTGAGGATAAAAAGGCCATACCAAAACATAATAAAGGTAAGTAACAGCAATCCTACTGACAACATCAAATTAAATAGAGGAAAACTCAAAGCAATTACACTAAAATCAGAAGCAAGACGAGGCTGTTCCCTACATTTATAAATATTGAATACAGTACTTAAAGTACTAGCAAGAACAATGAGACAAGAGAAGGAGATTAAGGGAATATGAATTCACAAGTAAACAGTCAAAATATCCTTATTTGCAGATGAGGTATTATATATAAATGACCTCAAAAACTGGATCAGGGAACTCCTATAGCTGGTAAACAACTTCAGTGAAATGGCTGGCTACAAGATAAACTAAAAAAATTTGGAGCCCTCCTAAATACAAATGACAAATAGAGACTGAAAGAAATAAGAGAAACAATACTCTTCACAATAGATACAAATAACATAAGGTATCTTTGTCAACTCTAACCAAGCAAGTGAAAGACTAGAATGACAAAATCTTTATGTCCTCGAAGAGGGAATTTGAAGAACTCAAAAGATTAAAAGATGTCCCATGCACCTTGATTGGTAAGATTAACATAGTAAAAATGGCCACTGTACTAAATGTAATCTAAAGACTCAATGCAATCCCTATCAAAATCCCAATATACTGCTTTAAAGATATTAAAAGGGCAATACACAACTTCATATGGAAAAACAGAAAACTTTGGATAGCTAAAATAATCCTGAAAAATAAAAGAACTTCTACAGATATCAAGATCACAGATATTATTCTGTACTACAGAGCCATAGTAATAATAACTGCATGGTATTGGCACAAAAACAGACATGATGACCAATGGAATGGGATAAAGGATACAGGTATATAATCACACACCTATGGATAACTGATCATTTTTAAAGAAGCCAGAAAAATACAATGACAAAAAGAAAGCAGCTTTAACAAATGGTGCTGGTCTAATTAGATGTCTGAGGTAGAAAAATGCAAATAGATCCATATCTATTACTGAGTAAAAACCTCAAGTCCAAATGGATCTAAGATCTCAATATAAAACCAGATATACTGTATCTGATTGAAGAGATAGTAGGGAATAGCCTTGAGAGCAGTGGCACAGGAGTCAACTTTTTTAACAGAACACTGAAAGGTCAGGAACAAAGATCAAAGATTAATAAGAGGACCTCATGTAACTGAAAAGCTTCTGTAAGGAAAATGACATTGTCAATAGGGCAAAACAGAAGCCTACAGAATGGGAAGATATTGACCAACTACACTTCCAATAGAGAGTTAACATACAAAATAAATAAAATATGCAAGAATCTACATGTCAACAAAACAAATACCCCAATTAAAAATGGGGTGCATATCTAAACAAAGAATTAACAAAAGAGGAATCTCAAATGGCTGAGAAACACTTAAAGAAATGTTCAACATCCTTATGTATCTGGGATGGCTCTCTAGGGGCAATCAGCTACTGAGTATATCAGACAGTTTGTGTGGGTGTGGCTTGTAGGTGGTTGAAGGGGTTCAAGGTGGAGGTTAGAATAGGGAAAGTGTTAGGGATGCTTGTTAGGCTCAGTACTTGTGAAGCATAGACCATGGGGTCTTCAATGACACTGCAATGAGACACTTTCTTCCATTCTGGGTGCTAGGAGGTTTAGAAAATACTTCCTCATTCCAAAGGAATGCTCCAGAAACACATGACAATCTGTAGCACAGCAGAGAGGACTCAGCAATGAAATATAGATTTTTGAGCCAGGGACTGGAATCTGTCCGTTTTTGACCAAGCAAGGACATTCTGACTTGGACCTGCCCAGAAATCCTGCTGCCGTCTACTCTACACCACACACCAAGGTGATCACTACAGCTGCCACGACAGACCTGGGTGTCATGACACTAGGTGACCATGGCCACAACCAAGCATCTAGGTAAAGGATTCCTGACAAGAAGGCTGTCCTAAGCTAACATCTGACACATTCACTTTCAAGGGATGTGTGTTCCTTCCAGCTATGATGTCATACATTGACATTGATGGTGTCACATCTACTTATTTATGATATCAGTTTATTTTAATTAGGATATCATATTTTACATTGATATTTTTACTTAATATCAACTATGACATCTGTTCCTGGCAATTATAGCATCACATCCCTATAATTTGTCAACCAAAACTGATATCACATCCTTCTTTTGAAGATCTCATATATTTACACATTACATTGTGGTTGTTACATCATCATAATAATGATGTAATTTTCTTCCCACTTTGATACCATATTGATATTTTGATGTCACATCATGCAAATTATGATTTCATGCCCTTCCAAGTATGTTGTCATGTCATTCCTATTATGATGTCATATACTCATATTATTGCTTTCACATCCACCAGGTTTTTGTGTTATTTTGTTCCACTTATGAAGTCATAAATTTCTATTGATTGTGCCACATAATCCCAATTATGTTGTCACATTCTTCCTATTGTGATATCTCACATGCTTCCTATGCTCCCTTTCAATTGTGTGGTCACAAATTATGTTGAAGTTATCACATCTTCACAATTATGATGTCCTTCCAAATATACTGTCATATACTACTTGTTATGATATCATATATTTACATTGTTGATATCATATCAAAACAATTATGCTGTCAGTTTATTTTCAATTTTGCTGTCCTATATGTACATTGATGATATCACTTTATCTCAACTATGCTGTAATGTCGTTCCAATATTCAAGTTACCTGTCATAATATGATGTCACTTATTTACCTCGCTGTCACATCATCATGATTATGTGGTTGTTTTCCGTAAATTATGATGTCATTTATTTACAATATTTTGCCACATAATCCTGATTATAATGTCAAATCCTTCCAATAAGCACATCTTTTCCTCTCAGTTTTGTCGGATATTTAGCTTGATGGTATTACATTGCCACAATAATGATGCCAGTTATTTCAAATTATGCTGTTACATACTTCATGTTATTATGTCATTCATTTTCTTCCCTTTACTATGGCCCATATTTTCACTGATAGGATTTTATCACATCACCCCATGTATGTAACATTCTGTTCGTTATGTTATATATTTTCACTGTTGATGTCACATTATCACAATTATGATGGTAGTTTCAACACATTATATTACATACTGACATATATGATGTCACATAACCCAAATTATGTTGTCATTTCTTTCTAAATATCACATCATTTCCTTCCAATTGTGATATAACACACTTACCTTATTAATGTCACATCCTCCCAATTATGAAATCAGTTCCTTCCAATAATGCTGCCATACCCTTCTTTTATTATTTCATATTTTTACATTGATGATATCATTGCAATTAATATGTTGGTTTCTTTCAATTATGGTGTCATATATTGACAGTGATGATGGTACATAATCCATTTTTTTCTGCCAATTATCACATCATTTTCCTCCCAATTGTGGTGGAAAATCCTTAACAATGATGATGTCACATTTAAATAATGATGACACCTCTTTCCATTTATTTTGTCATATATTTTATTATGATGTCATATATTTACATTGTTGACATCACATCCTCTTAATTATGGTATCAGTTTATTCCAATTATGTTGTCATATATTGATATTGAAGATGTCACATCATGCCAATTGGATGTAAATTCCTTCCAAATTTGATGTCACATCCTTATTGGGATGTCATACATTTACATTGTTTATGTAAACTTATCACAATTATGGTGTCAGTTTCTTCCAATTACGGTGTCATATAGTTACACTGCCAATGATACCTAATTCCAATTATCATTTCATATCCTCCAATTATCACATCATTTCCTACCAACTAAGATGTGCATACTTGCATTGATGGTGTCATATAATTATGTTGTCAGTTCCTTCATTTTATGCTGTCATTTCTCATTATACCATATATTTATATTGTTTGCAAACATCATATGGATTGTGATGTGCTTTCTTCTAATACGGTGTCCTATATTTACATGGTTGATGTGATATCACGATTAGGATGTCAGTTTCATCCAATTATGGTGACATATGTACACTGATTATACTATTATAATCCTATACTAAGATGCTTTATCCTTACAATATCACATCATTTCCTTCAATTGTGATATCACCATGTCATATTGATGGTGTCACATCATTCAAATTATGATGTAAGTTCTTCCCAATTTTGCTGTCAAATCATTCATATTATATTATACATATACATTGTTGTTTGTCATTACCATTATTATGTTGTTTCCTTATAATTTTGTCATACAGCTCATATTATGATGACTTATATTTACATGGCTGTAGTCACATCATGATGTGACTTTTATGATGTCAATATCTTTCAATTATATTGTCATATATTTACAACATTCATGTCAAAATTGTCAGTTTCTACCAATCGTGATTTCTTTTCATGCCATTGACGATGTAACCTAATCTGCATTATGATGTCCTATCCTCCAATTATCATGTCATATTCTTCAAATTATGATGTCTCAGATCAACTTTGATAATGTCATGTCATCAGAATTATGATGAAAATTCCCTCATTTTTATTATGATGTCATAAATTTACATTGTTGATGTCATATGCTGATTATGCTTTCACATTCTTCAATATCTGAGGTCATATATTTATACTGTTGAAGTAATATCGTGATTATGATATTCGCTTCTTCCAATTAGGCTTTCACCCTATTTTGGTGTCATCTATTTATATCATTGATGTACCATCATTATAACTATGATGTCAGTCCTTCCTATTATGCCATGCTTTAATTTTTGATGACATATAGTTATGTAGTTGATATCAAATCATCATGATTGTGATGACATTTTCCTCAAATTATGAGATCATATATTGACATTGATAATTCCACATATTTCCAATTATGTCAATACCTTCAAAATTCAATGACATTCTTATGTTCAGACATATATAGGTTTTTTATGCCATATTTTTGTCACTTTCTTCTAATTATTATGTCACATTGATGGTAGAATATCATATCAATTATGGTATAAGTTCCTTGCAAATATCCTGTGATACCCTTTTTATTATTATTTTATATTTACCTTGTTGATATTACAAATTTGCAATTATTCAATTCCTTTCATTTATGATGATATATATTTACTTTGATGATGTTACATAAACCACATTATCATGCCATGTCCTTCCAATTATCAGGTGACTTGTTTCCAATTATGATGTCACATTCTTACATAGATACGGTGGTATAACATCCCAATTAAGCTGTCAGTTCCTTCCAAATATGTCATATCATTCTCATTATATTTTCATATATTTATGTTATTTATTGCACATCATATTATGATGGTGTCACATTATACTAATTATGTTGGCATGTCTCTCCAATTATCACATTATTTCTTTCTATGATATAACATATATAATTTACTAGTGTCTTATTATCTCGATTATGCTCTCACATCCTTACATTAATTTTGGCACATCATCTCAATTATGTCTGCTTATTTGAATTATAATGATGTATATTTACACTGATAATATCAAATCACCTTAATTATGATGTCAATACCTTACAAATATAGCATGTCCTTTTTGTGATGTCATATATTTACATTCATGCCACATAATTTGCATATGATGTGAAATTCTTCTTATGATCATGTACTTTTCTTGCAATTGTGATGTTATTTACTTATATTGATGCTGTTATGCCATCTCAATTATGATGTCAGTTTCATCCAATTATTTTGTCATGTGCTTATGATATCATATATTTACATTATTAACATATCATCAGATGTCAGTTTCTTCAAATTGTGATGTCATTTATTGACACTGATAATCTCCCATGAACCTGATTTTGATGACAGTTATTTTCAAATATGATGTCATATATTTACATTGTTTATGTCACAGTATCATTTATGATGTCAGTTTCCTTTGATTATGATGAACATTGCTGATGGTACATACCCCAAATTAAGACATATCCTTCCAATTTTCATATTTCCTTTCAATTATGATGTCACTTCTTCAAGTTTATTGTTACACATCACCCCTACTATGATGTCAGTAACTTTTATTCATGCTTCTTACTAGGATATCATTTATTTACATTGTTGATGTCATATCATCACAATTATGATGTCATTTTTTCTAATTATGATGGCATATACTTACATTAATGATGATGTCACATAATACACATTATGATGTCATATACTTCCAATCATCAGGTGATTTCATTCCAATTATGATGACAATTCCTGACATTGATTGTATAACAGGAACACACTCATGATGTCAGTTCCATTCAATTATGCTGTTTTATCCTTCTGTGGATGATGCCAAGTGTAGTGAGGGCTCTGTTTCACAAAGTTCCAGTACTAAGATGACCTTGATTGACCCTTCACTGCCCTTGACAGAAATTCACTAACACCTTTCTCTTATATTCTTTACTGTCAAAGGCCACTCACCGAAATATAGAGTTGGAATGATGTAAAAAATGCTGGTGTTAATAAAAATGAAACTAATGGCAGTACCTTGGGAAATACAAATATGCAGAAATTTGAGTCTTCCTTAGAGAATAGAACTGAGACATACATTCAGATTATAAATAAATGAAATTAGTAAGCATAAGACAGGAGGTGGAAGAAGAATTACTAAAGAAGAAACAAACTAGAGAAATTCTAGAAGCTGATGAGCTGTAGCTGGATCATCAGGTTTACATGTCCAGCTTCAGAAATATAGAATTAATATGGGCGGTGAGAGAGATCATGTACTTAATGATATGCTTGGTATGTTCCTGAAAATAAACTAAACAGTTCAAGGAGTCCTAATGTCCTTTTAACCTTTACAGGACTGCAATGAAGATAGGGATTGTATTGAAACAAGAGCTCATGACAGAGTCACAGAAAAGGACATTTTAGCTCAATGAATTGCCTGTCCTCCTGAGCAAACATGTCAAATCAGGACTTTCAGGACTTTTCTCATAGCATGGAAAGACAAACAGCAGACTGCTTTTGCTTTTTGAGATCAAAGGAAAAGATGGTGGTCTTATGTTAAATAGAACAGAGAAAGGAAAGAAGAATTTAACAAGGGTTAAATGTGACTCTTGTTAAAAAGATATGTTTGATGTAACAGGCATTATAATCCATTAACTCTATGTTCAACTTAAACAGAGTCAAACTCAAATAGCATCATCCTCTCTACCATTTCTTTAACCAAAAGGCTTTTTTTAAGGAGAAAGATGTTGAGTTAAAGAAAACGGATTTTATCATAATGTTAGCTTTTAGTTTTGACAAAATTTGCTATTTGCCTGCTTTGTTGATTTTAATATACTTATGTAATCAAGGAAGACTTTACAAAAATTACTTCCAGAGGGTATGTAATCAATCATCAAAGTCTTAAGTGATTTTGTGTATAAATAAAGCCTTTGACAGTCACAAATTGTCAGAATATGTCAAGCCATACTGAGATGTGATTCCTCTCTGTCAGTCTCTTATGAAACAAAACTGAATGTTGTCCTGCATCTGATTCATCCCTCACCACTCTTTCATCCATCCCCTTTAAGCTCTTCCCTCACCAAGGCCGAACCTCAGCATTTGTGATTATGATAGCATATACTTACAATGTTGATCTGGCACCATTATGATGATGATGGCAGTTTCTTCTGAAAATAACACCATACCCTTCTTATTACAATGCTGATGTCACAGAATCCACATTAAGAAGTCATTTCTTTGAAATTATCACATCATTTCCTTCCAATTATGAAAATATGTCACATCCTCGAGGTGATGGTTGATGGTGTAATTTCCTTCCATTTTTGCAGAAATATTTTCCTTATTTTGATTTCCTTTCTTTATATTGTTGAAGTCACATCACAGTTGTGATGTCATTTTCTTACAACTGTGATAAGAAATGTTTACTTTCATGATGTCATGAAATCCACATTATGATACCAGTCTTACAATGATCAGATAATTTGTCCCAATAATGATGACCTTTTCTGGCATTAACTTTGTCACATCATCCAAATTATGATGTCTGTTCTGTTCAATCATGGTTTCTTGTATATTTTATTGTGGTGCCATATATTTACATCATGGACCTCATGTCATCATCATTATGGTGTCCATTTCATCCAATGAGTATTGCATATCCTTAAAGTGATGTTAACACATCCCTCTATTTATGATGTCAGTTCCTTTTCATTATGATATCACATACTCACGTGGATGATGTCACATTGTTGCTATGCTGGATGTCTCTGAATCTTTTACTTGCTCTAGAGATATTTTACCTCCTACTGGTTTGACTCATGCAACCTTGATTTGAGTGTTTGTGCCTAGTCTTATTGTACTCTTTTATACTGTATTCTTTTGATATCCTTGTGAGACCTGTTCTTTTCTGATGGGAAATAGAAGACCAGTGAATCTGTGAGGGCAGAGGGCATGCATAGGTAGAAAGAAAAAAAACTGATGTCATGATGTATTATTGCATGAGAGAAGAATACAATAAACAAAAAATGCTGAGAAGGTGCCACATTACAAATAAACACCTACTTCATCAACCAAGGCTTAGTCTAAGAAATGAGTTCAAAATCTGATGAAGACATACCCAGTGGAGAACTTACCCATTGTGGATACCTCTGAAGACCAAGGTTTCCATTCCATAGTGACAATTCATAGGAAACAAGAATTTCTCCACCAAAATTCTTTGATCAACGTATACACAACTGTAACCTGTGACAGCTGGCATTACTACCTTTAGTTCAACTGCCAGATGTGAAATCAACCTTTCAAGACTTGAGCAATGGCTTGATTTAAACCAACATATGCTGAAATGAAAGGTTGCAGCAGATACTGATTTTGAGTAAAACAAAACAAAAACAAAAACAAAAACAAAACCAAGAACCACAACATCTAAGCTTCTACATCCCTGCTGGCTGTATGACAGGGGATAATGAAAATCTCATTGGTGTCATGAGGAAACCACTGTGATCTCATACACAGTAACAAGGAAATAAACTTTCTAGTGTTACACAGTTCCCACTTGCTCATGACATTTCACTATAAACTTATTTACTTTTTCCAAAATCACAAGTCTATCTTTGAGTTCTAACTCCTTTTTAGTTCTCTTACCAACAATTTAGGTAAAGTGGGTTATATAAAGCACACAAGTGAATGAAGGTATTACATTGCCAGTCTAGCAGATTCATAGATTCTTAGACGTATTTCAGGTATTCATGCTTTCATGTCACTAGACTGGAGATGAACACCAATCTGTGTTCTGCCTTCAGATACTTCCCACTCAAAAGGACACACATTCTCTTTAATATGCTCTTTTGAATAGCAGAACCAAAACCCAGTGGAAAGATGCAAAGCAGTAGACGAATAGTGTTACAAATATCTCTTTCTGAACAAACACATGAAAACTGAGATACACACACACACACACACACACACACACACATACACACACACACACAAGATACATAAGATGGCATACATGCTGACAAATATCCATGCTTCTATTGATTCACTAGCACAGGTACCAAGAAGAGATACTTAATTGTGGATTCCTCGAAAATTGCCAGTTTACCTTGGGAAAAGCTTTTCAAATGCAATCACGAAGTCTTCGACAATCTAAGGAAAGAACTGAAAAACCTGCTTCCTCACTATTGATATCTTTGGGAATGACCAGAGAAAAAGACAACACTCTTGGTTCCTTCTAGACATTCTTCCCACAACCACCTTCTTCTGTACAACCAGAATCCAGGACCTATTTTACTGCTGAACACTGAATTGTATGCATTTTGGCCTGCTATGAATTCTCACCCAGGAGCAGGTCATGTAATTCAATTGACTGATGAGCTGCTGTTCACACAGATGTCAGTCTATTTCAGTTAATATGCTAGACACAAGAATAGACAATTGTACTCTCTGTAAAAAATACTTAGCTCTCTGATCCATTCTTTATAAACTGTATCATTCTGAGCTTCTGTTGATGGTTGTGATTGCATGGGGCACACACCAAAGATCGATCATTGTTCCTTTTTTAAAAAAGGAGGGGAGAAGTAATAAACGTGCTATCCTAATAAATTACATACATGACACCATTTACCAAGTTTTCTGTACATTTTGAGGCTTGGCTTCCTTTCTAGGGAGAGTCCACAGTATGTATGTTTACTCACTACTTCATGGGAATTATAACATATATCCCCTATCAATGATTACAATTAGCCAATGATTTTATATACTCAGTCACAAGGATGGACAATTATACTAATGAGAATACATGCTTCTGAACATTGTACAATCAGTGTCAACATGGGCTCCTCTTCAGAGTTTTGATTGCATGGGAATTCCACCATAGAACATTCTTTCTTTTTTAAGCTTTAAGGTGGCAAGAAGGAGAGGAGCTGAACTTCATCTACAACAGACAGCATATTCTCTCTGACCTCTGAACAATCCAAGGCTTGCATTCAAATCAGGGAACAACACATTATGAGTGATCATAGGCTAATTTGCGAGTTTCTTTAGCCCCAGCCTCTAAAATGGGTTACAATACAGTCCTATGATACCCATTCTTCTACTGTAATCAGGGAACAACTTGCCAAAAAGAATGAACACATGACATGAAAATATGATAGCTCAAAGCATTTCTCAACCTGGATCCTTGTATTCATCCTGTGGAACTTGACGTAGGTGGAGTTAAGTAACACCAGATTTAAACTGATTCAACGATTTCAGTAGTCATTTTTTGTACATAAGCCACACAAGCAATGAAACCTGAAAAAAGCAAACTCTTTCTATTTCATTGATTTCTAATATCCTTTGATTCCTGCATGAAGGTTTCCAGTTCTATAATTTTCACCATGAATAATCACACATCATTCAGCTTTTCGATGATACAAATCTTTTAGCTGTAAATGATTCCTAGTCTGCTAATCAAGCTACAGTACTCCCAACTCCTTATAATAATAATGGATTTGAAGTTTTTCTTTCAAAAATATTGTCTGAAAGGTAGATGGACTAAGAGTAACCATACAGCTCTTCTAATGGAAGAAATTTAAAATGAAAAAGAAAAATAAGAAGGGAAGAATAAAACAAAATGAAAGATGAAGAAATAAATCTAATTAGGAGTGAATAATGAAGATAAAATGATAAAATAATAATATATGAAATATAAATATAATAAATAATATTTACTTATTAAATT
Organism: Cricetomys ansorgei; assembly: GCA_026225945.1. Lineage (NCBI taxonomy): Eukaryota > Metazoa > Chordata > Mammalia > Rodentia > Nesomyidae > Cricetomys > Cricetomys ansorgei. The sequence goes on from JAMJFZ010001261.1 coordinate 37,837, forward strand.
GATAAATGTATAAATTAAATGAATATATGAAATATAAATATATGTAATAAAAAATAAAAAAATATATAAAATATGAAAATAACAATAACCTAATAAAGGTAAAAATAGGACATGATAAGGAGGCATGGATGCAGTAAAGAAGAATTGAGGATGAATGGATAAGTTGAAAGTAGGACAGATGATTAGGAATGTTGTATTATGTAGATAGTGGGGTATATGCCAAGAAATGTGCTATGAGTGTGTATACAGTACAGAGAAGGTAGCTTGTGACAGGGATTGGGGTTGCGTTAAATTTGGGTCTCTCGTTTTTTCTGCTAGGAAAACAAGAAAGGGCTTAGTAAGTTCCTCTTTGCAAAGCCACATATGCACTTATGGGTGATTACTGTTATGCATCCCTGCTAAATATGGCCACAATGGGCACCTGGAACTGTGTTTTTATCTCTGATAAAACAAGAAATCTAGACCTCTGAATGCCTAAGGAGATTTCACTGGTCACCAGAGTCACAATACTTCAAATTCCAAAGGCATCAAGGGACCAGTGCCATGTTCTGATGGAAGCAGACTACCCTCACTGCAAGGCCTGAAAAGAAACCCCAAGGAAAGAAAGCAGTGTGTATATCACCAAAGACAATTCTGATTCAAGGCAGTATTTCACCTACAACATCATATGCTTTTAACCTAGGTCCATTTAATGTGCCCTCTGTAGATACAATTTTCCCAATTTTCTGCCTATTCAAAGACTCCTATATGGCAACCGACTCACTTTTTCAGGCAATGCTGGAAAATGATATTATTCCCATGTTGAGTAAGTGGAATGGACTTAGGGTTGAAGATTGTACAGGATTCTCATTTCCAAGGAAGATAGACACTGTCTGGTAAAATGGCTCCACCTCAATGAGAGAACACATTTGAAAAGATAACTTGAATTCCATTATTAGCTGGATGAGCCTAAAGAAGTCTGAAGAAAAAAATCATTGACACTGGAACCAAAGACAAAGTCATCCCAGAATGAAATGGCAAAATCCTGATTTGTACATGGTATAGGCCCCTCAGCTGTCATCTTGGACCCATTTTGTCAAGGGATTTCAAGGGATTTCCATAGACCTTTAACTGATTAATATTAGGTCCCATGCTACTCATTTTCTACCTGCAAATAGGGAGTAGCTTGGCAAGGAGGTAAGCATGACATACCAATGAGGAAAAAAGACTCCTGGATGGCTTTCTAAACTGTGATCACTTCATTCCTCCTGGGAATCTTGACCAAGGTGGAGTGAAGTGACCCCAGATTAATAATGGGTCAGCTAGCCTAAGAAGCATTTTTCCTAGATAAGCCACATAAGCAGTGTAAGTGGACACAAGAAACTCTTCTGATTCACTGAATTTAAGCTCCATTGTAAACCTTCATAGAGATCTCTGCTTCTCCTCATTTTCACCATGAAGAAAGTCTTAAATGTCTGCTTACTAAAGCTAGCTGTGGCAGATGCCTAATCTACAGACCAAAGCAAAGTGCTCACAATACCTTGTGTTAGTTCTGGTTTCTTGCCTAAACATTATCTGACACGTAATTGGTCCATGATACAGCTATCCTAAGAGACGACATTTAAAACAAATACAACCAAGGAAAGCAAAGAGGAAAGAAAGGAACAAAGAAAGAAAGAAGCATAAAGAAACTAAACAGAGGCAGAAAGGAACATGAGTAAGAAGAGAACAAAGGATAAATGATCAGAAGTAGATAGTCATCTATGTAGAAAAGAAAACAGGGTGAATGGCAAGAAGGACAGGTAATTGGGAAGGTTTTATTATGTAGTTAGTGGTGGATATTCTCCTCTATAGAGTTAACCTTAGGTGAAAAGAAATAATGAGAAAAGAAGAAATGAATGAGCTATGAAGTGAATACAAGTGTTGTGTTAAGATCAAAAAAAGGTAGTTTACTCTAATAATAGTATATTCTCAAAAATGATATTGAGTAACTACTATTTTTCTTACCTAGGGAATGATATTTCTTCCACTCCAACATTTCTTCATTTCTGTAGATCTTTGTTTAAGACTGTGGTCTTCTGCTGTTTCATTTTGCCTATCTATTGTTAGGATTTTCCAACTCCGGTTTAGGCTGTCATTCATGTCAACTTTTCTTAGAGTGGATAGAAGAATCGGGGTATGTGGGAAGTTTTGGAGAGAACAAATAGAAGTGGAAAATATGATTATCTTAAAATAAAAAAATAAAAGCAAAAGCAAACATTGAAGGGAAGAACTGTATATTCCCACCTGGATGAGCTTGGGCCAAAATTAGCAGAACATGTAGTGATCCATAAATGAGTTATGAGTGCCTGTGGAGAGCAGAGAAAGCACCTTGCGACAATGAATGGGGCTGTGTGAATTTGAGATATCCATGTTTTCTGCTAGGAAGTCAGGAATGGAGCCCATTAACTCTCCCCTTTTCTGAAACCACAAAAGTTAGACTGTTGTATGAATATTGTTTTGCATCCCTGCTAAGTCTTTTTGTCTCTAAGAGGTCAAGAAATCTAGAACACCACTTACCTCAAGAAACTGCACTTTTCACCAGGATAACCAGACCTAGGACAGAATGAGCAGGTGGGGTGTCCTGGAGGAAGCAAACTTCCCTTGGATCCAAAGTAAACTAGTGTTTGCATTACCATGACAATTCTGATTTGGGGTAGTATTTCACCTGGAATGTCATAAGACATGTTGCTTATAACATAGATCCACTTACCGGGACCTCTGCATAACTGCTTAACATAAGAGTCCCAGATGGCAAACCACTCACTATTTTAGGCAATTCTGCCAAGTGATGTTTTTCCCATCTTGGTAAATGGTGTTAGGGATGAAGATTGAACAGAATCTCATTTTCAAGGATCCGATATACTGTCTAGTAGAATGGCATGTCAATCTTAATTTCTTACACATTATGAAAACTGAATGGAAATCCATTCTTAGGTGGATGAGGATTCAGAATTCTGAGGTATAATGTCATTGACACTGGGCCAAAGTCAGAGCTGAGATGCCCCCAGTGTGGAATAGCAACTCCTGAATTGTACAGGGTGCAGTACTCGAAGCTGTGGTGTTGGCCCTATTTAATTTTGGCATACAAAGCAGTCAGTCTTCCCTGGTGGTAATGACACAGTGAACCCAGGCACCCAGAAAACATAAATATTAGAAGTTCAAAGAGGCTATAGTAGTGAAAACACCTACTTCATCCCCCAGAAACCATTCTATGAAATAACTAAAGCTTGTGAGAACTCGTACACAATGTCAAACTCATCTTGTCCTCGATACCTCAGAGGCCTTCAGCTGTCTATACAAAGTTGAAAACATTGCATGAGAAGATATCCACAGACTACAGCCTATGTTACCAGTTAACCTTGCCTTGGGTTCTAGTTAAAGGTACAATTTAGCATCCAGGTTTGTGTCACAGTTTTATTGGAAACATCATCACCAATGTAGAAATGCAGAAATTCACCAATGCAAAAATGCAGAAATAATAGATGTTACAGGATATTTTGGAGTCATGCAGAGACCCAAACATCACAAAGATTCATAAAGAATTAGAATTATATGCCCATTTCACTCTTGAACATAGATGCAAATGAACTCAATAAAATACTCACAAAGCACATCCAAGAACACATTAAAACTTATTCACCATGATTGAATAGCCTTGATTCCAGAGAAGAAGGGATCGTTCAATATAAGAAAATAAGTCAATGTAATCCACTGCATAAACAAATTAATAGAAAAAAACTACATGATCATCTCACTACAATGTGAAAAAGCTTTTGATAATATCAAACAACCCTTCAAAATAAACCTCACGGAGAGATTGAGGATAAAAGGCCATACCAAGACATAATAAAGCCAAGTAACAGCAGTCCTACTGACAACATCAAATTAAATAGAGGAAAATTCAAAGCAATTTCACTAAAATCAGAAGGAAGATCGGGCTGTTCCCGCCATTTATAAATATTGAATACAGTACTTAAAGTACTAGTAAGAGCAATGAGACAGGAGAAGGAGATTAAGGGCATATGAATTCATAAGGAAATAGTCAAAGTATCCTTATTTGCAGATGAGATATCATATATAAATGACCTCAAAAACTGGATCAGGGTACTCCTATAGCTGGTAAACAACTTCAGTGAAATGGCTGGCTACAAGATAAACTAAAAAAAATCTGTAGCCCTCCTATATACAAATGACAAATAGAGAGAGAAAGAAATAAGAGAAATAATACTCTTCACAATAGATACAAATAACATAAGGTATCTTTGGCAACTCTAACCAAGCAAGTGAAAGGCTTGAATGACAAAATCTTTATGTACTTGAAGAGGGAATTTGAAGACCTCAGAAATGCAAAGAAATCACATGCTCCTCAGTTGCTAAGATTAACAGAGTAAAAAAGGCCACTGTACTAAAAATAATCTAAGGACTCAATGCAATCCCTATAAAAATCCCAATATACTTCTTTAGAGACATTAAAAGGGCAATACACTACTTCATATGTATAAATAAATAACTTTGCATACCTAAAAAATCCTGAAAAATAAAAGAACTTCTAGAGGTATCAAGATTCCTGATGTTAATCTGTACTACAGAGCCATAGTAATAAAAACTACATGGTATTGGCACAAAAACAGACATGATGACCAATGGAACGGAATAAAGGATACAGATATATATCCACACACCGATGGATACCAGATCCTTTATAAAGAAGCTCGAAAAATACAACGACAAAAAGGAAGCAGCTTTAACAAATGGTGTTTGTCTAATTGGATGTCTGAAATAGAGGAATGCAAATAGATCCATATCTATTACTGAGTACAAACCTCAAGTCCAAATTAATCTAAGATCTCAGTATAAAACCAGATATACTGAAACTGATTGAAGAGAAAGTAAGCAATAGCCTTGAGAGCAGTGGCACAGGAGACAACTTTTTTAACAGAACACTGAAAGGCCAGCAACAAAGATCAAAGATTGATAAGAGGACCTCATAAAACTGAAAAGCTTCTGTAAGGAAAATGACATTGTCAACAGGGAAAAACAGAAGCCTAAAGAATGGGAAGATATTGACCAACTCCATTTCCAATAGAGAGTTAACATACAAAATAAATAAAAAATGCAAGAATCTACATGCCAACAAAACAAATAACCCAATTAAAAATGGGGTGCATATCTAAACAAAGAATTCACAAAAGGGAATTTCAAATGGCTGAGAAACACTTAAAGAAATGCTCAAAATCTTTACGCATATGGGATTGCTCTCTAGGGACAATCAGCTACTGAGTATATCAGACAGTTTGTGTGGGTGTGGCTTGTAGGTGGTTGAAGGGGTGCAAGGTAGAGGTTAGAATAAGGAAAGGGTTAGGGATGCTTGTTAGGCTCAGGACTTGTGGAGCATAGACCATGGGGTCCTCAATGACACTGCAATGAGACACTTTCCTCCATTCTGTGTGCTAGGAGGTTTAGAAAATGCTTCCTCATTCCAAAGGAATGCTCCAGAAACACATGACAATCTGTAACACAGCAGAGGGGACTCAGAAACAAAAATAGACTTTTGGGCCAGGGACTGGAATCTGTCCCTTTGTGACCAAGCAAGGACATTCTGACTTGGACCTGCCCAGAAATCCTGTTGCAGTCTACTCTACTCCACACACCAAGGTGATCACTAAAGCTGCCACGACAAGTGTCATGACACTGAGTGACCATGGCCACAACCAAGCATTTAGGTAAAGGATTTCTGACAAGAAGGCTCTCCTGGGCTAACATTTGACACATACACATTCAAGGGATGTGTGTTCCTTCCAGATATGATGTCATACATTGGCATTGATGGTGTCACATCAACTTATTTATGATATCAGTTTATTTTGATTAGAATATCATATTTTACATTGATATTTTTACTTAATATCAATTATGACATCTGTTCCTGGCATTTGTACCATCACATCCCTGTAATTGGCCAACCAAAACTGATATCACATCCTTCTTTTGATGATCTCATACATTTACACATTACATTGTGGCTGTTACATCATCATAATAATGATGTAATTTTCTTCCCACTTTGATACCATATTGATATTTTGATGTCACATCATGCAAATTATGATTTTATGCCCTTCCAAGTATGTTGTCATGTCATTCCTATTATGATGTCATATATTCATATTATTGGTTTCACATCCACAAGGTTTTGGTGTTATTTTGTTCCACTTATGAAGTCATAAATTTCTATTGATAGTACCACATAATCCCTATTATGGTGTCACATGCTTCGTATTGTGATATGTCACATGCTTCCTATGCTCCCTTTCAATTGTGTGGTCACAAATAATGTTGAAGGTATCATATCTTCACGATTATGATGTCCTTCCAAATATCCTGTCATATACTTCTTGTTATGATGTCATATATTTACATTGTTGATGTCACATCAAAAACAATTATGATGTCAGTTTTTTTTCAATTTTGCTGTCCTATATGTACATTGATGATATCACATTTCTCAACTATGCTGTAATGTCCTTCCAATATTCAAGTTACCTGTCATAATATGATGTCACTTATTTACCTCGCTGTCACATCATCATGATTTGTGTGGTTGTTTTCTGTAAATTATGCTGTCATTTATTTACACTATTTTGCCACATAATCCTGATTATAATGTCAAATCCTTCTAGTAAGCACATCTTTTCCTCTCAGTTTTGTCAGATATTTAGGTTGATGGTATTACATCACCACAATAATAATGCCAGTTATTTCAAATTATGCTGTTACATACTTCATGTTATTATGTCATACATTTTCTTCCCTTTACTATGGCCTATATTTTCATTGATAGGATTTTATCACATCACCCCATGTATGTAACTTTCTGTTCGTTATGTTATTATATATTTTCACTGTTGATGTCACATTATCACAATTATGATGGTAGTTTCTTCACATTATATTACATACTGACATAGATGATGTCACATAACCCAAATTATGTTGTCATATCTTTCTAAATATCACATCATTTAATTCCAATTGTGATATAACACACTTACCTTAATAATGTCACATCCTCCCAATTATGAACTCAGTTCCTTCCAATTATGCTGCCATACCCTTTTTTTATTATTTCATATGCTTACATTGATGATATCACTACAATTAAGATGTTGGTTTCTTTCAATTATGGTGTCATATATTGACAGAGATGACGGTACATAATCGATATTACTCTGCCAATTATCACATCATTTTCCTTCCAATTGTGGTCGAACATCCTTAAGAATGATGGTGTCACATCTCAATAATGATGGTAGTTCTTTCCAGTTATGCTGTCATATATTTTATTATGATGTCATATATTTACATTGTTGACATCACATCATCTTAATTATGATATCAGTTTATTCCAATTATGTTGTCACATATTGATATTGAAGATGTCACATCATGCTAATTTGATGTAAATTCCTTCCAAATTTAATGTCACATTCTTATTGGGATGTCATATATTTACATTGTTGATGTAAACTTATCACAATTATGATGTCAGTTTCTTCCAATCATGGTGTCATATAGTTACTCTGCCAATGACACATAATTCCAATTATCATTTCATATCCTCCAATTATCACATCATTTCCTACCAATTGAGATGTCACATACTTGCATTGATGGTGTCACATAATCATGTTGTCAGTTCCTTCATATTATGCTGTCATTTGTTATTATGATACCATATATTTATATTGTTTGCATAACATCATATTGACTGTGACGTGATTTCTTGGTATAAGGTGTCCTGTATTTACATGGTTGATGTAATATCACAAGTAGCATGTCAGTTTCATTCAATTATGGTGACATATGTACACTGATCATACTATTATAATCCATATTAAGATGCTTTATCCTTATAATATCACATCATTTCCTTCCAATTGTGATGTCACCATGTCATATTGATGGTGTCACATCATTCAAATTATGATGTAAGTTCTTCTCAATTTTGCTGTCAAATCATTCATATTATATCATACATATATTGTTGTTTGTCATTACAATTATGTTGTTTCCTTATAATTTTGTCATACAGCTCATATTATGACAACTTATATTTACATGGCTGTAGTCACATCATGATGTGACTTTTATGATGTCAATATTTTCCAATTATAATGTCATATATTTACAACATTCATGTCAAAATTGTTGTCAGATTCTTCCAATTGTGATATCTTTTAATTTCATGTCAAAATTGTTGTCAGTTTCTTCCAATTGTGATATCTTTTAATGTCATTGACAATGTAACGTAATCCGCATTATGATGTCCTATCCTCCAATTATCATGTCATATTCTTCAAATTGTGATGTCTCAGATCAACTTTCATAGTGTCATGTCATCACAATTATGATGAAAGTTCCCTCATTCTTATGCTGTCATAAATTTACATTGTTGATGTCATATGCTGATTATGCTTTCACACTCTTCATTATCTGAGGTCATATATTTATACTGTTGTAGTAATATAGTGATTATGATATTTGCTTCTTCCAATTATGCTTTCACTTTCCTATTTTGATGTCATCTATTTATATCATTGATGTCACATCATCATAATTATGATTCAGTCCTTCCTATTATGCCATGCCTTAATTTTTGATGACATATAGTTACGTCGTTGATGTCACATCATCATGATTGTTGATGAGAATTTCCTCAAATTATGAGATCATATATTGACACTGATAATTCCACATAGTTCCAATTATGTCAGTACCTTGAAAATTCAATGACATTCTTATGTTCAGACATATATAGATTTTTTCATGCCATATTTTTGTCACTTTCTTCTAATTATGTGTCACATTGATGATGTATATTTCATATCAATTACGGTATAAGTTTCTTGCAAATATGCTGTGATATTCTTTTTTATTATTATTTTTTATTTACCTTTTTGATATTACAAATTTGCAATTATGTCAGTTCCTTTCATTTGTGATAAGATATATTTACTTTCATGATGTTACATAATCCACATTATGATGTAATGTCCTTCCAGTTATCAGGTGACTTGTTTCCAATTTTGATGTCACATTCTTACATTGATAGGGTGGTATAACATCCCAATTAAGCTGTCAGTTCCTTCCAAATATAATGTCATATCATTCTCATTATGTTGTCATATATTTATGTTATTTATTGCACGTCAAATTATGATGGTGTCACATAATAGTAATTATGTTGGCATGTCTCTCCAATTATCACATTATTTCTTTCTAACTATGATATCACATACATAATTTAATAGTGTCATATTATCCCGATTATGCTCTCACATTCTTACATTGATTGTGGCACATCATCTCAATTATGATGTCAATTCATTCCACATCCTTAATATGTATGTCATATATTTACAATTTTGATGTCACATCATCACAATTATGTCTGCTTCTTTGAATTATAATGATGTGTATTTACACTGATGATATCAAATCACCTTATTATGTCAATACCTTACAAATATAGCATGTCCTTCTTGTGATGTCATACATTTACCTTGATGCCACATAATTCACATATGATGTGAAATCCTTCTTATGATCATGTACTTCTGTTGCAATTGTGATGTTACATACTTATATTGATGTTGTTATGCCATCTCAATTATGATGTCAGTTTTATTCAATTATTTTGTCAGGTGCTTATGATATTATATATTTACATTATTAACATATCATCTGATATCAGTTTCTTCAAATTGTGATGTCATTTATCGACACTGATAATCTCCCATAAACCTGATTTTGATGTCACTTATTTTCAAATATGTTGTCATATATTTATATTGTTTATGTCACAGTATCATTTATGATGTCAGTTTCTTCTGATTATGATGAACATTGCCAATGGTACGTAACCCAAATTAAATCACATCCTTCCAATTTTCATATTTCCTTTCAATTATGATGTTACATCCTCAGATTTATGGTTATACATCACCCTTATCATGATGTCAGTTCCATCCATTCATGCTATGATAACCTTCTTACTAGGATATCATTTATTTACATTGTTGATGTCACATCATCACAATTATGATGTCATTTCTTCTAATTATGATGGCATATATTTACATTAATGATGATGTCACATAATATACATTATGATGTCATATACTTCCAATCATCAGGTGATTTCATTCCAATTATGATGTCAAATCCTGACATTGATTGTCACAGCATCCCACTCATGATGTCAGTTCCTTTCAATTATGTTGTAACCTTCTGTGGTGATGCCAAATGTAGTGAGGGCTCTGTTTCACAAAGTTCCAGTGGTAGGATGACCTTTACTCACTCTTCACTGCCCTTGACAGAGATTCACCAACACCTTTCACTTATATTCTTTAGTGTCAGAGGCCACTCACTGAAAGATAGAGTTGGAATAATGTAACAAATGCTGGTAATAAAAATGAATCTAATGGAAGTACCTTGGGAAATACAAATATGCAGAAATTTGAGTCGTCCATAGCTTCTAGGACTGAGATTATTAATAATTGTTATTAATAAGCATAAGACAGGAGGTGGAAGAATTATTAAAGAAGAAACAAACTAGAGAAATTCTAGAAGGTGACAAGCTATAGCTGGATCATCAGGTTTGCATGTCCAGCTTCAGAAATAAAGAATTAATATGAGCATGGAGAGAGATCCTGTACGTAATGATAACCCTTAGTATGTTCCTGAAAATAGAGTAAGCAGTTATAGGAGTCCTAATGTCCTTTTAACCTTTACAGGACTGCAATAAAGATAGATATTGTATTGAAACAAGAGTTCATGACAGAGTCACAGAAAAGGACATTTTAGCTCAATGAACTGCCTGTCCTCGTCACCAAACATGTCAAATCAGGACTTTTCTCTTAGTATGGAAAGACAAACAGAAGACTGCTTTTACTTTTTAAGTATCGAAGGAAAGGATGGTGGTCTTATGTTAAACAGAACAGAGAAAGGAAAATTGAATTTAACAAGGGTCAAAAGTGACTTTTGTTAAAAAGATACGTTTCATGTAACAGACATTATAATCCATTAACTCTATGTTCAACTTAAACAGAGTCAAATTCAAATACGATCATCCTCTCTAGAATTTCTTTAACCATGAGGCTTTATGACACCAATTTTAAAGAGAAAGTTATTGAGTTAAAGAAAACTTATTTTATTATAATGTTAGCTTTTAGTTTTGACAAAATTTGCTATTTGCCTGCTTTATTGATTTTAATATACTCATGTAATCAAGGAAGACTTTATAAAAATGACTTCCAGAGGGTATGTAATCAATCATCAAAGTCTTAAAGGAAATGATTTTGTGCATAAAGAAAGCCTTTGACAGTCACAAATTGTCAGAATAGGTCAAGTCGTACCGAGATGTGCATCCTCTATGTCAGTCACTTATAAAAAAAACTGAATGGTGTCCTGCATCTGATTCTTCCCTCATCACTCTTTCATCCATCCACTTTAAGCTCTGCCCTCACCAAGGCTGGACCTCAGCAGTTCTGATTATGATAGCATATACTTACAATGTTGATCTGACACCATCATGATTATGATGAAGTTGCTTCTGAACTTTTTATTACAGTGCTGATGTCACAGAATCCACATTAAAAAGTCATTTCTTTGCAATTATCACATTATTTCCTTCCAATTATGAAAATATGTCATATCCTCAAGGTGATGGTTGATGGTGTAATTTTCTTCCATTTTTAGAGTAATATCTTCCTTATTTTGATTTCCTTTCTTTATACTGTTGAAGTCACATCACAGTTGTGATGTCATTTTCTTACAATTGTGATACCAAATGTTTACATTCATGATGTCACAAAATCCACATTGCGATATCAGTCTTACAATGATCAGATAATTTTTTCCAATTATGATGACCTCGTCTGGCATTAATTTTGTCACATCATCCAAATTATGATGTCTGTTCTGTCCAAACATGCTTTCATGTATTTCTTATTATGGTGTCATATATTTACATCGTCAACCTCATGTCATAACGAATATGGTGTCCATTTCATCCAATCATTATTACATATACTTACTACATTGATGTTAACACATCATACTATTTATGATGTCAGTTCTTCTTTTCATTATGATAACACATATTTACCTGTATGATGTCACATTGTTACTATGCTGTCAGTTTCTTCACAATATGATGTCATGTGTTAGCACTGGTAATGGTATAAAACCAAAATGATGTCATATTCTTCCAATTCTCAGCTCAGTGTTCCAATTTTGATAATTATATTTGCATTGATAGTGACATATCATACCAAATATGTAAACTTCTTCAAACTAGGATATCATCTCCAAATTGTGATGAGTATTTACATTTTTTATCTCACTCCATTGCAAATATTTTGCCAGTATTTTTCTAATTGTGATGACATATTTTACATTGAGGATGATATCATGTTGTCCATATTAGGATGGTCTATCCTTCATTAAAACATATTTTCCTTCCAATGGTGATGTCACAGACCTAGATTGTCAGTGTCACATCATCAAAATTGTATCACATAGTTACATTGTTTGATGAAAACTGCAGTCATCAACAGTGTCTCAAGACCTTCACTCCCCAAAGATATAAGGACCAACATTTGCTGAAATGTAGAGTGTAACAGTATGTTGATGTGTGTGGGCTCACCTAGGACAACAAAGTGGTATAATGATAGATGAAATCCCTGCCAGACTTTAGCTGAGGGAACCACTGTCATGGCAAGCACCATGCTGAACAGAGGACACCTGACTGTCACTGCTCAGGTGTTTTTATTGATATAGAATTCCTCAGGTGTTCTGCTTATTGCACATGCAGAGCATGACCAAACAAACATCCCCCACATAAATACAACACTTGCAGATACTACAAAACAGCAAGACCTAGGCTGCCCCTCACCCAACAGGGCACAAAATTATTTTAAACATAACTAAAAATAAACTTCCACAACTATAGAGGAATATAAAATATACAAACAAAAGAACAACAAAAAAAACTAGAAACCTACAGCATCAAAACTGCTCCCTGCCTGTTGGCTGCATGACAGGGAATCATAAGAATTTTTCTGGGGTCATCAGGAAACTTTTATGATCTCACAGACAGTCACAATTCTACCGCGGTGTTTGGGTGTCTCTGATTCTTTTACTTGCTCTAGAGATTTTTTACCTTCTACTGGTTTGACTCATGCAACTTGATTTGAGTGTTTGTGCCTAGTCTTATTGTATATTTTTATGCTGTATTCTGTTGATATCCTTGTGAGACCTGTTCTTTTCTGATGGGAAATAGAAGACCAGTGCATCTGTGAGGGCAGAGGGCATGGATAGGTAGAAGGAAAAAAAACTGATGTCATGATGTATTATTGCATGAGAGAAGAATACAATAAACAAAAATTCTGCTGAGAAGGTGCCACATTAGAGATAAACACCTACTTCATCAACCAAGTCTTAGTCTAAGAAATAAGTTCAAAATCTGATGAAGACATACCCAGTGGAGAATTTACCCATTGTGGATACCTCTAAAGCCCAAGGTTTCCATTCCATAGTGACAATTCATAGGAAACAAGAATTTCTCCACCAAAATTCTTTGATCAACTTACACACAACTGTAACCTGTGCCAGCTGACATTACTACCTTTAGTTCAACTGCCAGACGTGAAATCAAGCTTTCAAGACTTAAGCAATGGCTTGATTTAAACCAACATATGCTGAAATGAAAGGTTGCAGCAGATTCTGACGTTAAGTAAATCAAAACAAAAACAAAAATAAACCCAAGAACCACAGCATCTAAGCTGCTACATTCCTGTTGGCTCTTTGACAGGGGATAATGAGAATCTCATTGGTGTCATGACTAAACCATTGTGATCTCATACACAGTAACAAGATAATAAACTTTCTAGTGCCACACAGTTCCCACTCAGTCATGATACTTTACTACAAACTTATTTACTTTTTCCAAAATCACAAGTGTATCTTTGAGTTCTAACTCCTTTTTACTTCTCTTACCAACACTTTTGGTAAAATGGGTACTGTAAAGCACACAAGTGAATGAAGGTATTACATTGACAGTCTAGTAGATTCATAGATTTTTAGACATACTTCAGATACTCATGTTTTCATATCACTATACTGGAGATGAACACTAATGTGTGTACTGCCTTCAGCTCCTTCCAACTCAAAAGGACACATGTTCTCTATAATATGTTATTTTGAATAGCAGAACCAAAACCCAGTGGAAAGATGCAAAGTACTAGAGGATATAGGGTTACAAATAGCTCTTCCTGAACAAACACACCAACACTGAGATACACACAAACACACACACAAACACACACACACTCACACAAGATACATTAAGATGGCATACATGCTGACAAATCTCCATACTTCTATTGATTCACTAGCACAGGTACCAAGAACAGATATTTATTTGTGGATTTCTGGTAAATTGCCATTACCTTGGGAAAAGCTTTTCATATGCAAACACAAAGTCTTTGACAATCTAAGGAATAAACTGCAAAAGCTGCTTCTTTACTATTGATATTCTTTGGGAATGACCAGAGAAAAAGACAACACTCTTGGTTCCTTCTAGACATTCTTCCCACCACCCCCCTCTCCTGTACAACCAGAATCCAGGATCTATTGTACTACTGAACACTGAATTGTATGCATTTTGGCCTGCTATGAATTCTCACCAGGAGCAGGCCATGTAATTCAATTGACTGATGTCAGTCTATTTCAAACAATATGCTAGACAGAAGAATAGACAATTGTTCCACCTATAGAAAATACTTAGTTCTGTCATACATTCTTTATAACCTGTATCATTCTGAACTTCTCTTGATGGTTGTGATTGCATGGGGCACACACCAAAGATCGATCATTGTTCCCAAATATTACAGTAAAAATAATTCATTTTCTGAGACGACTCAGGTCTTGATTGATCTCAGCTCTGACTCTGGTCATGGTTTTCAGAATACATTATCAAACCTGCATGCTTCCTATCTCTTAGAGATCAGATATCATCATGAATATGAATTTTACTGTTTCCTCATTGTGTCATTCACTTTGATACTCACAAAAGTTCTAGATTTCAAAATGGTCATGTCTACCACAATTTCATCAACATATTGACTATTACACACTGGCCAGTGCTCTGAGTTCTCCCCAAAAAAATTATCAGGAGTGATTTGTTAGAAACAATACAAAATAGCTAAATTAATCATGCAAAAATTCTATGTTTGAAATAGACAAAAATAAATATTTCTTTATACTGTATTCAAAGTTTACTCTGAATACTTTTCCATTAAGTATATGGCCAATAATGTTAAATTTTTAACTCACTTATGAAATTAAATAAATGTTTTAAAATCTGTAACTATATACAAAGACAAAAAACTATTATGCAATATAAATTTCTAAATAAAATATTTTCATCAATAATTTTTCTAGGCGGGTGCTAGTGGTACATGCTTTTAATCCCAGCACTTGGGAGACGGAGACATGCAGATATCTGTCAGTTCCAGACCAACCTGGCCTACAGAGTGAATTCCCTGACAGCCAGAGTTATAATAGAGAAGCTCTATCTCAAAAATACCAAAAAAAGAATTTTTTCTAGAATTAAATTTCTTTTAAACTTTACAGTTGTAATTTCATATTATAATTTCAGAGCAAATATCAGTTTCAATTTTATCATTCAGTTATATCTACCATAAAGACAATAACTTTTAAAATAAATTCATATGTGCATGTTTTATTACTTTGAGTCTATAATGTTGGTGCTCATAATACTATAGGCCATATTTAAAAATAGGAAGGAAAATTGGCAATTGGTCATCCCTTGCACCATTGACTTTTTTTTATAAAGAATGCCAATTTTATCAAGTATTTGACTGGAACTAAGATTCTTTTCAATGTTATAGGATAAATTTCATAGCCTGATTATCCACAAAATACATGACAAATCTAGGTTTTATATTCCAAAACCAAAATATCAACTGTCATTTATATCTAGAATTTCTTTAATAGCTAATAGGTAATATTTGACCTATCTTCTTATTGAATTTCTTAATTCTATTGTATACATCTGTTCCTGGTAGTAAATAATTGTTATTAACAACTAAGTAATTCAGGATATTATAGAGGATTCAGCTTCCTTTTGGTATTATATTAGCTTGAGATACTTCGCTCTTTCATATAAATATGAGTAGCAACCCATGGTAAATTAGAAACCTGAGTATAATAAAGTTTTTTTACATATATATATAAATGTAGGAATCAAAATTAATTTTGTATATTATTGGGTGAGTTTGGAAAGTTTCGATAACTCTGTGTTTTCAAGTGAAATACGGTTTTCCTTGAGATATGATAGCATTTCCAAAAACACTGTGAGTGTTTAAAAATAAAATAACTCAAAATAAATAGGAGAAGCTATCTTGTCATATCATTAAGTACATTTTATTTCTTCTCAGGGCCAACTCATGTATTTATAACAGTGTATTCTGTGTCAAGTACCAACATCTTATTAAAAGTTGATTATCAAAACTACCTGAATAATCCCACACATGTGACTGAAGCAATGGGTAAGTTTATATAATTTTATATGTGAGAAACCCTAACCCTAACCTAGTTTTTACTTAGAAGGAAACTATTTCTGTAATTTCTGTGCATTAAATATACTGATGCAGATATATTCTAAACACTCATGTGTTTTCAAACATTATCATGACTAAGGAAGAGTCTTCCATTGCCTATTCAATAGGTATACAATTACTCCTTGGTAGATATAACCGTCTTGAAATAAATAACACATAATCCTTAGAATATGAATAGGTACCAGAAGGCAGTAACCGATTAGAATTCACTGAAGTTCTTGTACTCTTTTCATGATATATATCTACACATAACATCTGACCAGTATCAGTTAATTGGTTGGCAGTCATCATGACTGAACAATCCCAATAACTATAATTGTATGTCCTTATAAGTATTTAAAGAGTGAAAAATCTAATTTGTTCAATTAAATGTTAACTTCTCTTTAGATTCAGTTGTCCAGATATAAGATCCTGAATAATAAAATTCAACATTTAGCCTTAATATTTTCTCAATTCACCAGCTCATCTGTACAATAATTATAATGGTCCTGATATTAAATCTGTATATTGATATCAGGTTCTGCAAATTTATTCTGAGAAAACAAAATGAATATATTAAGTATTTATGATTTTATAGTCTTTTAGAAAATATGAATAAATTAAGTGTGTCAAATAAAATCTACAGATTATGTACTTCATATTCTAATTTTTCATCAAGAACACCAAGATATGGGCACTATTATTCAGGGAGAGATAGGTAACATAGAAAGATATCTTATCGGGATACTTCCAAATATCAGGTAAAAACATTATAATGTCCTGATTTGGCTTCAAATAATCACATCATTAGGAATGAAAAAATTGCAGAAGAAATTTTCTCTAATATCTGCTTAGTATAAAAATTGAAGAAGTAGCAAGATGGTGTGTATGAGACATTCACATATATTCTGAGCTTATATACTGAGGGGTATCCCTGTTCTGGTTTTGGGGGGAGATGTGTTAGGATTTAACAACTGACAGCAAAGTTTAATCAATTCTGAGTGTGGGTAATATTCTAATGGAAATCTCTTTTATCCTTCTATAAAACTCAGCAAAAGGAGAAAACATCACGGATGAATCCTGGAACAAATATTTGAACATAAACAGGAAATTATCAATTCCTATTACAAATATTCAAAATGTCTCCCAAGCAGGTAAATCATTGTTCTTCAATGTAGAATAACCTGATACCAGAAGAGCTCATGGATTTCTTTTTATTTCCAATGCAATGTTGAGAAATAGGGATTAAAAAATCTATTAAGTTATCATGTTTGTTTTAATTTGCAGACCCATGTCCTAAATGAAAACATCAGTCATGTAATTAGAAGCATAATAACTAAAAATCTGGACTCATACAAATTGACTATTATATTTTGTCAATCAAGTCATTTATCAATATCTATTCTAATTTAACAAATTGTTCTATTTCTTAAGATAAAGTATTTTCTGCTTATATTAGACTCAAATACTTTAGAAAAAGAAAATATGTTTCTACAATTTACAAACTAAAAAAAAATTTCTGTGTGGTGGTTTGAATGAGATGGACATAAACATTCATATCTTTGAATACCTGGTCCACATTCAGAAGATATGTTAGCAAAATTGTATAGGCATAAATTTGAAGGAGGTATCTGGAGGAGGGTGAGTTTTGAGGTTGCAAAATTATAACCCATGACCAATTATATCTCTGTGTCTTACGTTTATGTTTCAAGGTATATTTTCTCAGTTACTGCTCCAGCAACTTGTCTGCCTATTGCCATATTGCTTCCCAAAATGGTCATGGATTTCAACCCTCTAAACCCATTAAATGCCACATAAATTGCTTTCAGGTATAAATTACATTGGTAATGGTGTCTCATCACAGTAATATAAAGTATGCATGGAATAGAAAATAAGTTTAATAGTGCCAAGGGTGTTTAAGTTTATTTCATCCTGAAGAACAGGCATTTCATAACTGTAATGACATCTAACATTGTCATGTGTAAATTAGCAATGCATGCATTTTCTGTTTATTTTAGACATCATTCAATGTATATAAAAATATAAATTAAATTTGATAATAGATGGATCTACTAAATTATTACATTAGTGAGGCTAAGTGTAAATGTGAAATATATATGACCAACTTCAAATTGAATCCTATGATGTGATTTAGTCTTGAGAATTCCTAAAACCTTTTCCAAAATAAATTCATAGATTTCCACCTACCTTCTCATTGTATTGGAAACAGACTCTTACATTTCAATTTTTTTTATTTCCAATTCCAGGGTTGGAACAACAATGAAATTATTTGGTGCAGCAGTATCTCTATGATATCTACACGTCTACAAAATAAATGAAATTTTAGAAGCATCTATCTTTTACTATACAACTTTTATTTTTCCTGTATAGTCTTGATTTAGAATTTTCTATGAATCCTTTTACAATTCTTGTCAATGTTGGCTTCATATAAAATAAAATGCCGATTTCACATCGTTGTGTGTGCTTTGAGTAAAAGAAGTTAATTGATATCATACGGTAGATTCTACAGAGAACCTTAATAGTGCCCATCTTTAAATGTCCTTTATTATTTGGACACATCTGTGAATTTTTAGTGTCTTTTTAAGATTTGAACTTAGCAATTGATAAATAGGGTATCTGTGTATATTTTTGTGTATTTTAGTAGTACTTTCACATCTCTGTTTTCCTATTCTTCATTTTCCCTTTACTACCTTGCTCAGACACTATCCAAGATGGTTTCTCTTGCACTATAATGGTGGCTGTTTCAATCTACTTTTTGTAGAATTGAAATGCATGGGGTATACACTAATGAGAACTTCTGAGGTTTGTAGCATGTGACAGGGTAGGCATGAACCTCCACTTTGTAGGTAGGGAGAATGCAAGAGGTACTAGAGTAAAGAGTAAAGTTCCAGGAAAACCTGTTGCAAATGCCGAAGTGGTTCCAGTCACTTTTGCAGAAATGGCATCTTCCTCTACCACTACTGAAAAGCAAATGCTCATGAGACCAGAGAGCAGATGAGAGAACCACAGACACTCATGAAAATTTGTGAGTGTCCAGAGCCACTTTAACAAGTTGTGAAGAACCCAAGGCTGCTTGTTCATGTGTGCCAGAGCAGAGATGCCTTTGTGAAGTATTGAAGATTAGATGAGCTTCTATGTAGTGGTTTCTAGGCCCAGGAAACCATGAGTTTGTGAAAAATCCTAAAGGTTCCCCTGTACTAGTCTCCTGTTACTGCAGCATTGGCACAGATAATAGGATTCCTGGAGGCTCTGCTGCAACTTGGGAGTCTCCCAATACAGCCTTTGTTATTGTGGAGTCACTAGTATGAAAAGTTCCTGTTAACCCTCATGTATATGTGAATCTTACAAAAGCCTCTTCTGGAGATGATCTGATAGGCCACAGAGATGGTTCCACAGATGTAGATGGTGATGCATAGCCTGATACATATAAAGAATCAATGAAAGACCATTCAAAGGGACATAGAAATTTCTACAGATCTTTGTGTAGGTGAAAGTTGTCCCTGAGTTGTTGGATCATGTAAAGTCACTGTTTAATGAACAGAAGGGCTTGGACAATTCCTGAATGTGTGGAAGTTTTGTGTGCCTTTCACAAAAATAAGAGAGGTTCTAGAGACCTGTAGGAACCTAGAGTGAAGGTCAAGATTCCATTGATTAGGTGTAAGATTTGTGAGGACTTCCAGGATAGGAAGTTAGTCTTTTTGGATCACCAGAGAGTTGGTGCAAGAAATCATGATCTGCTGTTGATGTAGTCAAGAAGCCTATTTAGTTCTGCCTTTTTTTAAAAAAAAAAAAGTCATACGCCAACCTTTATCTAGGTGGAGTATTGCGAGGTCTCCTCATTTTGAGGGCAATAGATGTGAAATTCCATATTGTCATTATAAAAATTGTGAACTAGCAAGATCCAAAACACTTTGGTGAAAATGACAAAGATGGTTCAGTCACTGGTGCAAATCAGGAAGAATCCACCAAGACTTTTACAGTTCAGAGGATTTCCATGCTGGTTGTATATCAGGGTAAGACTAGAGTAACCCTTCAGCAAATATAGAAGACACTATCTCATCTTTAATGTAGGTTTTGTGGAACAATATAATCCCAAGAAAATGTGAAAACTTCTAGCGCCTCGGAAGTTCATGGGTATTCTACAGCATATCTTGAACAGATAGCAGTCTTATGGAATGCTCCTGATCATATTGATAAGCATGTAGCAACCACTTCATGTGTGGATCTGGAAATGCTAGTAGCACCTTCAGTAGGAGTGGAGGACATACATATATGTGTGTAAGTATTGTCCTTCAAGAGCTCTAGCCAAAGAGAAGCTGTGAAATGAGAGACCCATACCCAGATGCAAAATTATCTGTCTACATGTGACAGAATTTCAACAACACATTAGAGAGATGTGGACAGGTCCAAAGCTCCTCATGTTGGTTCTTGAACTCCTAGGTGACATTGGAAATTTCACATTTTTCATAGTTCATGAGTATAGCATATCACAAAGTCATTACAAACATCAAAGTCACGTTTGAAACTTTCAAGCACCCTTCTCAAATGTAGAGTAAATTCTAGAGAATCAAAAGAAGGAAGATTAAGTTTAAGAACTTATTAATCTGAAATTTTATGTATGAGTCCACTTAGGGCAGGAGAGTCCAGTTGGAAGCTGTTTTGATCCTAGGAGGATGTATTGAACCCACATTGTTTACAGAATGCCTGTTTGGATGTGTTTTCTGAGCATTGTAACATATGCCCCTCCCCTTTACTAGAAGGAGATTGTGTGAGATCCACTTTGTTGGTTGAGTTTATTTCTTGCTCTGCTTATGTAACTTCAAAATAATTGTGTTGTACACTGTTTGGGCAAGGGTTGCCTAAGCCTTGGAAGTTTGTATTATCTGCAGGTGTTGGTTTTATGTAGATCTATGATGAAGATGTTTGCTCCCTCATAATGTGCATCAGGTCACTGCTTTCTAGCAGTGCCATTGTAGAAGAGCAAAGTTGCTGTGGAGGGATTCTTGTAGTCTTCCACAGTACTCTGGCAACAAACATAGAACACTTCTGTAAGGCCTTGAATTTCCCACCTTAAATGTAACATAATAAAAGGATTGAGGGATACTCTTGGTCCTTGAGCTACACACTGTAAAGAATACATAGCTGGATTATAGGATGAGACTGATAGTTGGGTTTCCTTATGTAATCAAACAGGGCTCTGGATTGGGGATGGCAGAGTTTTAACATCAAGAGAACATCAGAGAAGCTTCTGTATATGTAAAAACATCAGATATCACGCAATCTACAGTCCATTGTACAGTATGTCACTTTCCATGACAGGTGGTTCCCTTTGTTGAGATCTAGAAGGGTTTGCACACATAAAAGTATCTCCTTATCTTTTTTGCTGAGTGACAAAATACCTATGGGCTATACCACAGCATATGAAGTGTAGGTAGAAAAATCCATTTTGCTGGTATGATCAGTGACAGAAGCACTTGGAAAAATTGCAAAGGTCAAACAAACCCTGGTGCACATGAAGTAGAGGCCAGAGCAGTGTGCTGGTGCTAGCAGTTTCCTTAGCTCCTCCAGGTTCACTGTCGTATATGGGAAAACTACCGGAAATCTGTTAAGAAGAATTGGAGAAATGTCATCATTCTGTATTCTTGTATCCTGATAAAGAGATGTTCATGAAAGATCCTAAATCCTCCTGTATAAATCAGTCCTGTTACTGCATCCCTTTTGGCGATATTGAGCAAATCCTCCAAAAGTTCTAGGATCTCCCAGAACACTCCTATCATTGTGGAATGTCTGCAGACAATCTCACAAATATGGGAAGGTTTTTCTAGACATGGTGTACATATTTTTCTTGCCAAGGCATCTCCAAGAGATGTGATGGTATCCTGAGTGGCATTCATAGGTGCAGGGGACTCCACATACTCTGATGTATACTGACAAACCTAGAATAGTCCTTGCAGCTATGTCTAAGATTATATCATTGTGTAATTGGGGGCTGCTCTTGAGTCAAGTATGTACTGTTTTGCAGCCTCTTCTCCATGCATATAAGATTCTTAGACTCTTTCCATGTACCTGGAAATTTCACAGTCCCTTTTCAATAATAAGAGAATTTCTAGAGACTTGAAGGACTGTAGAGTAAGAAAAAGATACTATTTGTCAGATGTATTGAATTTGAAGTCTCCCTCATTAGGAAGCACATATACATTGTCTTCTGGGTCAACAAATTGTTGATTTAAGCTATTGTGATCTGATGGTGAAGTATTAAAGACCTCTTTGCCAAAGGTGCCAGTTTCAGTCTTATTTTCATGGAAGAGTAATGTTTGTGGGTTACATTTGCATTAAGGAAAAGGTCTGAGGTCCTCTGCTTGTGAGTGCTTAGGTATACAATTCCATTTTGCATATATGGACAGTGCCAAAGGCTACTTTAGAAACTGTAAAAGTATGAGACTCCTTGGTTCCTAGAACGATGGGGCTCCAGCAACTTGTACAGATGCAGCAGCATCCATAGTCCCTTGGGGAATCTTGAAAAATTCCTGGCTTGTTTATTTATATGATCAGGATCTGAGAACCTCAATGAAAAATGGGAAGTTGTTACATCCTCTTTTGTGCACTGTCCATACTCCAAGAACCCTGAACACTTTTGATTAATCCAAAAGTCTGTGTGTGTGTGTGTGTGTGTGTGTGTGTGTGTGTGTGTGTGTGTGTGTGTGTGTGTGTTACTTCAGACATCAGCCCTTGGACAGATGTCAGGCTTTCAGTAGGTTTTAGGTTAGTTCAATAAGCTCCTAGTAACCACTCTGTGGAGCTAAAATCTCTGTTAGGCCCTTGAATACCACGTAGATTTTCAGATCTGTGTGTTGTGATGGTTCTTCTTAGAGTTTCTGAAAGAGAGGAGCTGGTAAGAAAAAGAGTACTGCACACATGGAAAGAACCCTAAGTCCTCTTGTGTTTGTGAAGAACTTTGAAAATCCTTTTGTAGACATCTATAATACAGCTGAAGGACTGATTAGGCCTTGTTTCCCTGAGTCACACTGGGAATATCCTATTCTCGCTAGTTCATGTGTATAATATGTTAAGAATCCATCCTTACGATTCAAAGGTTCAGCATCTTTTCCAAAGGCATTAAATGTTAAAAAGGCCCAAAATGAAGAATAAGATAAAGGTGCCATTTTTTTTAGATGTTAGGTATGAGGACTTCTGGTGGAGAAAATGTGGTGCTAGATCCTTCTGATATCTTGAAGATATCTTGATCTGTACTAAATATATGGAAGCCTCCTTGTACATGGGTTGCCTCACTGAATATCCTTTTGTTTACATTGTAACATATGCCCCCTACTTTTCCAGAACTATTCTATGTGACATTCTCTGCATATTAGAGAGAATGATGATAACTTTATTCTACATGTATAGACAGTGTCAGAGACCCTTGGGAGAATTGCAAAGGTCTGAGTGAATTGTGAAAAGAAGGGCCCACATCCAGCCCCTTTTATATATTTTGTGAATTGTGAAACCACTTGAGCTAGATGGTAATATCCAAACACCACCTTTGTATGTGTGTCAGATCCCAGAATGCCTCAGAAGATGTGGATGATATGACATCATTTGGTGTACAAATGTCTAGATTCAAGAAACAAAGGTGTCTGTGAAAGATTCCAGCACTCCCTCATTGGTCATTTATTTCTTATCTGTGCCTCTTAGTCAGAAAGAAATATTTTGGGACTCTCTGAGGACTGCTAGGAATTTGCTTGCACTACAATTGTCTACATAGAATGGCCACAAATCCCCAACACAAGGATGGGAAGACTCTGAAGACCTTCATGTATATGTGTTTTTTGCTAGAGCCACCTTAGAAGAAACTGCAGCAATCTACAGAAATGCCTGCAGAGATGCACAGGGTCATATATTTCCTAATGTTTAATCAGTATATTGTAAAGTTGTTTTGCTGCACATAAGGGTATGGTCTACAGCTCCTTGTATTGGTGTGTCTTGTGTCTTGTCCTTTGGTCGTGTTGGGAAGATGTTGCAGCACCCTTCATATAGAAGATACTGAGCTCTCTCTCCTATATTTGGAATTGCTTATGCTTTTTATGAAGATTATGCAATTTCTGAGTCCTAAAGAATTGTAGAGTAAATATGACATTTGTCACATTGTTTTGTGTGAGCCCTCCCTGTGCAGGAAACACAGAGCAAAGGCAATTTGGGACATAGAGTGCAAACTTAAGTCATTGTGATCTGATGATATTATGAAGCCTCTTTGTTTCAGTCTGTTTTGTGGAGAAGAGGAAATGTTCAGGCTCCCTTTGCAAGAAAGAGAATGTGTGAAATTATCTGCATGTGAGGCAATAGATATGAAGCTCCATTCTGTAATTATAGACAGTGTCAGAGACCCTTGAAGGAATTAAAAATATCCAAATATCCACTGAGAATGTGAAAAATGGGCTGTAGCTAATGTTGATCTCCCAGTTTATAGTACTTTTTGGGTATTTCTCATTGCACAGATGGAATGAGATTTGATCTAATTTTAGCAGATTTAAAATGGATGTGGCCATTTCCGTAGGGGAAATTAATGAAACCCTTCTCAGGAAAGAGAAACATTATTCTCTCTAATATGCAGAGAGAGAGAGAGAGAGAGAGGGAGAGAGGGAGAAAGGGAAAGAAATAGAGAGGGGGGAATTTCCATATTTCCACACACTCATTGTCAGATGTGGAATATGTGAGGATCTCTTGGAGATAAATGTTTGGTTTTATTCCTTTTACATATTGGAAAAAGATCAGACCTCCATTTGCATAAAGGGTGTTTAAAACACTATTGTTCAGATGGGAGGAAATTCTGAAACTCTTTGGTAGGCCTGGGCAGGTGTCAATCTTATTTTGGTGGAAGTGGACTCTCTAGAGCCCCTAATATGAGAAGGGGATATCTTAGGCCCTCTTTTGAGAGGTATTCACTCTCAATCTTCTTTTGGTTGAGTGAATATTTTAGGATACTGTGGAATTTAGAGGTAGGGCAGAGGCCTTTTTGAAAAGAGTTGGAATATTGGAGAACCCATATGGCAGTAGTAACTTTAGAGCCTGTTGGTAGGATGATGCATATTTTAAACAGGATTGGGCAGAGGATATTTGTCTAAATTGTTTGGGGGACATTTAGAATGTCTAGGATCCCCCTGGCTACAGGAGAAATATGAGGCCCTTTTCATGAGAGTGAAAAAGTATGTCTTGTCCTTCCAGATGTATATCAAAAGTCTCAGCAACCCATGGGCAGATGTTCACATTCCCATTAACACTCTGATTAGATTTGAATGTCCTTTAAAACAGTTTGATAGAAGGGGAAAGTTTCAAGGACCATTGAGTATGTGCGGGAATATCAATTTCAGGTGGGTCAGAAGAATATGTTCAAGGTACTGTACCTTTGAGAGAGGCTCTCCTTCTTGAAATTGTGGATATGGATAGAAAGCCAAGCGTGCAGAGCTCAAGTGAGTGTTGTCCTCAGGAAGTGAACAAAGCTCTAGAAGGTTACTCAGAATTACTGCTATCTGGCTGGCTCACAATGTCTGCTTCTGTGCTACTTAAGTAGCATGGTTTGATGGGAGGAACAGCACAGACACACAAGCTCTGAGAAGGAGGATGGAATATTGTGACAAAGGCCATGACCAGGTTTTGTGGAAAGAGGAAGGTATTTTTAAGGATATCATAAAATGCTTTGTATACTATACTTTCTCATGCCTCATAAAAAGTGAACCAATATTAATTAATTAATTAATAATTAATGACCTGTCATGTCCGTCATACAAATGTCTGTTATCTGATGCCTAGAGGCCTTTCAGGGGTGCAGTGATCATGATAATTTCTCCTTTTAATGTGACTATATGGAGAAGGCTTCCAATGTTTAAGTCAACCATGTGAGTCATAACAATCTGTATTAGAAGACATAATAGTAGGATGACATAGCTCAGATATCAAGCTATATTTGGGACTATTTTGTCCTAAAGATAAGTGATTATATCCTATTGTTTCCTGGGCAGTCATCTTCACGTGGACAGATTCCTTTTTACAGCATTTTTGGACACTTTGGGCATACTCTCCCTGTTTGTTGTTCTTTGTGCAACTTCATGAAAATATCAGGAAAAATGCCTTACTTTTTATAGAGTGCAGTTTGAGTCATAGTAGAGAGCATGGGTAGTCAGTAAGATGTGGATTTGAATTGTTTCCTACTATGTCTAATTATGAAAAAAATAAAAATAAAAAGTAGGTATGGGCAAGGAGATGGTTGAACTGGTTATGAAACTGCTGAGCAAGAATGAGTGTCTTAATTTGAAGCCCATTCTACTAATGTAAACCTATGGATGCCAGTTTGCAATGTTACATTCATTCATGGATGTACAGGGATAAAGACATTCAAGTTGATATTAACAGATCTGACAGAGGAGAGGAGAAGAAGGAAGATAGAAAAAGTAAGAGAAAGAGAGGGAGAAAGAGAAAGGAGGTGGAGGAGGGGGAGGAGAAACAGGAATGAAGAGGAGGAAGAAACATACACAGGGGCTAAGAAAGAGCAACAATTGAGGTTGAAGACAAACTAGGAGAGTGTCATTTCTTAGAAGTCAACACAAGGCTGTGTCCCAAGAATAAACAATGGGGGTGGCTGGAGGGTTACCTCAGCAGTTCAAAAGACTGGAAGCATTTTCAGAGGACTCAGGTTTGTTTCCCAGTACACATGGCAGCTCACAATCATTTGTAAATATAGTTTCGCAGGATCCAATGCATCTGCGAGCATTGCATGCATGTGGTACACTTATATGCACAAGGAAAGCACTCATACCTATGAAGTAAAAATAAATAAATCATTTTAAAGAATGAAAAACAGGATGGCTAGGTTAAAAAAGACAGTAACAGGTGTTGTCAGAATAACTACAACCTGTCTTTGAACCTCAGAAGTTACAGTTCACCATTTTTATGAAGTAGTAATGAGTTTTATATCCAATTTTGCAGTGTCTTGGGGGATTGTCTTCTGATGGCCCTTTCTGATTCTGCTGCTAGTCTGCTTGGTTATGAAGATAGTAATTTTATCTTCATGATGGTACTATCCATAACAACAGTGGTGATTTTGTGGTATTACTCATAGCAACAGAGGTGATTTTTCCAAAGGCACTGCCACTCAGGTAAACTATGATTCAGTTGAAATTGCAGAAAGAATAACAAAAAAATCAAGTATAGTTAGGAAAATTAGGAGTTTTTCATGTATAGTTATAGTATCAGATTATGATTTCACCAGTTGCCTTGGAATCAATAAACTTAGATCCATTAGCAGCCTAAGATATAATATAAAAGTAAGAGAACTTACTTTTGCTAGGGACTTATTTTTCATCAGGGATAGAAAGTAAGAACAATGAAAACTTAATTGTTAGGGCCCTCAAGTTTTATCTATGAAAGACAGGAGGGACCATGATCAAGAAATAACAAATGAGTTTCAGTGGTCACTGTTAACTTTGAACTTTCTTGATCAAAAATAAAATTTATTCTTCTTTGGTTTCTATAATTAAACATTTGCTTATGAGTTTGGGGTGATCCTTGTGGACATAAAACTACTGTAGCTTCTCCTTTTACCTAAGAAAAGAAAAAAAAACTTCAAGTTTTCTTGTTATAACAAATTTGTCTTACTGTATTAGCTAAATGAAAATGGTTTAGTTAGAAAAACATGAGGTATATTCATTCCCTAGCAACTGCAAGACTGCTACTTGCCAGCAGCAATGGAATCTGGTCATAAAATTAGTTGGCTTCCGTAATCTCTGATAATCTATAATAGAAAAAGTATTGCTATTAGATGTCTTGTGTAGAGAAAATAGTAGGTGTTCAGTTGTGAGTTTAAGATAACTTGTTCTTTAACAATATGGACCTTTTAATCACTAAAATGTAAAACTTGTAATCATTAAGTGAAGGTATTGTATGGTTAAAATGTGGTTGTAGTATGATTTTTATCCATAAGAGGCTTGTGAAAATGCTATAAGGTGCATCAAAAAGCAGAGAGACATTAAAGGAGTAGAGAGAAAAAAAGTAGAAAGATGGAGAGAAGTAGAAAAGGATAAGGAGTAAAGAGAGAAGTGTGTTCCTGTGTATAAGATGTGATGTTTTATTCATATTATCCACACACACTCTGTCTCTCCCTCCCAGGTCAGTGAACTCCTGCTAGGATTGGATCTCACCAAGATATTAGTGGTGACATTAGAAATTAGAAGGCTCATATATTGCTTGGTGAGCCTGGTACATTCAGTCTGGAGAACACTTTGGTATCTTCTAAAATCTAGGGGTAACATATCACCCAGAAGTCATTAGGTTTTTGTATAATGAAAATACAGGTCCACATAAAAATTATACACAAAGGACTAGGAGCCTAGGAGTTAAGAGAAGTTTCTGAGTACCCAAGATTCTTTTTACAATTCTCAAGCCACTGTAACTGCATTTCCAGGGGATCTAGTGTCTTCTTCTGACCTCCTTGGGCTCCAGGCAAACAGGCAGTACACAAATATACAAGCAGATAAAACATACATGAATTTTTAAAAAGAAAAAAACGAACTTGTTCAGGATGCTGTGATTTTGCCTCTCAAAGTCACTGGCATAACTTTGCTTCTGATGATTCCTTCTTGTGTCTCTAGTACCTTCTGAATTAAGGTTGTCCAGAATAGAGGGTCCCTGGCTGGTAGTTACTGTGGGTAGAAGCCTGTGGACTAAATGAGAGTTTGGAAGCCCAAACCTGTGTAGTTTGTTCTCAGGAGAAAGTTCACTTTTATAGCAGTTCACTTCTAGCTCCCATGTATACTAATTTTCATTGTCAATGTTCCTGAGATCTACAGTTCTCACATCATGAACAATTTAATTTACATGAGCCTTTACAAAGAACAGCAACCTCTCCTGAGTGGGGTTCTTTCTGAGACTGCTTCTCTGGCCCACATGGGGAGTCAGTGAGTCCTTAGTGCTGTGCTTGCTAAGCACTGGCCTGATCATTTAAGCAAGTATCTGTCATGTTATTGTTCTGTCACCTCCTGCAGAAGACAGACACTGATTTATATTTGCTCTATGTACAGGTGGAAGGGCAGCCAGAGGAATTGGCTTTCAGTGAAAGGTGGAAACAGGGAAGAACTGAGGGTTGAGAGTGAGACAGAAGAGAGAGCAAATAAGTGAGGATGTGAGAGAGAGGAGTGCAGGTTACTGTCCAGCCTTCACCCACGATAGGTTCCACAAACACTCCACAGAAGAAAACAGACTGATGAAGGAAAGTTATGAGAAACAATCACAGACAATTGTCTCTTTTTTAGGACAAAAATAGATTGTACATTCACACTTTAAAGTGACATGCTCAGAAATACCTTTTGATAGAAAAACACACACAAACACTTTTGAGAAAGAACTGGCAATCATGCACTTGTTGCCAGGGAGGAAGAGTCCTCACTCAGGAAAGTCTTCCCTCTGTGAGAGAATACTTCTCACCCAGAGGCAAGTTTCCCGTAGCTTAAAAAGTGAACACAATGCTTCTTTATTTTTGTAGTTTGCAGGTGTTAAGCACATTACAATATAAGCAGGAATGTCCTTCATAGATTGAAGCTGTAAGCTCTAATCTTCAAGGATATTTTTTACTGAGAAAACTAACACAATAGTTTAATTAATGAATAGTTGATTCTAAGTATGTATAGCCTTACTATAAAAAAGGAAGGCCTGCTCAGGGGTAAATTGTCTATTTGCATTACTAAGGGTGCTGACTTACTGTCTAGGCTCTTTGCAGATATCATTGTGGCTCTGTCTCCTAGGAAGGTCGGTCTAGCTAAGGATAGTTTATGATATGCTTGCAGAAATTATGAATAGTTCTCACTCCTTCCACAACTTGAAGGTCAGTGGGATGTTTAAAATAACTTTTGAGCAGAGATGGCAGAGTCCGTTCACAGCCAGTCCAAGAATTGATTTGAGTTTTTATTATAAGGCCAAATAGACAATCTTATTAATGAGAGGCTTTTGCCACTGTACAGTAAAGGAAGAAAAGCGGGCAACGTAGCTAGTGAGCCCCAAATCAAAGCAACAGGAGCCAGGAATTTTGTCAAGGTGGCAGTGTACATTGCCCCAACAGAGGGGAGATCAGGGTGGAAAAGAACAAGGCAGAGAGAGTGAGAAAAAGGGAGGAGAGTGGGAGGGTGCAAGAGATGCTGGAGAAAGGGAAGAAAGGGGAGAAGGGAGGGCAGGGAAATGATCTCCCTAGTCTACTTCCTTGTCCTTCATTGATGTCATTGTTAGTAAACTGCCTGTTTCTACCACTGTCCACGAATCCCAGGTGAATTCCAAGTCTCAGGACACAAGCTCCTGACAATTTAAGCAGGTGCCCACTGAGGTGCCACCCAGTGTGTTAGGAACATGGTATGGCATGTCTGGTCTCTGCAGAACCTACACTGGAAATAGGCACTGCTACTGGAGAAGGAGGTAGGAGTTGGAGGAACCTGCTGTTGTTGTTACTTATGGAAGAAGTTCATGGGGTCCTCAGGTAGGCAGGAGTCTGAGGCTGCTGGGCAACCTGAGTCCTGCCTTTGCCTCCACTGCTTTGGACCTAGGCTCTACTTACCTGTTGGCTGCTTCACTGGATCGCCTAGGAAAAATGACAGAGCAAAGGCACTGTTGTTCTTAGTTGGTTCAAATTCAGAGTGGAAAGTTACAAACATAGCAAGGCCCCATGTTTCAGCACTGAGCCTTCCAACCTGGGCTTGGCAGCATCTTGCAGAACAAGGTGGAAGGGAAAGTCCCAAACCAAGAGGCAAACCTTAACTCTGGGTCTTTACAAAGCTTTGTAAGGTTGGACAGACCTTGTCTTCACAGGAGAGTTTCTGGATTTTCCTGAATAGATTTTGATAAGGGAAGATCACCCTGCAATACATCATCTTCCTTTATTTTGTTCCTGCTTAAATTGGAATGCTCATATGGAAAATGCTAGAACTCTGAAAAATATGCAGTTTCTTCCTAGGCTATTGCAGTAAGTTTAGATGTAAGCAGTAGGCATTTGGTTTGATAGACATCATCCAACTGAACCAAAGACACCAAACTGGACCATACACCTACAGGCAACAAAATAGAATAGATGTTAACTGAAGAATCAGGGCATTCTAAAGTTTAGTGTATGCTCATAGGAGTATTATTTTCAAGACTGTGTGAGTGATACACAAATACAAGTGCACTCAGAGGTATCTTATCCACTGGGACTTGGTTACAGGTAGCAACTTTCCAGACCGTGTGGGTTCTGGGAACTTACCTCAAATCGTCTTCAAGAGCAGTATGTACTCTTAAACATGAGACATCTATCAAGTCCCAGAAGGTGGTTAGTTGTATGTTTCCAAAATTATTGTTTTAACCTAAAAAGCAGGATTTATAAATAGTATTTATTGAAGAAATGCTTGTTTATATAGCTTAGGCTAGCCTGTAACATTTGGGATCTTCCTGCCTCACCTTTACAAGTATGGGATTACAGACCAAGTCTAACATTCTCTGCATCAAAGACTCTTTGAAGTGAAAATTAAAGAAATACAGAGCCAGAGCTGTAGGCATAACTCAGTGGGAGTGCTTGATTGCCATGTACTGGGTTCAATGACAGTTCCACAAAATAAACAAACAGATACCACATAGTCTGAAAATCCCAGCTGATATTTACTTGGGAAACCAGTTCACTGTTTTCATTGTCTCCTACCTCACTTCTACCCTCACCACCAAACCCTATATCTATAGTCTGGAACAGCACCTACCTGTCTCTAAGCCTTCATTGGTGTTGCCTGATTGACATAGTCTTGGGTGTTCTGTGTATAGATGTGATGTGTATATATAATATATAATTTTTTTTACTTTTGAGATAGTAAGATAATAAGAATATTACACCATTTCACCCTTCCTTTCATTCCACAGACACTCCAATATACCCTTCATTTCTGTCCTTCAAAATGATGACCTCTTTGTTCATTAATTCTTATTGCATACATATATGCATGTGAATATAAATTCCTAAATGTGTCCTGCTCAATTTGTGAGATGTTATTTACATGCAGGCTTTTAAGGTTGACCACGGATGGACATCTTATTAGGATGCTCCTCCTTGGATACATGTCTTCTACTCACAGCTATACAGAGTTAGTTGTCTCTATTTTCATGTGTAGTGCTGAGGCCTGTACGTTTTTCCCCATCCACATTGGCATGCCTGTTTATGAAATTTTTATCCTGCTCATATTTAGAAGTCATGTCAGTGACACTTTATGAATGTAGCTTTTTATACTCCTTTTATGTATGTAATTTTTGATGGAAGTGCATCCCTAAGGCACACTGCCACCTGCCTGAGGACATGCTCCTGTGTTTGAGGACTGCCTGCAGTTTCCTAATGTTGACAGCAAGTGGCACAGGTGTACTGTGATTGGGACTTAACATGCTGCATAGGTAAGGGAAACTGGCAAAGACCAGTTAATTCTAAATCTCTAACCTTACATGGGGGAATCTGTTGATTCAAGCAAAGACATGAGCACAAACATGTCCAGTCTGATCCAGGAGAGTTAACATAATACAAAATGTTTCATCCTAACATAGAGGATGAAGTGTGCATGCATGGAAGCAAGAAAATCAGTATGAACTTATCCAAATTCACAACTTGGAGGAAACATGGATGCAAGCACAAACATCAACAAAAACTGGCGAACGTGACACTGAGAGAAAAACAGATATAAGTATGAACTCTCCAAATGACACTATGAATGGAAGGATATGACACAATACATGGAAGGGTATGACATCTGAATTGGAAAGAGGAGATGTAGATAATGATATAGACATATCTTACATAAAGAGATAGCATAGACACTTAATAGATAATTTGATTCTGCATATAAAATTTTATTTTCGGTTTTTCAGGGGCTTTTTTGTACTGTTTGATATGCAGTATGTATATATATATATATATATATATATATATATATATATATATATATACCCACATATGTGTTTGTATATTTTTATTTTTGTATCAAAAGTAAAAGATCTCACATATAATTTGTATATAATGTATATATGTACAAATTATATATAATATATACAAATTATATAACATATTTTTTCATATAATTACATATAAAATATTATATATAATACACAGGTTATTTGTAACAAGCTAGATGTATATGTAACATATACAAACATATACAAATTTATATGTGTATATATAATTTTTTTACATTTGAAATAATAAAATCACATAGATCCCTTTTTCCTTTCTGCCCCTAAACCCTCCAATAGATCTCCCTTTTCTGTCTTTCAAATTCTTGACCTCTTTGTTCATATATATGACATCAGTGTCTTTCAATAATGATTTCATATGTTGACATCACACAACCCCAATTAGGATGACTTATCCTTCCAATTATCATGTCATTTCATTCCACTTATGAGTCATATCCTTACTTTGATGCTGTCACAATCCATTTATAATGAGTGTCAGATCCTTCCTATAGGTTTTCATATTCTTATTGTGATGTCATGCATATACATTGTTGATGCCACATCATCCCAATTATGATGTCAGCTTCTTCCAATGGTCATATATTTGCATTGATTATATCATTTCATCACCATTTCATGTCATTTTGTTTGAGATTGCTGACATATATGTATATTAATGATGTCACATCATAATCTACATTATGATGTCTTATTCTTCCCATTAACATGCCATTTCATTCCAATTGTTCTATCTCAACCTGATATTGATGGTTTCACATCATCCCATTTATAATATCAATTCCTTTCATTATGCTGTCATACCCTTCTGATTGTGTTATCATATCTTGTTGATTTCAGCTCTTCATAATAGTCAGTTTCTCCCAATTATGAGGTCATATATTTACATAGATTAATTCAAATAATCCACATTATGCTGTCTTACCCTCTAATTAGCACATCATTTCCTTTCAATTGTGATGTCACATATTTACAATGATGGTATCACATCATCAAAATTATGATGTCAGTTCCTGTCAATTATTCTGTCATATACCTCCTATTATGACATCATGTATTTATACTATTTATGTACCATCATCATAGTTATTATATCTGTTTCTGAAAATTATATCATATTTATTTACATGGCTAATGTCACATAATCC
The DNA here is from genome assembly GCA_026225945.1 of Cricetomys ansorgei. Taxonomy (NCBI): domain Eukaryota; kingdom Metazoa; phylum Chordata; class Mammalia; order Rodentia; family Nesomyidae; genus Cricetomys; species Cricetomys ansorgei. The sequence continues at coordinate 72,719 of JAMJFZ010001261.1, forward strand.
ATATTATATTGTCATATTCTCCAAATTTCTGGTCATTTCCTTCCTATTGTGAGGTCACATACTTATGTTGATGGTGTCACATTGTTACAATCATGATATCTCTTCCTTCTAATTTCCGTGTGATATCACTCATTTTATAAAGACATGTTTACACTGTTGTCACATGATCATGATTAAGATTTCAGTTCCCTTTGTTTACGATGTCATATAGTTACATTGTTTATATCAATCACACTGATTATGATGTCAGATCCTTCCAAATTTGCTGTCATGTCCTTATTATGATGTCATATATTTCAATTGTTGATGTGTTGATTTCATCTCATTAGTATTATGATGTCAGATTCTTGCAATTACGATTTTTCACATTGTTGATATCACAGTCGTTATTATGTTATTAGAGTCTTCCAATTGTGCTGCCAAATATAGAAAATACATTTTCAAAACCTTTGACCTACTCAGAGTCCTGCATACAAGATATGCTGGGGCAATCTTAGCAGAGAACTTGTGGGAGGGTCAAACCCATGACAAGTCTTACTTGAGGCCCACATCAGGTGAGAAAGGCCATGGCTGATACTGCCTGGATGGCCAGAAACCTGAGGCTGGGTACCCCATGGCCTATGCTAGAACCAAATTTGGTAAAAAAAATAAATGAAATAATTCCTAATGACATTTTGTTAATCTTCCCCAGAGAGGCTTCCTCAGGCAGCTGATAGAAACAGATGCAGAGACCCACAGCTACATGTATCAGGCATAGAGAGTACATAAACTAAAGATCTCAACTGGTTCCATACCTTAACATCTCAGGGAACACTACAATGAACGGAGGGAAGGATTGTGGAAGCCAGAGTTATCACAGTTATCACAGACACCAGGAGAGCACAGCCCAGTAAATCAACTAGACAGGGCTCATATGGGCTCACTGAGACTGAAGTGGAAACCAGAGCCTCTATGCATCTGCATGAGATCCTCTGCATATATGGTATGCATTTTAACCTGCTGTTTTCATGGGACTTGTAACAATGGGAGTAGGGGTGTCTCTGACTCCTTTGCCTGCTCTTGGTACTCATTACCTACTACTACGTTATCTCATCCTACTTTGATATTAGGTTTTCCTTAGGCTGAGTTCTGTAGATATCTGTGAAAGACAACCTCTTATCAGAAGGGAAATTAAGATCATTGCATCTGGGAGACAAAGGGAAGGGCTTGGGAGAGTAGAAAGAAGAAAAACTTATGTCATGATGTATTGTTTAAGAAAAGAATAAAATAAACATACAAAAGTATTGAGAAGCTGCCAATAGAGACAAACACCTACCTCAATAACCAGGGACTGACTAGTCTAAGAAATGGCTTCACTGTTTACTGAAAGTGGGTACACAGTGGAGAACTCACTCTCTTGTGGATGCATACCTCTTAAGTCTGAGGTTTCCACTGACGATTCTTATGCGAGTGGACACTCACAACCAAAATTCTTGGATCAGCTTATCCACAACTGTAACCTGTGCCAGCTGCCATTAGTACCTTGAATTCTAGTGCCAGCTTCTGGTCAGCTTTCAGGTCTTAAGCCATGCCTTGTTTTGAAGCCAACATATACTGAAACGAAAGATTGTAAATGATGCTGATCTTGAGTCATAAAAAAAACAACAGCAGCAAAAAACCCACAGCATCTCAGCTGTTCTATGCCTGTTGGATGCATGACATGGGACCATAAGAATCTCATTAGGGTCATCAGGGAACCATTATGATCTCATTGTCAGCCACAGTTTAATACTTCCTCAGTGCCATAGAGATCCCACCCACTCATGACAATTCACTATATACCTATTTACTTTTTCCAAAATCAAAGTCTGAGTTATAACTGTATTTTACTTCTCCTGACAATAATTTAACTACAATTTGTGTTGTAAACCAGACAAGTAAGTGCAGCAATTACACTGCCAATCAACTAGATTCATATTCTCTTAGACTTATGTCAGATATTTGTGTGTTCATATCACCAGATGGCATACCAATACCAATCTGTGCCTCTGTCTTACAAAGCTCCTTCAAAATTAAAGGAATACAAGTTCCCTAATCTGTTTTTTTTATAGGAGAACAAAGCCACAATGGAAAAACCCAAAGCAATGGAGGAAGTATGTATGTGAATATCTCTTCCTGTTCAAATACAGCAAAACTGACAGACAGACAGGTAACATACATACACATACAAACACACATACACACACACACATACAAATGAAAGATACAAAAAATGACATACATGCTGAGAAATATCCATGCTTTCATAGATTATCTAGCACAGGTACCAGGACAGATAATTATCTGTCGATTCCTGGAAAATTGCCATTTTACTTTGGGAAATGCTTTTCATATCTAAACAGGAAGCCTTCCAACTCTCTAATTACTGAGACTGCCGAAGCTGCCTCCTCACTATTGATATCTTTCAGAATGTCCTGAGGAAAAAAATGTTTTCTTGTAGATACACCAACCCCCTCTTCTGTACAACCAGATTCCAGTATCTATTATATTGCTGAAGAGTGAATCATATGCATTTTGGCATGCACTGACTTCTCATATGGAGCAGGCTATAATTCAATTGAATGATCAGCTGCTGTTCACAATTGTCAGTCAATTGCAGCCAATGTTCTCAGACACAAGACTAGACATTTATACTGACTATAGAAAATACTTAGCTCTCTGATCCCTGCACTATAACCTGTATTATACTGGTCTCCGGTTGATGGTTGTGATTGCATAGGGAATGTACCATAGATCCTTTTTTTAAAAAGGGAGTGGGCAAATAATAGAAATGCTGTTCTACATCAACTACATAACACCCTTTACCAGGTCTTCTGCACACTTTGAGGCTTGGCTTCCTCTCTTGGGACAGTATACAGCATGCATGCTCACTTGCATTTTCTGAGCATTTTAACACCTGTCCCTTGTCAACGATTGCAATTAGCCAATGATCGTATATGTTCAGTCACAAGAACAGACAATTACACTTACTCTGATCATTGAACTATCTACAGTACATCAACATGGTCTCCTCTTCATAGTTGAGATTGCATGGGAATTATACCATAGAACAATCTTTCTTGTTTAAACTTTTGGGAACAAGTATAAGAGATGCTGAACTGCATCGACAAGAGACATAGCTTACTCTCCATGGCCTTCTGAACTGTTAAAGGCTCACATTCCAATATGGGGAAAAACACAGTATGAATTATCCCTGGTAAATTTTTGAGCTTTCTACACCCCAGCCCCACCATGGATTAATATTAGGCTCTATGGTACCCATTCTTCCACTTATAATCAGGGATCAGCTTGCCAAGGTAGAACAAAAACATTACAAGAAAAATGATAGCTCAAAGAATCTCAACCTGGAACCTGGCATTCCTCCTGAGAAACTTGACCTTAGGTGGATTAATAAATATGAGCCTAAAACTGAGTCAGCTATTCCAGGAGTCATATTTCCAATATAAGCCACACAGGCAGAGAAACCTGGAAAAGGAAAGTCTTCTATGTCATTGGTTTCTAAGCTTATTTCTATGTCTGCATGGAGGTTTCTGGTTATGTATATTTACCATGAATAAATCACACAGCTTTCTGCTTTTTGGTGATCCACATCTTTTAGCTGTACAAGATGTCTTGTCATGGTACAATGCTCCCAGCATCTTGTGTTAGTAATAGACATGAGGTTTTCTATAACAAACATTGTCTGACAGTAGTTGGATGAATACTAAACATACAACTCTCCAAAAGAAGAACCTTTAAAAATGCAAAAAGAATAAAGAAAGGAAAAGGAAGGAAAGAATAAAATAAAAATAAAAGAGGCAGAAATAAATGTAAGTAGGAGCGAATAATAAAAGATAAAGATGAGAAGTGGTTAAGGAGGCATGGATAAAGAAGTCAAGGATGAATGGATGAATGTAAAAGACAGATGATTGGAAATGTTGCATTATGTAGTTACTGGTGTGTATTCCAACAAACATGTTATGTGTGAAATTAGAGAGCAGAGAAAGCAGCTTGGGGCAGTGATTGGGGCTGTAGTAAATTTGGATTTCTCAGTTTACTGTTAGGAACACAAGAAAGGAGCCCAGACAAGTCCACTTTTCCCAAGCCCCATATGCACTCTTGGGTGACTATTGTTTTGCATCCCTGCTAATCATGGTTACAAAGGGCACCAGGAACTGTGTTTTTTATCTCTGCTAGGACAAGAATTCTAGAGCTATGCATGCCTCATAAGACTTCTTGTTGGTTTTCTTCCATCCTGCACAAGAACTGCCGCAGATCTGCCTTGGTGGCTGGGTTCCCTTGCACACCGCTGGTGCCTGACCCACGGTAACCTGGTTTCCATCCCCTGGCCAGAAGGGCAGAGCTTGAATTTGAGCAGAGGGAAAACACACGGAAACCGAGGAGTGAGTCTCGGTTGTTTTCTCCCAGGTTCTGACTATGCAACCTGAGAATAGGTGACTAGATGCAAAAGGAAGCCTCAGGAGACATATCTGATGGATAATGGTATCCTTTATTGGCAAGCTTCTCCCTGTTTAAATATCTTTCCCCAGAGGAGGCAGGGTCCTTGTACTCTGGGTGAGGATGTCCCATTAGCGTGTGGGCAGGGCATGCACCTGGCCTCATGGTCTTTGCAAAGACAGAGGGAGGTGTCCAATCGGCCACAAGGCGAACAAACTGTTGCCAGGTTACTTCCTTTTTGCTCTTGTGAACAATTTGGGTCCCTCCAGAACTTGCAAAGCATCCTATCAGCCCTCTTAGCAGGGGCAAGGCACCGTTCTGCTGCTTCGACTGCTCTTCAGCCCCAAAGGTCCCACAACTTCACTTGTCACCAGATTCAAAAGACTTTAAATCCCCATGGAAATATGAGACCATTGCCATGTTTTGGAGGAAACTGACCATTCTCCTCTCAAGGTCTGAACAGAAATCAAAAGGAAAGCATTGTGTGCATCACAAAGACAATTCTGATTCAGGGCAGGATTTCACCTAGAATGTCAGGTTCCTTTTAATCTAGATCCACTCAAGTGGCCCTCTTTTGAGTCAGATTTCCCAATTTACTGCCCAAGGCAAGACTCCCAGGTGGGAACCCACTCAATATCTTAGGCAATGTTGGCAAGTAATGTTATTCCCATGTTGAGTAAGTGGAATGGTCTTAGGGATGAAGATTGTACAGGATACTCATTTCCAAGGAATATGGGCACTGTCTAGTAAAATGGCTCCATCATAATGAGGGCTCCAATTTGAAAAGATGAATGGAATTCCATTATTAGCTAGATGAGCCTACAGAAGCCTGAGGAAAAATATCATTGAGACTGGTACCAAAAGGTGGAGACTAGACATCCCAGGCAATCAATATAATCTCATGAGTTGTCACAATCTACTAATATTCTTAATGTTATGCAGATCCTACCCTCTCATGACACATCAGTATATATCCCTTTACTTTATCAACAGGATATAAGTCTCTTTATGAGTTGGGAAATATTTATTTCTGCAACCACACATTTATGTACAAAGGCTATAGGAAAGCACAAAAACAAGATGATACATTATTATGCCATTTGGCATATTGATGGGCTCTCAGACATATTTCAGATACTCTTGTTCTAATAACACCACACTGAGGACTAACATTCTTGTGCTTCTGCCTTACTCAGCCCCTAGCCACTCAGTCACTCAAAGAAAACCAAAGTTTTGACATCTTTTTTTTAAATTTTAACTATCAAGGTGCAATTCAGTGAAGTTGGTGTTTGAGTATTTCTTCTTTTATTTGAGCTTAAAATCATTTTACAAATGTTAAAATGGTTGCAGACCAATACATTTTGTTCATCACCAGAATCTAGCATTACTGTGAAAGTTCATGTCAAAAAGTCAAATGCCAAACAACAATACACTTTATAATCATTGCCCTCCTTTCCCACAACATTCAATCTGCATGTTTTATTTTCATTTTTTTGTTTTTCTTATCTCATAAAATACATCCAGTCTTCTGTCCTCCTTCCCTGTACTCCTCCCAAGTCCCCCTAGCACCCCAATATCCCAGATCTACCCCTTTCTCCCTCTGCTTCTACTCAAAAAAAGAGCTGTATATGAGCATTAACACTCAAACATGGCATAGAATTTATTTGTTTGACTACTTTCCCCAGCACACAAACACAGAAACAAACAGGTATATAAAGACTTGCACACACACACATAATACAGAAAATGATATCCATACTCACAAACTCTCATGCAGCCATAAATTTTGTGCCACAGGTAAACAGGACAGTCTTTTATCTCTGATTTCTTAGAAAATTAGCATTTTCATTAGGGGAATTCCTTTATAATCCAATAGGCCACCAAACTCCACATGCCAGAGAACTGAAACTGCAGAGGCTATCTGTTGGGAGCCGAGTTGAAACGCCATTATAAGATGGTGCCGGTTTCCTGTTTCCGGGTTCTTCTTGATCGGTTCTGGAGTAAACAAGTAACAGCGCAGGCGCAAGTTGAGTAATCCTTGCCACCTCCCTCTATGCTAATGAGGTTCCGGACATGCATCCAATCGTTGATGGTCACGTTGCCTTTTGCCCTATATAAGCAGGGTGCCTCACACATTCAGGGTCTTTCGCTCTCAACACTTAATTGAACCTCTGTCCTCAATAAAGCGTGAACCAGAAGAATCCTGTGTGTGGCGTCTTCCTTGCAGGCGAGGCGGGCGTCCACATTTGGTGCCGAAACCCGGGAACCTGACCATCAGCTGAGCACCAGCGGAGACCCCTATTTTCAGGAGGATTCAGAACTGGAGCACGGGACAAAAGTGGATCCAGACTCTTTCTGAGAGGTATGCTGTTTTGTGAGATTGACCCTGCACTAGGCGCGGTCATTTTGGCTTGTATGGTTATTGTTGTTCTTACTTGTTGCCCTTGTCTAAATTGTTATCGCGCAGGAACCACCGGGTCTCTTACAATCCCTTCTTGGGGTAAGCTAGCAGGAGATTTGCAAAGGGAAAAGGAAAAGCGAGGTCTCCGCGCCGGCACATGGCCACTATGGCGTATGGTTAAAGCTTGCTTAGAAGATAAGCGATGTTAAGAAAGGGTAAAAGAAGGACAGCGTACATTGGCAGAACATCAAGACAGCATGTCAGAAACAGAAAAGAGGGAGAGGCCTAAAAAAGAGATAAAAAGGGTAGAAAAAGAGAAAAAAGAAAAAAAGAAAGAACAAATGAATAGTCGAAAAAGGTTATACCCAGTACTAGCAGAATTTGAAAATTTAAAAATAACCAGTGATGAAACTAGTAGTTCCTCTTCTGACTCAGAAACTTCGGGGTCAGAAGAGAAACTGGATACAGAGGAACAAACAGAACTAGAAGAGGAAGCTGCGCGCTATGAGGAAGAACGTTACCGTCCTGAGCCATATGCTCCGGCGGCTCCCTCTGCGCCCCCTCTTCCTAACCTGCCTAAGGCTAAGAAAAAACAGAGAAATAAAACCTCAAAAACTTCAATAGGAAAAACTTCCTTTTTAACAGACAAGGGTAGGGGAAAGATTTTTCAAGCTTTTCCAGTATTTGAAGAAAATAGACATCACCCATTCTTCATACAACACATACGGGCTCACTCTCTGTTACCAGGACCTATGGTTAAGGCTAATTCTATTGCAGATATGGCTACAAAACAGATACTGTGGGTATGTAGTACATCTGATGCAGCCACTGAATTTCATAAACTATATCATGTCCCAACACAAACTTTAAGATTAAAATTTAAGATCTCTCGTGCTGAAGCTAGAGACATTGTCTTACAATGTCCAAATTGTGCTGAGTTTAGGACCACACCATCTTTTGGTGTAAATCCACGTGGTCTTAGACCCCTTCATGTCTGGCAAATGGATGTGACTCATGTTAATTCTCTTGGAAAACTTAAATATGTACATGTTTCTGTGGATACATGTTCAGGCATAATACATGCCACTCCCTTAGCTGGAGAAAAGGTCGCTCATGTAATCACTCATTGTCTTGAAGCTTGGGCAGCCTGGGGTAAACCCAGACTCTTAAAAACGGACAATGGTCCTGCTTATACCTCTAAATCCTTTCAACAATTTTGTCAACGCCTCGGCGTTACACACCACACTGGGCTGCCTTATAATCCACAAGCACAAGGAATTGTGGAACGTGCTAATGGCACTCTCAAGGTTTATCTACAAAAACAAAAAGGGGGAATAGGCGGCCCCAGTATGGGACCTAAAAGTACCATTTCCCTTATATTATTTACCTTAAATTTTTTGAATTTGGATGCTGCTGGAAGATCTGCAGCAGATAGACATGCTATGTCTACACAACCTCCACTAGAAAATGTCAAGTGGAAAGATGTATTGTCTAATCAATGGAAGGGCCCGGATCAAGTTTTAATAAGATCCAGGGGAGCTGTTTGTGTTTTTCCTCAGCACCAAGAAAACCCCATTTGGGTGCCTGCTCGTCTGACGAGAACAGTGAAACAGCCCTTAGAAGATCAAAAACAGGATGAGGATCTTGAAAACGCTACTGGCTCTACAGATGATCCTGATAAAGTGGCCCCCGATACGCACAGAACAACGATGGGGAATACTAACAACACTCCCCATACCAATGCCAGTGTTGCATGATGCTCAAGTTTTCCCACGCTTCTTTGCTATGAACTCTAGTCTTGATCTTGCCTATTTGCTTTATGACTCTCAAAATAGTGGTATAGGGGAAAATCGTACACTCCCCCTAAATGGAACACTCTGTTTTACTTTGGTTGATGAAACTGGTTGCATACAACTTTCCAACTCTGGTGCAGTTTGGGTAAATGAAGATGATTGGATAGGAGGCGATAGCGATGAGGATTATGCTAATGGCACATATATTTTGTGATGATTGCTTCTGTATTTGTATGCTTTTGGTGCCTTTGTAAAATGTATAGACAGAGACAGCGATGATTATTCAAGCATTTGCTGCCCTTGATGTGGGACATTCCCCTGCAGCCTGGTTAGCAATGCTTAAACAATAGGCTATCATTAGGTCGATGATTGGTATGTAATATCCAACCCTCCTTTTGATTGTTGAGCTGTATGTTGTCGGAACCAATGTGACAGAAGTTCATCTCCACCACATGTTTCCCTTCTAGACAATTTAGGGCATGTGGCCTTTGTACCTTGAGGACTTGCTTCCATTGCACCAAGAATAGGCACATCCCTTATTCGACCCAAGGTTAGCCTTTGCACATCTCAGAGGTTCTCCTCATTGCACGAGATAAGGTAACCTGGGTATTTAGGACATGCTTAACTTCCTTGATCCTCACCTCTGTAGATGGAGGGGGTTGATCGGTGACTTAGCATGTTCCTTTGTCCTCAATTTAATATAAAAGGGGGAGATGTTGGGAGCCGAGTTGAAACGCCATTATAAGATGGCGCCGGTTTCCTGTTTCCGGGTTCTTCTTGATCGGTTCTGGAGTAAACAAGTAACAGCGCAGGCGCAAGTTGAGTAATCCTTGCCGCCTCCCTCTATGCTAATGAGGTTCTGGACATGCATCCAATCGTTGATGGTCACGTTGCCTTTTGCCCTATATAAGCAGGGTGCCTCACACATTCAGGGTCTTTCGCTCTCAACACTTAATTGAACTGCTGTCCTCAATAAAGCGTGAACCAGAAGAATCCTGTGTGTGGCGTCTTCCTTGCAGGCGAGGCGGGCGTCCACAGCTATCTACTCACTGTTGAGATCTTTTGTGATGTCCAGAGACAAAGACAAGAGTTTCGATTCCTTGGCGATACCCTGTCCTAACTGAACCAACCACAATCCAGGAAGCCTCTGTGTTGCTGATAACTGAGCTACCTGCATGTCAACCTGCTCAGAGCTTTTACAAAAAGCAGGCTATGGAATTAAGTTTGTGATCAGCTGCTGTCCACATGTTTGGCATTCAAAGGTCTTCTCTGCTTAGACACATGAGGAGCCAAGCAAGCATACATGAGCAGATTCTTATTGTCTCTGATACCTGCACAAACCTGAGCACTTGTTGATGCTTGTGACTGCATGGGTCAGTCCACCACAGACCAATCATTATTATTTGTACTAAAATGGAAGGGGAAAAAGTAGATTTTCTGTTGTACATCTATTACATACGTGGCACACTCTGCCATGTATTCTGCACGTTTGGAGCTTAGATTCCTCTCTATGGAAAGAACATGGTACACATGTCCCCTAGCCACTTCATGGGCTCTCTGAATTACAGCCCGTATCATGGAATACAATTTGGCCTTAGGCTACGTCTTCTACCTCTGATCAGAAATCACCTTGAGAAGGAGAGTTGCATTAACAATGAAAACAAGGGCTGGATAATTTTTGCAATATTCACTGCAACTATCCTCCTGGGAATCCTGTATATGGTTGTCATGGTAAAGGATGTAAAGATGAATGAATGTCTTTAAGAATATTGCGTTGGATTCTCCACATGGGCACCTATCTGGCCAATCAAGAAAGAGATGAAAGATACTGTATGCCTACTGATTTGAATCATTCAGAATGGAGTTACCTATGAAACTTTGTTTCCCCAAACCATTGAATCAAGTAGGGCAGTTTACAACTCATACTTTTAAGAAATACAGAGGAAAAGGAACTAGTTAATACCATTGTGCAGGAGCAATCAGACTAAGTCAGAAGGTAGAGTATGCCACAGGACAATTTCCCTGATTTCTTTTTAACGGCATTAAAGGAAGGAGAGAAATACTGATGTGAAGATATTTGAGGGACCAAGGCAAGATGGAATTAGCATGGATTCCAGTAATATAGAGATAAATGTAGAAATTAGGAATTCAAAATTATCTTCAGCCAGAGAGTGAGTATGAGACCATCCAGGGTTTCATTAGATTCAGGAGAGGTAGCATATGACTGAGACTGAGAAACTGAGATTTAAGAGAACTAATGACATATAGCCAGGTGTGGTAGCCAATGTATTTAATCAAAACACCCAGGAGGTAGAGGGAAATGGATTTGTGAGATTATGAGGGCAGTCTATTCTACATAGGCAAGTTCAGGCCATTCTGTGCTACATAGAGAGATGCTATCTCAAATAAAAGGGTAATGTACACAACTTTTCAGATCCTGTTCAAATAACTCAACCACTTTTCTAAAGAATTCTTAACACTATCACAGAATTTGAATATAACCTGAGTAGTAGATGATTGTTAAAGAAGATTGTTCCTTTTACTAGGTGTGCTAATAGTATTGTATGTATAAAAGAAGGCATTGTTTTAGTTGGAAATGGTGCTGAGAATTTTAGATGCTAAATGTCATAATGCCTAATATTTTAATTTAAAAATTGTCTCAGTCTAAAATGAGAGATAGGCAGTATATGCCAGGAATCACATTTCTAAGTCTCAGACTGTCCTTTCTTCCACAAAACAGCCTAGTGCAGAGAAGCAAGTGCATATACTGAAATAAGTGGAGGTGAAATACTCATACAATGAAGAAAGAAAATGAAGAACTTCTGAGAGACAGTATGCATTATAAAGGACTGAAAGGACACCTTCCAAAATGGCATTTTCAGTCAACAGCTTGAAGATGAAAATGCTTTGAGATATGCAGAGAACACAGCAAGTTTTGACCGACGAACCCAAATAACCTCAGTCCAATCTTGTGTGTGGGGGGGGTTGCTAATATGGGTATACATGTTTGTGTGTGCATATATGTACACAGGAGCTAGGATTTGGTCCTCTGGAAGATTACATAGTGCTCTCAACTGCTGAGCCATCTCTATAGCCTGAGAATATTTAGCTCATGCAAATGTTTATGCCCTTAATAGTACATAGCTTCTGTACTCTGGAATACAGTGTATGGAAACCATTTTAACAAAGAAATAAAAGTATCTATAATTTTCATATCAAATTATTACATGTGATATCTAAATGCTTGCTTCTGAAAGGATTGAAAACAACTTCTTCACTCGATAATCTTGTCTGATGTAGTAATTTGTTACAGAGACCCTTTCATTATACAGAATATAAAGGTGCATATTAGCACAATGACCAACTCTCTGTTACCCATGTAGTCATTAATGAAGTTTAATTGTAATTCAAAGGTATGGCCAACATTATTCAATTGATGAAAATATTTTTTATCTGTATCTCACAACCTGCCTTCTTCTATTGCCTTGAATTTTTACTGCAATATGAGGTACTTAATAGACCTGTGTTTCATTTAGAGCATGCTTCGTACCATGGAAAGATCTAGTCAGCTTAAGAAAACCTCCCTCCTCCCCCTGTTACACCCCAATTCTCTGACTTGGAACATTTGGCTAGCTTTAAAATATTATTTCCAGCTTAGAACAAACTAGATAACAAAAAATCACAATCAACCACATAAGATAAATGACATTTGGCCTAATGTTCATCTGGCTGCAGATGTAAAGGCATGCTATAGTTTTTTTACCCAGTAAACTATGTGCATCCAGATTCAGAAGCTAGGCCAAGAATGGTGACTTGTTTCTTTAAGAATACTTTCTGTTTTTCTAGAAGACCCAAGTTCAGTACCCGGCACCAACAATGTTTGGCTCTCAATTGCTTGTAACTCCAGCTACAAGTATTCTGAAGCTCTCTACTGGTCTCTTTGGTCTCATAAATATGGCATATGCTCACTCAGATTCATACACAAAAACAAAAATTCAATTCATAAAAAAGAGAAAAATCCACAAATTTGGGCTGCTCATGTAGTTCAATGCAGACCTAGCATTCACAAAAACTCTGGGTTTGATCTCCAGCACTACACAGACTAGGTATGGTGGCACATACAATTAACCATAGCACTTGAAAGGCAGAGGAAGGAGGTCAGGAGTTTAAGGCCAGCTTGAGCAAAATAAGGTCAACCTTGAATACATAATGCCTTGTTACAAAGCTAAATCAATGAATAAATAAATACATAAGCTTCTTGTACTTTTATAGGAATCTCTTTCTTTATATTTGTGAATTTTTTTTCAATAATTTTGTTGAATCTTTTATCTCTACAAATTTTGTACAAGAAGCTTATAGAACATGAATTAGACTGGACCAGAAAAGCAAGTCCCGTTTCCACAGAAAAATGAAACCACTGAAGATACAGAACAAACAAAGAATGCTAAAAACTGCAAGAGAAAAACAACAAATCACATACAAAAACAAACTTATTAGAATTACACCTAACTTCTTAATGGATACCTTAATGCCTAACCCTAAAGAGAAAAACTACAGAGTCTAAGGGAATACAGGTGCCAGCCCAGACTAATAATCCCAGCTAAACTGTCAATTATCATAGTCAGAGAAACCAAAATGTTTCATGATAAATCCAAATTCAAACAAGACCTCGTTACAAATCCTGCCCTACAGAAGGTACTAGAATGAAAACTCCAATCCAAGGAGACTAACTACAATCAAGAAATAAATAATCTCACATTATCATACTCAACAGAAGGGACACACACACACACACACACACACACACACACACACACACATACTCCCACACTACAAAAATAACTACAAAATAACAGGAACTAACAATCATTGGTCATTGATATCCCTCAAGATTAATGGTCCCCATTTCCCAACAAAAAGTAACAGACTGACAGAATGGATTTGAAAACAGAATCCGATTCCTGCTGTATACAAGAATCATACCCTGACCTCAAAGATAAACATTACCTCAGAGGAAAGCATTGGGAATAGTTTCACCAAGAGAATGGAACGAAAAAACAAGTTGATGTTGCCATTTTAATGTCCATCAAAGTAGACTCCAAACCAAAATTAATCAGAAGAGATAGGGAAGGACATTTCATACCCATTAAGCAAAAAATCCACTAAGATGACATTGCAATTCTTCACACTTCCATCCCTAACATGAGGGCTCCAAAATTTGTAAACGATCAATGCAAAATTTAAATAAACACATTGACCTTCACACTCTAATACTAGGAGATTTCAATACCCCACTCTCACCAACTGTCAGGCCATCCATACAAAAAATATCTGAGAAATACTGGCATTAACAAATGTTATAAAATAAGTGTACCTAACAGACATTTACAGAGCATTTTACCCACACAAAAAGAAAACATCTTTTTCTCACCGTCTCACAAAACCTTCTCCATAACTGATCACATTGCCAAAATGCAAATATAAATAAATACAGGAAAACTAAAATAACCCCCTGCATCCTATCAGATCATGAAGGATTAATGCTCAACTTCAACAACAGCAACAGCAGAAGGCCAACAATTTCATGGAAACTCTACAACTCTACTAAATGACAACTGGGTCAAGACAGAAATAAAGGAAGAAATTAAAAACTTTCTTTAATTCAATGAAAATGATTCTAAAAATATCCAAACTTATGTTACATGAAAAAACTATGCTATGAGGAAAATTAGTAGCACAAAGTGCCTACCAGAAAAGAGTGGAGAATTCATATACTAGCAAATTAAGAGCAGATCTGAAAGCCCTAGAACAAAAAGAAGCAAGCATACACAGAAGAAGCAGACAACAAGAATTAATCAAACTGAGGGCTGAAATCAATAAAATAGAAACAAAGAGAACAATTCATAGAATCAATGAAAGAAAGAGCTGATAGACAAACCCCTAGCCAAAATAATTTAAAAAGACAGAGGATATCCAAATCACCAAACCAGAAAGAAAAAGGACGATATAAACAACTTAAACAGAACTATAACTCTCAAGGAAGTGAAGAAGCCAGTAAAGGACTTGCAATCAATAAAAAGCCAGGGCCAGATGATTTCAGGTAAGAATTATATCAGACATTCAAAGAAGAAGGAACACCAAAATTTCTCAAGTTATTCTTAAAAACGGATGCAGAATGAACTTTTCGAAGATCATTCTATGAGGCCAGTCATGCGAATACCTAAACATCACAAAGATTCAAAAAGAAACAGAATTATATGTCAATTTCACTCATGAACATATATGCAAATGAACTCAATAAAATACTCACAAAGCACATCCAAGAACACATAAAAAAGATTATTCACCATTATTGAATAGCCTTGATAACAGAGAAGAAGGGATGGTTCAATATAAGAAAATAAGTCAATGTAATCCATGACATAAACAATAGAAAAATAGAAAAAAATAGAAAATAGAAAGAAAACCACATGATCATCTCATTACAATGTGAGAAAGCTTTTGATAATATCAAACAACCCTTCAAAATAAACCTCATGGAGAGATTGAGGATAAAAAGGCCATACCGAAACATAATAAAGGTAAGTAACAGCAATCCTACTGACAACATCAAATTAAATAGAGGAAAACTCAAAGCAATTACACTAAAATCAGAAGCAAGACCAGGCTGTTCCCTACATTTATAAATATTGAATACAGTACTTAAAGTACTAGCAAGAACAATGAGACAAGAGAAGGAGATTAAGGGAATATGAATTCACAAGGAAACAGTCAAAATATCCTTATTTGCAGATGAGATATTATATATAAATGACCTCAAAAACTGGATCAGGGAACTCCTATAGCTGGTAAACAACTTCAGTGAAATGGCTGGCTACAAGATAAACTAAAAAAATTTGGAGCCCTCCTAAATACAAATGACAAATAGAGACAGAAAGAAATAAGAGAAACAATACTCTTCACAATAGATACAAATAACATAAGGTATCTTGGGCAACTCTAACTAAGCAAGAAAGACTAGAATGACAAAATCTTTATGTCCTCGAAGAGGGAATTTGAAGAACTCAAAAGATTAAAAGATGTCCCATGCACCTTGGTTGGTAAGATTAACATAGTAAAAATGGCCACTGTACTAAATGTAATCTAAAGACTCAATGCAATCCCTATCAAAATCCCAATATACTGCTTTAAAGATATTAAAAGGGCAATACACAACTTCATATGGAAAAACAGAAAACTTTGGATAGCTAAAATAATCCTGAAAAATAAAAGAACTTCTACAGATATCAAGATCACAGATATTATTCTGTACTACAGAGCCATAGTAATAATAACTGCATGGTATTGGCACAAAAACAGACATGATGACCAATGGAATGGGATAAAGGATACAGGTATATAATCACACACCTATGGATAACTGATCATTTTTAAAGAAGCCAGAAAAATACAATGACAAAAAGAAAGCAGCTTTAACAAATGGTGCTGGTCTAATTAGATGTCTGAGGTAGAAAAATGCAAATAGATCCATATCTATTACTGAGTAAAAACCTCAAGTCCAAATGGATCTAAGATCTCAATATAAAACCAGATATACTGTATCTGATTGAAGAGATAGTAGGGAATAGCCTTGAGAGCAGTGGCACAGGAGTCAACTTTTTTAACAGAACACTGAAAGGTCAGGAACAAAGATCAAAGATTAATAAGAGGACCTCATGTAACTGAAAAGCTTCTGTAAGGAAAATGACATTGTCAATAGGGCAAAACAGAAGCCTACAGAATGGGAAGATATTGACCAACTACACTTCCAATAGAGAGTTAACATACAAAATAAATAAAATATGCAAGAATCTACATGTCAACAAAACAAATACCCCAATTAAAAATGGGGTGCATATCTAAACAAAGAATTAACAAAAGAGGAAACTCAAATGGCTGAGAAACACTTAAAGAAATGTTCAACATCCTTATGTATCTGGGATGGCTCTCTAGGGGCAATCAGCTACTGAGTATATCAGACAGTTTGTGTGGGTGTGGCTTGTAGGTGGTTGAAGGGGTTCAAGGTGGAGGTTAGAATAGGGAAAGTGTTAGGGATGCTTGTTAGGCTCAGTACTTGTGAAGCATAGACCATGGGGTCTTCAATGACACTGCAATGAGACACTTTCTTCCATTCTGGGTGCTAGGAGGTTTAGAAAATACTTCCTCATTCCAAAGGAATGCTCCAGAAACACATGACAATCTGTAGCACAGCAGAGAGGACTCAGAAATGAAATATAGATTTTTGAGCCAGGGACTGGAATCTGTCCCTTTGTGACCAAGCAAGGACATTCTGACTTGGACCTGCCCAGAAATCCTGCTGCAGTCTACTCTACACCACACACCAAGGTGATCACTACAGCTGCCACGACAGACCTGGGTGTCATGACACTGAGTGACCATGGCCACAACCAAGCATCTAGGTAAAGGATTCCTGACAAGAAGGCTCTCCTAAGCTAACATCTGACACATTCACTTTCAAGGGATGTGTGTTCCTTCCAGCTATGATGTCATACATTGACATTGATGGTGTCACATCTACTTATTTATGATATCAGTTTATTTTAATTAGGATATCATATTTTACATTGATATTTTTACTTCATATCAACTATGACATCTGTTCCTGGCAATTATAGCATCACATCCCTATAATTGGCCAACCAAAACTGATATCACATCCTTCTTTTGATGATCTCATATATTTACACATTACATTGTGGTTGTTACATCATCATAATAATGATGTAATTTTCTTCCCACTTTGATACCATATTGATATTTTGATGTCACATCATGCAAATTATGATTTCATGCCCTTCCAAGTATGTTGTCATGTCATTCCTATTATGATGTCATATACTCATATTATTGGTTTCACATCCACCAGGTTTTGGTGTTACTTTGTTCCACTTATGAAGTCATAAGTTTCTATTGATGGTGCCACATAATCCCAATTATGGTGTCACATGCTTCCTATTGTGACATGTCACTTGCTTCCTATGCTCCCTTTCAATTGTGTGGTCACAAATTATGTTGAAGGTATCACATCTTCACGATTATGATGTCCTTCCAAATATCCTGTCATATACATCTTGTTATGATGTCATATATTTACATTGTTGATATCACATCAAAACAATTATGATGTCAGTTTTTTTTCAATTTTGCTGTCCTATATGTACATTGATGATATCACATTATCTCAACTATGCTGTAATGTCCTTCCAATATTCAAGTAACCTGTCATAATATGATGTCACTTATTTACCTCGCTGTCACATCATCATGATTATGTGGTTGTTTTCCATAAATTATGATGTCATTTATTTACACTATTTTGCCACATAATCCTGATTATAATGTCAAATCCTTCCAATAAGCACATCTTTTCCTTTCAGTTTTGTCAGATATTTAGGTTGATGGTATTACATCGTCACAATTATGATGCCAGTTATTTCAAATTATGCTGTTACATACTTCATGTTATTATGTCATACATTTTCTTCCCTTTACTATGGCCTATATTTTCAATGATAGGATTTTATCACATCACCCCATGTATGTAACTTTCTGTTCGTTATGTTATTATATATTTTCACTGTTGATGTCACATTATCACAATTATGATGTTAGTTTCTTCACATTATATTACATACTGACATAGATGATGTCACATAACCCAAATTATGTTGTCATATCTTTCTAAATATCACATCATTTCCTTCCAATTGTGATATAACACACTTACCTTAATAATGTCACATCCTCCCAATTATGAAATCAGTTCCTTCCAATTATGCTGCCATACCCTTCTTTTATTATTTCATATGTTTACATTGATGATATCATTGCAATTAAGATGTTGGTTTCTTTCAATTATGGTGTCATATATTGACAGTGATGATGGTACATAATCCATATTATTCTGCCAATTATCACATCATTTTCCTTCCAATTGTGGTCGAACATCCTTAACAATGATGGTGTCACATCTCAATAATGATGGCAGTTCTTTCCATTTATGCTGTCATATATTTTATTATGATGTCATATATTTACATTGTTGACATCACATCCTCTTAATTATGGTATCAGTTTATTCCAATTATGTTGTCATATATTGATATTGAAGATGTCACATCATGCCAATTTGATGTAAATTCCTTCCAAATTTGATGTCACATCCTTATTGGGATGTCATATATTTACATTGTTGATGTAAACTTATCACAATTATGATGTCAGTTTCTTCCAATTACGGTGTCATATAGTTACACTGCCAATGACACATAATTCCAATTATCATTTCATATCCTCCAATTATCACATCATTTCCTACCAATTGAGATGTCACATACTTGCATTGATTGTGTCACATAATTATGTTGTCAGTTCCTTCATATTATGCTGTCATTTCTTATTATGATACCATATATTTATATTGTTTGCAAAACATCATATTGACTGTGATGTGCTTTCTTCTAATAAGGTGTCCTATATTTACATGGTTGATGTCATATCACGATTAGGATGTCAGTTTCATTCAATTATGGTGACATATGTACACTGATTATACTATTATAATCCATATTAAGATGCTTTATCCTTACAATATCACATCATTTCCTTCCAATTGTGATGTCACCATGTCATATTGATGGTGTCACATCATTCAAATTATGATGTAAGTTCTTCCCAATTTAGCTGTCAAATCATTCATATTATATCATACATATACATTGTTGATATTTGTCATTACAATTATGTTGTTTCCTTATTATTTTGTCATACAGCTCATATTATGATGACTTATATTTACATTGCTGTAGTCACATCATGATGTGACTTTTATGATGTCAATATCTTCCAATTATGATGTCATATATTTACAACATTCATGTCAAAATTGTTGTCAGTTTCTTCCATTGTGATATCTTTTAATGTCATTGACGATGTAACATAATCTGCATTATGATGTCCTATCCTCCAATTATCATGTCATATTCTTCAAATTGTGATGTCTCAGATCAACTTTGATAGTGTCATGTCATCACAATTATGATGAAAGTTCCCTCATTCTTATTATGATGTCATAAATTTACATTGTTGATGTCATATGCTGATTATGCTTTCACATTCTTCATTATCTGAGGTCATATATTTATACTGTTGAAGTAATATCGTGATTATGATGTTCACTTCTTCCAATTATGCTTTCACTTTCCTATTTTGGTGTCATCTATTTATATCATTGATGTCACATCATCATAATTATGATGTCAGTCCTTCCTATTATGCCATGTCTTAATTTTTGATGACATATAGTTATGTAGTTGATGTCACATCATCATGATTGTGATGACAGTTTCCTCAAATTATGAGTCATATATTGACATTGATAATTCCACATAGTTCCAATTATGTCAGTACCTTCAAAATTCAATGACATTTTTATGTTCAGACATATATAGATTTTTATGCCATATTTTTGTCACTTTCTTCTAATTAATATGTCACATTGATGGTGGAATATCATATCAATTATGGTATAAGTTCCTTGCAAATATGCTGTGATATTCTTTTTATTATTATTTATATTTACCTTGTTGATATTACAAATTTGCAATTATGTCAGTTCCTTTCATTGATGATAAGATATATTTACTTTCATGATGTTACATAATCCACATTATGATGCCATGTCCTTCCAGTTATCAGGTGACTTGTTTCCAATTTTGATGTCACATTCTTACATTGATAGGGTGGTATAACATCCCAATTAAGCTGTCAGTTCCTTCCAAATATAATGTCATATCATTCTCATTATGTTGTCATATTTATGTTATTTATTGCACATCATATTATGATGGTGTCACATAATACTAATTATGTTGGCATGTCTCTCCAATTATCACATTATTTCTTTCTATGATATCACATACATAATTTAATAGTGTCATATTATCCCGATTATGCTCTCACATCCTTACATTGATTGTGGCACATCATCTCAATTATGATGTCAGTTCATTCCACATCCTTAATAGGTATGTCATATATTTACAATTTTGATGTCACATCATCACAATTATGTCTGCTTCTTTGAATTATAATGATGTGTATTTACACTGATGATATCAAATCACCTTAATTATGATGTCAATACCTTACAAATATAGCATGTCCTTCTTGTGATGTCATATATTTACATTGATGCCACATAATTCGCATATGATGTGAAATCCTTCTTATGATCATGTACTTTTCTTGCAATTGTGATGTTACATACTTATATTGATGCTGTTATGCCATCTCAATTATGATGTCAGTTTCATTCAATTATTTTGTCATGTGCTTATGATGTCTTATATTTCCATTATTAACATATCATCTGATGTCAGTTTCTTCAAATTGTGATGTCATTTATCAACACTGATAATCTCTCATAAACCTATGTTGATGTCAGTTATTTTCAAATAAGATGTCATATATTTACATTGTTTATGTCACAGTATCATTTATGAGGTCAGTTTCTTCTGATTATGATGAACATTGTCGATGGTACATAATCCAAATTAAGTCACATCCTTCCAATTATCATATTTCCTTTCAATTATGATGTCACATCCTCAGGTATATGGTTACACATCACTATCATGTCAGTTCCTTCCATTCATGCTGTGATAACCTTCTTACTAGGATATCATTTATTTACATTGTTGATGTCACATCATCACAATTATGATGTCATTTCTTTTAATTATGATGGCATATATTTACATTAATGATGATGTCACATAATACACATTATGATGTCATATACTTCCAATCATCGGGTGATTTAATTTCAATTATGATGACAAATCCTGACATTTATTGCATCACAGCAACCCACTCATGATGTCAGTTCCTTTCAATTATGCTGTTGTATACTTCTTTGATGATGCCAAGTGTAGTGAGCGCTCTGTTTCACAAAGTTCCAGTGCTAGGATGACCTTGATTGACCCTTCACTGCCCTTGACAGAAATTCCCTAGCAACTTCCTCTGATATTCTTTACTGTCAAAGGCCACTCATCGAAAGATAGAGTTGGAATAATGTAACAAATGCCGGTGTTAATAAAAATGGAACTAATGGCAGGACGTAGGGAAATACAAATATGCAGAAATTTGAGTCTTCCATAGAGTCTAGGACTGAGATATACATTTAGATTATTAATAAATGATATTAGTAAGCATAAGACAGGAGGTGGAAGAAGAATTATTAAAGAAGAAACAAACTAGAGAAATTCTAGAAGCTGATGAGCTGTAGCTGGATCATCAGGTTTTCATGTCCAGCTTCAGAAATAAAGAATTAATATGGGCAGTGAGAGAGATCATGTACTTAATGATAAGCCTTGGTATGTTCCTGAAAATAAAGTAAGCAGTTCTAGGAGTCCTATTGTCTTTTTAACCTTTACAGGACTGCAATAAAGATAGGGATTGTATTGAAACAAGAGTTCATGACAGAGTCACAGAAAAGGACATTTCAGCTCAATGAACTGCCTGTCCTCCTGATCAAACATGTCAAATCAGGACTTTTCTTATAGTATGAAAAGACAAACAGCAGATGGCTTTCGTTTTTTAAGAATCAAAGGAACGGATGGTGGTCTTATGTTAAACAGAACAGAGAAAGGAAAGAATTTAACAAGGGTTAAAAGTGACTTTTGTTAAAAAAATGTTTGATGTAACAGGCATTATAATCCATTAACTCTATGTTCAACTTAAACAGAGTCAAACTCAAATAGCATCATCCTCTCTAGTATTTCTTTAACCACAAGGCTTTATGACATCAATTTTAAGGAGAAAGATGTTGAGTTAAAAGAAAACTGATTTTTATCATAATGTTAGCTTTTAGTTTTGACAAAATTTGCTATTTGCATGCTTTGTTGATTTTAATATACTCATGTAATCAAGGAAGACTTTACAAAAATGACTTCCAGAGGGTATGTAATCACTGATCAAAGTCTTAAAGGAAATGATTTTATGCATAAATAAAGCCTTTGAGAGTCACAAATTTTCAGAATATGTCAAGCCATACTGAGATGTGCTTTTTCTCTGTCAGTCTCTTATAAAACAAAACTGAATGGTGTCCTGCATCTGATTCTTCCCTCATCACTCTTTCATCCATCCCCTGTAAGCTCTGCCCTCACCAAGGCTGGACCTCAGCAGTTCTGAGTATGATAGCATATACTTAAAATGTTGATATGACACCATCATGATTATGATGAAAGTTTCTACCAAATATAATGCCATACCTTTCTTATTACAATGCTGATGTCACAGAATCCACATAAAGAAGTCATTTCTTTGCAATTATCACATCATTTCCTTCCAATTATGAGAATATGTCACATCCTCAAGGTGTAATTGATGGTGTAATTTCCTTCCATTTTTGCAGAAATATCTTCCTTATTTTGATAGTGTTGAAGTCACGTCACAGTTGTGTTGTCATTTTCTTACACTTGGGATGACAAATGTTTACATTTATGATGTCACAAAATCCACATTATGATATCAGTCTTACAATGATCAGATAATATGTTCCAATTATGATGACCTTTTCTGGCAGTAACTTTGTCACATCATCCAAATTATGATGTCTGTTCTGTCCAACCATGCTTTCATGCATTTCTTATTATGGTGCCATATATTTACATCGTTGACATCATGTCATCACGATTATGGTGTCTGTTTCATCCAATCATTATTAAATATTCTTACATTGATGTTTACACATCCCTCTAATTATGATGTCAATTTCTTTTCATTATGATACCACATATTCACGTGGATGACGTCACATTGTTACTGTGCTGTCAGTTTCTTTCCAAAGATTTCATTTGTTAACACAGGTGATGTCATATAAGCCAAATTATGATAACATATTCTTTCAATTCTCTAATCATTGTCTTCCACTTTTGATATCACATATTTGAATTGATAATGTCATACCATCCCAAATATTATGTAAACTTCTCCCATTTATGATGTCATCTCCAAATTGTGATGTGTATTTACATTTTTAACTCACTACATCACAATTATTATGCCATTTTTTCTAATTATGATGACATATATTTTACATTGATGATGATGTCATTATGTCCACATTAAGATGCTTTATCCTTCATTTAATCACGTTTCTTCTAATAGTGATGACGCAGGTGTAGGTTGTCAGTGTCAAATCATCAAGATTGTATCACATATTTACATTGTTGATGTCACAGAAGACTGCAGTGATCAACTGTGTCTCAAGACCTTCAATCCCCAAAGACATAAGAACCAACATATGAAATGTAGAGTATAGCAGTATGTTGACAAGTGAGCTCACCTAGGACAACAAAGTGGCATAATGATAGATGAAATCCCTGCCAGACTTTAGCTGAGCGAACCACTGTCATGGCAAGCACCATGCTGAACAGAGGAAACTTGAGTGCCACTGCTCAGGTGTTTTTATTGTATAGAATTTCTCAGGTGTTCCACTAATTGCACATGCAGAGCATGTCCAAACAAACATCCCCCACATAAATCCAACACTTGAAGACACTAAAAAACACCAAGACCTAGGCTGACCCACACCCAACAGTGCACAAAATTATTTTAAACATAACTAAAAGTAAACTTCCATAATTATAGAGGAAAATAAAATATACTTGAGTATAAAATATACAAACAAAACAACAACAACAACAGAACTACAAACCTACAGCATCTCAACTGCTCGCTGCCTGTTGGTTGCATGAGAGGGAATGATAAGAATTTTTCTGGGGTCATCAGGAAACTTTTATGATCTCACAGTCACAATTTAATTGCGGTGTTTCGGTGTCTCTGATTCTTTTACCTACACTTGAGATATTTAGACTCCTACTGGTTTGACTCATGCAACCTTGATTTGAGTGTTTGTGCCTAGTCTTATTGTATACTTTTATACTGTATTCTGTTGATATCCTTGTGAGACCTGTTCTTTTCTGATGGGAAATAGAAGACCAGTGCATCTGTGAGGGAAGAGGTCATGGATAGGTAGAAAGAAAAAGAAACTGATTTCATGATGTATTATTGTATGAGAGAAGAATACAATAAACAAACAACAATGCTAAGAAGATGCCACATTAGAGAAAAACACCTACTTCATCAACCAAGGCTTAGTCTAAGAAATGAGTTCAAAATCTGGTGAAGACATACCCAGTGGAGAACTTACCCATAGTGGACACTTCTGAAGACCAAGGTTTCTATTCCATAGTGAAAATTCATAGGAAACAAGAATTTCTCCACCAAAATTCTTTGTTCAACTTATACACAACTGTAACCTGTGCCAGCTGGCATTAATACCTTTAGTTCAACTGCCAGATGTGAAATCAAGCTTTCAAGACTTGAGCAGTGGATTTATTTAAACCAACATATGGTGAAATGAAAGGTTGTAGCAGATACGAATGTTGAGTTAAACAAAACCAAGAGCAACAGCATCTAAGCTTATACATTCCTGCTGGCTGTGACAGGGGATAATGAGAATCTCATTGGTGTTATGAGGAAACCATTGTGATCTCATACAGTAACAAGATAATAAACTTTTTAGTGTCACACAGTTCCCACTCCCTCATGACCCTTCATTATAAACTTATTTACGTTTTCCAAAATCACAAGTCTATCTTTGAGTTCTAACTCCTTTTAACTTCTGTTACGAAAAATTTAGGTAAAAATGGGCTCTGTAAATAAATCAAGTGAATGAAGGTATTACATTGCCAGTCTCGTAGATTCACAGATTCATAGACATATTTCAGATATTCGTGCTTTCATATCATTAGACTGGAGATGAACACCAATCTGTGTTATGCATTCAGATACTTCCCACTCAAAAGGACACATGTTCTCTTTAACATGCTCTTTTGAATAGCAGAACCAAAACCCAGTGGAAAGATGCAAAGCAGTGGAGGTTATAGAGTTACAAATATCTCTTCCTGAACAAACACACCAACACTGAGATACACACACACACAAACACACAGACACCCACACACACACACAAACACACACACAAGATACATAAGATGGCATACATGCTGACAAGCTTTTCATATGCAAACACAAAGTCTTCAACAATCTAAGGAGTAAACTGCAAAAGCTGCCTCGTTACTATTGATATCTTTGGGAATGACCAGAAGAAAAGACAACACTCTTAGTTCCTTCTAGAAATTCTGCTCACCATCGCGCTCTCCTGTACAACCAGTATCCAGGATCTATTGTACTGCTGAACACTGAATTGTATGCATTTTGGCCTGCTTTGAATTTTCACCAGGAGCAGGCTATGTAATTCAATTGACTGATAAGCTGCTGTTCACACAGATGTCAGTCTATTTCAGTCAGTATGCTGGACACAAGAATAGACAATTGTTCCAACTATAGAAAATACTTAGCTCTGTGATACATTCATTATAATCTGTATCATTCTGAGCTTCTGTTGATGGTTGTGATTGCATGGGGCACACACCAAAGATCGATTATTGTTACTGTTTTTTAAAAACGGAGGGGACAATTAATAAACGTGCTATCCTAATAAATTACAGAACTAACACCATTTACCAGGTTTTCTGTACATTTTGAGGCTTGGCTTCCTTTCTAGGAAAAGGACATAGTATGTATGCTTACTCACTACTTCATGGTAATTATAACATCTATCCCCTACCAACGATTACAATTAGCCAATGATTTTATATGCTCAGTTACAAGGATGGGAAACTTATACTAATGAGAATACAGGCTTCTGATCATTGTACTACCAGTGTCAACATGGGCTACTCCTAAGAATTGTGATTGCATGGGGATTCCACCATAGAACAATCTTTCTTTTTTTAAGCTTTATGAAAGCAAGAAGGAGAGGAGCTCAATTTCATCTACAACAGACAGAATATTCTCGCTGACGTCTGAACAATCCAAGGCTTGCATTCCAATCAGGGAAGAACACATTATGAGTGATCCTAGGGTAATTTGTCAGTTTTTTGAGCCCCAGGCCCTTCCATGAATTACAATAAAGTCCTATGATACCCATTCTTCTACTGTAATCAGGGAGCAACTTGCCAAAAAGAATGAACACATGACATGAATATATTATAACTCAAAGCATTTCTCAACCTGGATCGTAGTATAGAGAACAGAGAAGGAAGCTTGGGACAGTGATTGGGGTTTTGTTAAATTTGGATCTCTCATTATTTCTGCTAGGAAAACAAGAAAGGGCCCAGCAAATTCCCCTTTGCCAAGCCCCATATGCACTCCTTGGTGACTACTGTTATGCATCCCAGCTAAATATGGCCACAATGGGCACCTGGCACTGTGTTTTTATCTCTGCTAGAAAAGAAATTTAAACCTCTGCATGCCTCAGGAGATTGCACTGGTCACCAGAGTCACAATACTTCAAATTCCAAAGGCTATAAGGGACCAGTGACATGTTCTGAAGGAAGAGAGACTACCCTCACTGCAAGGCCTGAAGAGAAATCCAAAGGAAAGAAAGCAGTGTGTGTATCACCAATATGATTCTGATTCAGGGCAGTATTTCATCTGCAATATCATATGCTTTTAACCAAGGTCCATTTAATGTGCCCTCTCTAGAGACAATTTTCCCAATTTTCTGCCTATTCAAAGACTCCTATGTGGCAACCCACTCATTTTTTCAGGCAATGCTGGAAAATGATAGTAACCCCATGTTGAGTAAGTAGAATGGACTTAGGGTTGAAGATTGTACACGATTCTTATTTCCAAGGAATATAGACATTGGTAAAATGGCTCCACCTCAATGAGAGAACACATTTGAAAAGATAACATGGATTCCATTATTAGCTGGATGAGCCTGAAGAAGTCTGAAGAACAAATTATTGACACTGGAACCAAAGATAAACACATCCCAGAATGAAATTGCAAAATCCTGATTTGTACATGGTATAGGACCCTCAGCTGTCATCATGGCCCCATGTTTAACTGTCAAGAGATTTCAAGGGTATTTCCATACATCTTTAACTGATTAATATTAGGTCCCATGCTACTCATTCTTCTACCTGCAAGTAGGGAGCAGCTTGCCAAGGAGGGAAGCATGACACACCAAGGAGGAAAAAAAATGCCTGAAGGCATTCTCAACTATGATCACTTCATTCCTCCTGGGCATCTAGACCAAGGTGGAGTGAAGTGACCCCAGATTAAAAATGGCTCAGCTAGCCCAAGAAGCATTTTTCCTAGATAAGCCACATAAGCAGTGTAAGTGGACACAAGAAACTCTTCTGATTCACTGTATTTAAGCTCCATTGTGTAACTTCATAGAGATCTCTGCTTCTCCTCATTTTCACCATGAAGAAAGTCTTAAATATCTACTTACTAAAGCTAGCTGTGGCAGACGCCTTATCTACAGTCCAAGGCACAGTGCTCACAAAACCTTGTATTAGTTCTGGTTTCTTGCCTAAACATTATCTGACCCATAATTGGTCCATTATATTACTATCCTAAGAGATTACAGTTAAAACAAATAATAACAAAGAAAGCAAAGAGGAAAAAAATCAATGAAGACAGAAAGAAGCAAAAAGAAACTAAACAGAGGCAGAAAGGAACATAAGTAAGAAAAGAAAAAAGGATAAATGATGGGAAGTACATAGTCATCTATGTAGGAAAAAAACAGGGTGAATGGCAAGAAGGACAGGTAATTGGGAAGGTTTTACTTATGTAGTTAGTGGTGAATATTCTCCTATATAGAATTAACTTTAGGTGAAAAGAAATAATGAGAAAAGAAGAAATTAATGAACAATGAAGTGAATACAAGTGTTGTGTTAAGATCAAAGAAGGGGGGTTTACTCTAATAATAGTATATTCTCAAAAATGATACTTAGTAATTAGTATTTTTCTTACCTAGGGAAGGCTATTTCTTTCACTACAACATTTCTGCCTTTCTGTAGATCTTTCTTTAGGACTGTGGTCTGCTGCTGTTTCATTTTGGCTATCTATTGTTAGGATTTTCTAACTCCGGTTTAGGATGTCATTCATGTCAACTTTTGTTAGAGTGGATAGAAGAATCAGGGTATGTGGGAAGTTTTGGAGAGAAAAAATAGAAGTAGAAAATATGAATATCTTAAAATGAAAAAATAAAAGCAAAAGCAAATATTGAAGGGAAGAACTGTATGTTCTGTTCCCACCTGGATGAGATTGGGCCAAAATTAACAGAACATGTAGTGTTCCATACAAGAGTTATGGGTGCCTATAGAGAGCAGAGAAAGGAGTTTGGGAAAATGAATGGGGCTGTGTGAATTTGAGATATCTATGTTTTCTGCTAGGAAGTCAGGAATGGAGCTCATCAACTTTCCCCCTTCCCAAGCCCCAAAAGTTAGACTGTAGTATGAATACTGGTTTGCATCCCTGCTAATCTTTTTTGTCTCTATGAGGTGAAGAATTCTAGAACAGCAATTACATCAAGAATCTGCACTTTTCACCATGGTAACCAGACCTTGGGCAGAATGAGCAGTTGGGGTGTCCTGGAGGAAGCAAACTTACCTTGAATCAAAAGTAAAGTAGTGTTTGCATTACCATGACAATTCTGATTTGGGGTAGCATTTCACCTGGAATGAAATAAGACATACTGCTTATAACATAGTTCCACTTACTGGGACCTCTCCATAACTGCTTACCATAAGAGTCCCAGATGGCAAACCACTCACTATTTTAGGCAATTCTGCATGTGATGTTTTCCCCATCTTGGTAAATGGTCTTAGGGATGAAGATTGAACAGAATCTCATTTTCAAGGATCAGATATACTGTCTAGTAAAATGGCATGTCAATCCTAATTTCTTACACATTATGAAAACTGAATGGAAATCCATTCTTAGGTGGATGAGGATACAGAATTCTGAGGTATAATGTCATTGACACTGGGCCAAAGTCAGAGCTGAGATGCCCCCAGTGTGGAATAACAATTCCTGAATTGTACAGGGTGCAGTACTCGAAGCTGTGGTCTTGGCCCTATTTAATTTTGACATACAAAGCAGTCAGTCTTCCCTGGTGGTAATGACACAGTGAACCCAGGCACCCAGAAAACATAAATATTAGAAGTTCAAAGAGGCTATAGTAGTGAAAACACCTACTTCATCCCCAGAAACCATTCTATGAAATAACTATAGCTTGTGAGAACTAGTACACAATGTCAAACTCATCTTGTCCTCGATACCTCAGAGGCCTTCAGCTTTCTATACAAAGTTGAAAACCTTGCATGAGAAGATATCCACAGACTACAGCCTATGTTACCAGTGAACCTTGCCTTGGGTTCTAGTGAGAGGTACAATTTACATCCAGGACTTGTGTCATAGTTTTATTGGAAACATCATCACCAATGTAGAAATGCAGAAATTCACCAATGCAAAAATGCAGAAATAAAGTTGTTACAGGATATTTTGGAGTCATGCAAAGACCCAAACATCACAAAGATTCAAAAAGAAATAGAATTATATGCCCATTTCACTCTTCAACATAGATGCAAATGAACTCAATAAAATACTCACAAAGCACATCCAAGAACACATTAAAAAGATTATTCACCATGATTGAATAGCCTTGATCCCAGAGAAGAAGGGATCGTTCAATATAAGAAAATAAGTCAATGTAATCCACTGCATAAACAAATTAATAGAAAAAAAAAACTACATGATCATCTCACTACAATGTGAAAAAGCTTTTGATAATATCAAACAACCCTTCAAAATAAACCTAATGGAGAGATTGAGGATAAAAAGGCCATACTGAAACATAATAAAGGCAAGTAACAGCAATCCTAATGACAACATCAAATTAAATAGAGGAAAATTCAAAGCAATTACACTAAAATCAGAAGGAAGATCAGGCTGTTCCCTCCATTTATAAATATTGAATACAGTACTTAAAGTACTAGCAAGAACAATGAGACAAGAAGAAGGAGATTAAGGGAATATGAATTCACAAGGAAACAGTCAAAGTATCCTTATTTGCAGATGAGATATTATATATGAATGACCTCAAAAACTGGATCAGGGAACTCCTATAGCTGGTAAACAACTTCAGTGAAATGGCTGGCTATGAAATAAACTCAAAAAACATCTGTAGCCCTCCTATATACAAATGACAAATAGAGAGAGAAAGAAATAAGAGAAATAATACTCTTCACAATAGATACAAATAACATAAGGTATCTTTGGCAACTCTAACCAAGCAAGTGAAAGACTTGAATGACAAAATCTTTATGTCCTTGAAGAGGGAATTTGAAGATCTCAAAAGATGGAAAGAAATTGCATGCTCCTGAGTTGGTAAGATTAACATAGTAAAAATGGCCACTGTACTAAAAATAATCTAAGGACTCAATGCAATCCCTATCAAAATCCCAATATACTTCTTTAAAGACATTAAAAGGGCAATACACTACTTCATATGTAAAAAAAAAAAAACTTTGGATACCTAAAAAATCCTGAAAAATAAAAGAACTTCTAGAGGTATCAAGATCCCTGATCTTAATCTGTACTACAGAGCCATAGTAATAAAAACTTCATGGTATTGGCACAAAAACAGACATGATGACCAATGGAACGGAATAAAGGATACAGATATATATCCACACACCTATGGATACCTGATCCTTTATAAAGAAGCTAGAAAAATACAATGACAAAAAGGAAGCAGCTTTAACAAATGGTGTTTGTCTAATTGGATGTCTGAGATAGAAGAATGCAAATAGATCCATATCTATTACTGAGTACAAACCTCAAGTCCAAATGGATCTAAGTTCTCAATATAAAACCAGATATACTGAATCTGATTGAAGAGATAGTAGGGAATAGCCTTGAGAGCAGTGGCACAGGAGGCAACTTTTTTAATAGAACACTGAAAGGTCAGGAACAATGATCAAAGATTAATAAGAGGACCTCATGAAACTGAAAAGCTTCTGTAAGGAAAATGACATTGTCAACAGGGCAAAACAGAAGCCTACAGAATGGGAAGATATTGACTTCCAATAGAGAGTTAACATACAAAATAAATAAAAAATGCAAGAATCTACATGTCAACAAAACAAATAACCCAATTAAAAATGGGGTGCATATCTAAACAAAGAATTCACAAAAGAGGAACCTCAAATGGCTGAGAAACACTTAAAGAAATGTTCAACATCTTTATGTATCTGGGATGGCTCTCTAGGGGCAATCAGCTACTGAGTATATCAGACAGTTTGTGTGGGTGTGGCTTGTAGGTGGTTGAAGGGGTTCAAGGTGGAGGTTAGAATATGGAAAGGGTTAGGGATGCTTGTTAGGCTCAGGACTTGTGAAGCATAGACCATGGGGTCTTCAATGACACTGCAATGAGACACTTTCCTCCATTCTGTGTGCTAGGAGGTTTAGAAAATGCTTCCTCATTCCAAAGGAATGCTCCAGAAACACATGACAATCTGTAACACAGCAGAGGGGACTCAGAAACAAAAATAGACTTTTGGGCCATGGACTGGAATCTGTCCCTTTGTGACCAAGCAAGGACATTCTAACTTGGACATGCCCAGAAATCCTGTTGCAGTCTACTCTACTCCACACACCAAGGTGATCACTAAAGCTGCCACGACAGTGTCATGACACTGAGTGACCATGGCCACAACCAAGCATTTAGGTAAAGGATTCCTGACAAGAAGGCTCTCCTAGGCTAACATTTGACACATACACATTCAAGAGATGTGTGTTCCTTTCAGCTATGATGTCATACATTGGCATTGATGGTGTCACATCAACTTATTTATGATATCAGTTTATTTTGATTAGGATATCATATTTTACATTGATATTTTTACTTAATATCAATTATGACATCTGTTCCTGGCATTTGTACCATCACATCCCTGTAATTGGCCAACCAAAACTGATATCACATCCTTCTTTTGATGATCTCATACATTTACACATTACATTGTGGCTGTTACATCATCATAATAATGATGTAATTTTCTTCCCACTTTGATACCATATTGATATTTTGATGTCACATCATGCAAATTATGATTTTACGCCTTTCCAAGTATGTTGTCATGTCATTCCTATTATGATGTCATATATTCATATTATTGGTTTCACATCCACAAGATTTTGGTGTTATTTTGTTCCACTTATGAAGTCATAAATTTCTATTGATAGTACCACATAATCCCTATTATGGTGTCACTTGCTTCGTATTGTGATATGTCACATGCTTCCTATGCTCCCTTTCAATTGTGTGGCCACAAATAATGTTGAAGGTATCATATCTTCATGATTATGATGTCCTTCCAAATATCCTGTCATATACTTCTTGTTATGATGTCATATATTTACATTGTTGATGTCACATCAAAAAACAATTATGATGTCAGTTTTTCAATTTTGCTGTCCTATATGTACATTGATGATATCACATTTCTCAATTATGCTGTAATGTCCTTCCAATATTCAAGTTACCTGTCATAATATGATGTCACTTATTTACCTTGCTGTCACATCATCATGATTTTGTGGTTGTTTTCTATAAATTATGCTGTCATTTCTTTACACTATTTTGCCACATAATCCTGATTATAATGTCAAATCCTTCCAATAAGCACATCTTTTCCTCTCAGTTTTGTCAGATATTTAGGTTGATGGTATTACATCGCCACAATAATAATGCCAGTTATTTCAAATTATGCTGTTACATACTTCATGTTATTATGTCATACATTTTCTTCCCTTTACTATGGCCTATATTTTCACTGATAGGATTTTGTCACATCACCCCATGTATGTAACTTTCTGTTCGTTATGTTATTATATATTTTCACTGTTGATGTCACATTATCACAATTATGATGGTAGTTTCTTCACATTATATTACATACTGACAATGATGATCTCACATAACCCAAATTATGTTGTCATATCTTTCTAAATATCACATCATTTAATTCCAATTGTGATATAACACACTTACCTTAATAATGTCACATCCTCCCAATTATGAACTCAGTTCCTTCCAATTATGCTGCCATACCCTTTTTTTATTATTTCATATGCTTACATTGATGATATCACTACAATTAAGATGTTGGTTTCTTTCAATTATGGTGTCATATATTGACAGAGATGATGGTACATAATCCATATTACTCTGCCAATTATCACATCATTTTCCTTCCAATTGTGGTCGAACATCCTTAAGAATGATGGTGTCACATCTCAATAATGATGGTAGTTCTTTCCAGTTATGCTGTCATATATTTTATTATAATGTCATATATTTACATTGTTCACATCACATCATCTTAATTATGATATCAGTTTATTCCAATTATGTTGTCACATATTGATATTGAAGATGTCACATCATGCTAATTTGATGTAAATGCCTTCCAAATTTGATGTTACATCCTTATTGGGATGTCATATATTTACATTGTTGATGTAAACATCACAATTGTGATGTCAGTTTCTTCCAATTATGGTGTCATATAATTACTCTGCAAATGACACATAATTCCAATTATCATTTCATATCCTCCAATTATCACATCATTTCCTACCAATTGAAATGTCACATACTTGCAATGATTGTGTCACAAAATCAAGTTGTCAGTTTCTTCATATTATGCTGTCATTTCTCATTATACCATATATTTATATTGTTTGCATAACATCATATTGACTTTGAAGTGATTTCTTCTAGTAAAGTGTCCTATATTTACATGGTTGATGTCATATCATGATTATGATGTCAGTTTCATCCAATTATGATGACATATGTACACTGATTATACTATTATAATCTATATTAAGATACTTTATCCTTACAATATCACATCATTTCCTTCCAATTGTGATGTCACCATGTCATATTGATGGTGTCAAATCATTCAAATTATGATGTGCGTTCTTCCCAATTTTTGTGTCAAATAATTCATATTAGATCATACGTATACATTGTTCATGTTTGTGATTACAATGATGTTTCCTTATAATTTTGTCATACACCTCATATTATGATGACTTATATTTACATGGCTGTTGTCACATCATCCCAATTATGATGTCAATATCTTCCAATTATGATGTCATAAATTTGCAACATTCATGTCAAGATTGTTGTCAGTTTCTATCAATTGTGATATCTTTTAATGTCATTGACGATGTAACATAATCTGCATTATGTTGTCCTATCCTCCAATTATCATGTCATATTCTTCAAATTGTGATGTATCAGATCAACTTTGATAATGTCATATCATCAGAACTATGATGAAAGTTCCCTCTTTCTTATTATGATGTCATAAATTTACATTGTTGATGTCATATGCTGATTATGCTTTCACATTCTTCATTATCTGAGGTCATATATTTATACTGTTGAAGTAATATCATTATTATGATGTTCACTTCTTCCAATTATGCTTTCACTTTCCTATTTTGGTGTCATCTATTTATAGCATTGATGTTACAGCATCATAATTATGATGTCAGTCCTTCCTAATATGTCATTCCTTAATTTTTTCATGACATATAGTTATGTAGTTGATGTCAAATCATCATGATTGTGATGACAGTTTCCTCAAATGATGAGGTCATATATTGACATTGATAATTCCACATATTTCCAATTATGTCAGTACCTTCAAAATTCAATGACATTCTTATGTTCAGACATATAGGTTTTTTTTTGCCGTATTGTTGTCACTTTTTATTATTATGTCACATTGATGGTGGAATATCATATCAATTATTGTATAAGTTCCTTGCAAATATCCTGTGATACCCTGTTTATTATTTTATATTTACCTTGTTGATATTACAAATTTGCAATTATGTCAGTTCCTGGCATTTACGATGAGATATTTTTACTCTGATGATGTTACATAATCCACATTATGATGCCATGTCCCTCCAATTATCAGGTGACTTGTTTCCAATTTTGATGTCACATTCTTACATTGATATGGTGGTATAACATGCCAACTGAGCTGTCAGTTCCTTCCAAATATGGCATATTATTCTTATGATTTTGTCATGTATTTATGTTATTTATTGCACGTCATATTATGATGGTGTCACATAATACTAATTATGTTGGCATGTCTCTCCAATTATCACATTTTTTCTTTCTAACTAGGATATCACATACATAATTTAATAGTGTCATAATATCCCAATTATGCTCTCACATCCTTACATTGAATGTGGCACATCATCTCAATTATGATGTCAATTCATTCCATATCCTTAACAGGTATGTCATATATTTACAATTTTGATGTCACATCATCACAATTATGTCTGCTTCTTTGAATTATAATGATGTTTATTTACACTGATGATATCAAATCATCTTAATCATAATGTCAATACCTTACAAATATAGCATGTCTTTCTTGTGATGTCATATATTTACATTCATGCCACATAATTCGCATAGGATGTGAAATCCTTCTTATGATCATGTACTTTTCTTGCAATTGTGATGTTACATACTTATATTGATGCTGTTATGCCATCTCAATTATGATGTCAGTTTCATCCAATTATTTTGTCATGTGCTTATGATATCATATATTTACATTATTAACATATCATCTGATGTTAGTTTCTTCAAATTGTGATGTCATTTATTGACACTGATAATCTCCCATAAACCTGATTTCGATGTCAGTTATTTTCAAATATGATGTCATATATTTACATTGTTTATGTCACAGTATCATTTATGATGTCAGTTTCTTCTGATTATGATGAACATTGCAGATGGTACATAACCCAAATTAAATCACATCCTTCCAATTTTAATATTTCCTTTCAATTATGATGTCACATCCTCAGGTTTATGGTTACACATCACCCCTACTATGATGTCAGTTCCGTCCATTCATGCTGTGATAACCTTCTTACTAGGATATCATTTATTTACATTGTTGATGTCACATCATCACAATTATGATGTCATTTCTTCTAATTATGATGGCATATATTTACATTAATGATGATGTCATATAATACACATTATGATGTCATATACTTCCAATCATCAGGTGATTTCATTCCAATTATGATGACAAATCCTGACATTGATTGTATCACAGCATCCCACTCATGATGTCAGTTCCATTCAATTATGCTGTTGTATCCTTCTGTGATGATTCCAAGTGTAGTGAGGGCTCTGTTTCACAAAGTTCCAGTGCTAGGATGATCTTGATTGACCCTTCACTGCCCTTGACAGAAATTCACTAACACCTTCCACTTATATTCTTTACTGTCAAAGGCCACTCACCAAAAGATAGAGTTGGAATAATGTAACAAATGCTGGTGTTAATAAAAATGAAACTAATGGCAGTACCTTGGGAAATACAAATATGCAGAAATTTGAGTCTTCCATAGAGTCTAGGACTGAGACATACATTTAGATTATAAATAAATGAAATTAGTAAGCATAAGACAGGAGGTGGAAGAAGAATTATTAAAGAAGAAACAAACTAGAGAAATTCTAGAAGCTGATGAGCTGAAGCTGGATCATCAGGTTTTCATGATCCAGCTTCAGAAATAAAGAATTAATATAGGCAGGGAGAGAGATCATGTACTTAATGATAAGCTTGGTATGTTCCTGAAATTAAGCAGTTTTAGGAGTCCTATTGTCCTTTTAACCTTTACAGGACTGCAATAAAGATACGGATTGTATTGAAACAAGAGTTCATGACAGAGTCACAGAAAAGGACATTTTAGCTCAATGAACTGCCTGTCCTCCTGACCAAACATGTCAAATCAGAACTTTCAGGACTTTTCTGATAGTATGGAAAGACAAACAGCAGACTGCTTTCGTTTTTTAAGAATCAAAGAAAAGGATGGTGGTCTTATATTAAACAGAACAGAGAAAGGAAAGAAGAATTTAACAAGGGTCAAAAGTGACTGTTGTTAAAAAGATATGTTTGATGTAACAGGCATTATAATCCATTAAGTCTATGTTCAACTTAAACAGAGTCAAACTCAAATAGCATCATCCTCTCTAGGATTTCTTTAACCAAAGGTTTTATGACACCAATTTTAAGGAGGAAGATGTTGAGTTAAAGAAAACTGATTTTATCATAATGTTAGCTTTTAGTTTTGCCAATTTTTGCTATTTGCCTGATTTGTTGATTTTCATATACTTATATAATCAGGGAAGACTTTACAAAAATGACTTCCTGAGGGTATGTAATCTATCATCAATGTTGTAAATGATTTTGTGTAAAAATAAAGCCTTTGACAGTCACAAATTGTCAGAATATGTCAAGCCATACCGAGATGTGCTTCCTCTCTGTCAGTCTCTTATAAAACAAAACTGAATGGTGTCCTGCATCTAATTCTTCCCTCACCACTCTTTCATCCATCCCTTTAAGCTCTGCCCTCACCAAGGCTGGACCTCAGCAGTTGTGATTATGATAGCATATACTTACAATGTTGATCTGACACCATTAGGATGACGATGGCAGATTCTTCTGCATATAATGCCATACCCTTCTTATTAAAATGCTGATGTCACAGAATCCACATTAAGAAGTCATTTCTTTGCAATTATCACATCATTTCCTTCCAGTTATGAAAACATGTCACATCCTCAAGGTGATGGTTGATGGTGTAATTTCCTTCCATTTTTGCAGAAATATTTCCCTTATTTTGATTTCCTTTCTTTATAATGTTGAAGTCCCATCACAGTTGTGATGTCATTTTCTTACAATTGTGATGACAAATGTTTACATTCATGATGTCCTAAAATCCACATTATGATATCAGTCTTACAATGATCAGATAATTTGTTCCAATAATGATGACCTTTTCTGGCAATACATTTGTCACATCATCCAAATTATATTGTCTATTCTGTCCAATCATGCTTTCTTGTATTTTTTATTATGGTGACATATATTTACATCATCGACCTCATGTCATCACGATTATGGTGTCCATTTCATACAATGAGTATCGCATATTCTTAAATTGATGTTAACACATCCCTCTATTTATGATGTCAGTTTCTTTTCATTATGTTATCACATGCTCACGTGGATGATGTCACATTGTTGCTATGCTGTCAGTTTCTTCCCAATAAGATGTCATTTTTTAGCACTGGTGATGTCATATAACCCAAATTGTGATATCATATTCTTCCAATTCTCAAATCATTGTCTTCAAATTTTGATATCATATTCTTGCATTGACAGTGTCATACCATCCCAAATATTATGTAAACTTCTCCCAATTATGATGTCATCTATAAATTGGGATGTGTATTTACATTTTTTGCCCTCACTCCATCACAATTATTATGCCAGTTTTTTCTAATTTTGATGACATATATTTTACATTGATGATGATGTCATGTTGCCCACATTAAGACGCTCTATCCTTCATTCAATCACATTTTTCTTCTAATTGTAATGACGCAGGCCTAGGTTGTCAGTGTCACATCATCAAAATTGTATCACATATTTACATTGTTGATGTCACAGAAGACTGCAGTGATCAACAATGGGTCAAGATGTTCAATTCCCAAGGACATAAGAACCAACATATGGTGAAATATAGAGTGTAGTGGTATGTTGATATGTGAGCTCACCTAGAACAACAAAGTGGCATAATGATTGATGAAATCCCTGCCAGACTTTAGCTGAGGGAACCAATGTCATGGCAAGCACCATGCTGAACAGAGGAAACCTGACTGTCACTGCTCAGGTGTTTTTACTGATATAGAATTCCTCAAGTGTTCTATTGATTGTACATGCAGAGTATGACCAAACAAACATCCCCCACATAAATCCAACACTTGCAGACATTACAAGACACCATGATCTAGGCTGCCCCTCACCCAACATTGCACAAAATTATTGTAAACATAACTAAAAATAAACCTCCACAACTATGGAGGAATATAAAATATACTTGAGTATAAAATATACAAAGAAAACAACAACAACAAAACGACAAACCTACAGCATCTCAATTGCTCCCTGCCTGTTGGCTGCTTGACAAGAAATCATGAGAATTTTTCTGGGGTCGTCACGATACCATTGTGATCTCAAAGACAGTCACAATTTAACCGCGGTGTTAGGGTGTCTCTGATTCTTTTACCTGCTTTTGAGATATTTTACCTCCACTTGTTTTACACATCCAACCTTGATTTCAGTGTTTGTGCCTAGTCTTATTGCATATTTTTATACTGTATTCTGTTGATATCCTTGTGAGACCTGTTCTTTTCTAATGGGAAATAGAAGACCAGCACAACTCTGAGGGGAGAGGACATGGATAGGTAGAAGGAAAAAAAAACTGATGTCATGATGTATTATTGCATGAAAGAGGAATACAATAAACAAACAAAAATGCTGAGAAGGTGCCACATTAGAGAAAAGCACCTACCTCATCCAAAAGGCCTAGTATAAGAAATGAGTTCAAAATCTGGTGAATACATACCCAGTGGAGAACTTACCCATTGTGGATACTTCTGAAGACCAAGGTTTCAATTCCATAGTGACAATTCATAGGAAACAAGAATTTCTCCACCAAAATTATTTTATCAACTTATACACAGCTGTAACCTGTGCCAGCTGGCATTACTACCTTTACTTCTAATGGCAGATGTGAAATCAAACTTTCATGACTTGAGCAATGGCTTTATTTAAACCAACATATGCTGAAATGAGAGGTTGTAGCAGATACTGATGTAGAGTTAAACAAAACAAAAACAAAACCTAGGGCAACAGCATCTAAGGTTATACATTCCTGCTGGCTGTATTACAGGGGATAATGAGAATCTCATTGGTGTCATGAGGAAATCATTGTGATCTCATACACAGTAACAAGATAATAAACTTTTTAGTATCACACAGTCCCCACTTCCTCATGACACTTCACTATAAACTTATTAACTTTTTCAAAAATCACAAGTCTATCTTTGAGTTCTAACTCCTTTTTACTTCTCTTACCAACAATTTAGATAAAAATGGGCTCTGTAAAGCACTCAAGTGAATGATGGTATTTCATTGCCAGTCTAGTAGATTCACAGATTCATAGACATATTTCAGATATTCGTGATTGCATATCATTAGACTGGAGATGAACACCAATCTGTGTTCTGCCTTCAGATACTTCCCACTCAAAAGGACACATATTCTCTATAACATGCTCTTTTGAATAGCAGAACCAAAACCCAGTGGAAAGATGCAAAGCAGTGGAGCTAATAGGGTTACAAATATCTCTTCCTGAACAAACACACCAACACTGAGATACACACACACACACACACACACACACACACACACACACACACAAGATACCTAACATGGCATACATGCTGACAAGATTTTCATATGCAAACACAAAGTCTTCAACAATCTAAGGAATAAACTGCAAAAGCTGCCTCCTTACTATTGATATCTTTGGGAATGACCAGAGAAAAAGACAACACTCTTAGTTCCTTCTAGAAATTCTGCCCACCACCGCCCTCTCCTGTACAACCAGAATCCAGGATCTATTGTACTGCTGAACACAAAATTGTATGCATTTTGGCCTGCTATGAATTCTCACCAGGAGCAGGCTGTGTAATTCAATTGACTGATCAGCTGCTGTTCACAGAGTTGTCAGTCTATTTCAATCAATATGCTAGACACAAGAATAGACCATTGTTCCAACTATAAAAAACATTTAGCTGTCTGATCCACTCATTATAATCTGTATCATTCTGAGCTTCTGTTGATGGTTGTGATTGCATGGGGCACACACCAAAAATCGATTATTGTTCCTTTTTTTAAAAAAGGAGGGGACAAGTAATAAATGTGCTATCCTAATAAATTACATACATGACACCATTTACCAGGTTTTCTGTACATTTTGAGGCTTGGCTTCCTTTCTAGGAAAAGGACACAGTATGTAAGCTTACTCACTACTTCATGGGAATTATAACATATATCCCCTACCAATGATTACAATTAGCCAATGATTTTACATGCTCAGTCACAAGGATGGGAAATTATACTAATGAGAATACAGGCTTCTGAACATTGTACAAACAGTGTCAACATGGGCTCCTCTTCAGAATTGTGATTGCCTGGAGATTCCACCGTAGAACAATCTTTCTTTTTTAAGCTTTAAGGTGGCAAGAAGGAGAGTAGCTGAATTTCATCTACAACAGACAAAATATTCTCCCTGACCTCTGCACAATCCAAGGCTTGCATTCCAATCAGGGAAGAACACAGTATGAGTGATCTTAGGCTAATTTTCCAGTTTTTTGAGCCCCAGGCACTTCCATGAATTACAATAAAGTTCTATGATACCCATTCTTCTACTGTAATCAGGGAGCAACTTGCCAAAAAGAATGAACACATGACACCAAAACATTATAGATCAAAGCATTTCTCAACCTGCAACCTAGTATTCATCCTGGGGAACTTGACCT
The DNA here is from genome assembly GCA_026225945.1 of Cricetomys ansorgei. Lineage (NCBI taxonomy): Eukaryota > Metazoa > Chordata > Mammalia > Rodentia > Nesomyidae > Cricetomys > Cricetomys ansorgei. The sequence continues at coordinate 114,906 of JAMJFZ010001261.1, forward strand.
AGGTGAAGTTAAGTAACACCAGATTTAAAGTGATTCAACTATTCCAAGAGTCATGTTTTCTACATAAGCCACACAAGCAATGAAACCAGAAAAAAGCAAACTCTTTCTATTTCATTGATTTGTAATATCCTTTGATCCCTATATGAATGGTTCCGGTTCTATAATTTTCACCATGAATAATCATACAACATTCAGCTTTTTGATGATACAAATCTTTTAGTTGTAAAAGATTCCTAGTCTTTAAATCAAGCTACAGTACTCCCAACTCCTTTTAATAATAATGGATTTGAAGTTTTTCTTTCAAAAATATTGTCTGACAGGTAGATGGACTAAAAGTAACCATACAGCTCTTCTAATGGAAGACATTTAAAATGAAAAAGAAAAATAAAAAGAGAAGAATAAAACAAAATGATAGATGAAGAAGTAAATCTAACTAGGAATGAATAATAAAGATAAAAAAATAAAATAATAATAAAGAACATATAAATATAAATAATAAATAATATTTATTTATTAAATAAATAAATGTATAAAATAAATGAATATATAAAATATAAATATAAGTAATAAAAAATAAAAAAATATATAAAATATGAAAATAATAATAACATAATAAAGGTAAAAATAGAACATGATAAGGAGGCATGGATGTAGAAAAGAAGAATTGAGGATGAATCGATGAGTTGAAAGTAGGGCAGATGATTAGGAATGTTCTATTATGTAGATAGTGGGGTATATGCCAAGAAATGTGCTATGAATGTATATAGAGAACAGAGAAGGATTCTTGGGACAGTGATTGGGGTTGTGTTAAATTTGGATCTCTCATTATTTCTGCTAGGAAAACAAGAAAGGGCCCAGCAAGTTCCCCTTTGCCAAGCCCCATATGCACTCCTGGGTGACTACTGTTATGCATCCCTGCTAAATATTGCCACAATGGGCACCTGGAACTGTGTTTTTAATCTCTGCTAGAAAAGAAATCTAGACTTCTGCATGCCTCAAGAGATTGCACTGGTCACCAGAGTCCCAATACTTCAAATTCCAGAGGCTATGATGGACCAGTGCCATGTTATGAAGGAAGTAGACGACACTCACTGCAAGGCCTGAAAAGAAATCCAAAGGAGAGAAAGCAGTGTGTGTATCACCAATATGATTCTGATTCATGGCAGTATTTAATCTGCAATATCATATGCATTTAACCTAGGTCCATTTAATATGCCCTCTGAGGAGACAATTTTCCCAATTTTCTGCCTATTCAAAGACTCCTATGTGTCAACACACCTACTTTTTTAGGCAATGCTGGAAAATGATATTATCCCCATGTTGAGTAAGTGGAATGGACTTAGGGTTGAAGATTGTACAGGATTCTCATTTCCAAGGAATATAGTCACACTGCCTGGTAAAATGGCTCCAGCTCAGTGAAAGAACCCATTTGAAAAGATAACTTGAATTCCATTATTAGCTGGATGAGCCTGAAGAAGTCTGAAGAAAAAGATCATTGACACCAGAACCAAAGACAGAGAAGACATCCCAGAATGAAATTGCAAAATCCTGATTTCTACATGGTACAGGACCCTCAGTTGTCATCATTTCCCCATGTTTAACTGTCAAGGGATTTCAAGGTATTTCCATACACCTTTAACTGATTAATATTAGGTCCCATGCTACTCATTTTTCTAATTACAAATAGAAAGTACCTTGCTAAGAAGGCAAGCATGACATACCAAGGAGGAAAAAAGATGCCTGGAAGGCTTTCTCAACTGTGATCACTTCATTCCTCCTGGGAATCTAGACCAAGGTAGAGTGAATTGACCCCAGATTAAAAATGGGTCAGCTAGCCCAAGAAACATTTTTCCTAGATAAGCCACATAAGCAGTGTAAGTGGACACAAGAAACTCTTCTGATTCACTAAATTTAAGATCCATTGTATACCTTCATAGAGATCTCTGATTTTCCTTATTTTCACCATGAAGAAAGTGTTAAATGTCTGCTTCCTAAAGCTAGCTGTGGCAGATGCCTAATCTACAGTCCAAGGCACAGTGCTCACAAAACCTTGTATTAGTTCTGGTTTCTTGCCTAAACATTATCTGACACGTAATTGGTCCATGATACAGCTATCCTAAGAGAGGACATTTAAAACAAATTAAAACAAAGAAAGCAAAGACGACAAAAAGCAATGAAGAAAGAAAGAACCAAAAAGACACTAAACAGAGGCAGAAAGGAACATGAATAAGAAAAGAACAAAGGATAAATGATGGGAAGTAGATAGTCATCTATGTAGGAAAAAAAACAGGGTGAATGGCAAGGACAGGTTATTGGGAAGTTTTTACTTATGTAGTTAGTGGTGCATATTCTCCTCTATAGAGTTAACTTTAGGTGAAAAGAAATAATGAGAAAAGAAGAAATGAATGAGCAATGAAGTGAATACAAGTGTTATGTTAAGTTCAAAAAAGGGTGTTTTACTCTAATAATAGTATATTCTCAATAATGATATTGAGTAATTACTATTTCTCGTACCTAGGGAAGGCTATTTCTTCTACTCCAACATTTCTTCCTCTCTGTAGATCTTTCTTTAGGACTGTGGTCTGCTCCTGTTTCATTTTCCCTGTCTATTGTTAGGATTTTCCAACTCCGGTTTAGGCTGTCATTCATGTCAACTTTTGTTAGAGTGGATTGAAGAATCAGGGTATGTGGGAAGTTTTGGAGAGAACAAATAGAAGTGAAAATATGATTATCTTAAAATAAAAACATAAAAGAAAAAAAAACATTGAAGGGAAGAACTGTTATGTTCCCACATGGATGAGCTCGGGCCAAAATTAGCAGAACATGTAGTGTTCCAGAAATGAGTTATGGGTGCGTGTGGAGAGCAGAGAAAGCACCTTGGGACAATGACTGGGGCTGTGTGAATTTGAGATATCTATGTTTTCTGCTAGGAAGTCAGGAATGGAGCCCATCAACTCTCCCCCTTTCCCAAGACCCAAAAGTTACACTGTTGTGTGGATATGGTTTTGCATCCCTGCTAAGCTTTTTGTCTCTATGAGTTCAAGAAATCTAGAACACCACTTACCTCAAGAAACTGCACTTTTCACCAGGGTAACCAGACCTTGGGCAGAATGAGTGCTTGGGGTGTCCTGGAGGAAGCTAACTTCCCTTGAATCCAAAGTAAAGTAGTGTTTGCATTACCATGACAATTCTGATTTGGGGCATCATTTCACCTCGAATGAAATAAGACATGCTGCTTATAACATAGGTCCACTTATTGGGACCTCTGCATAACTGCTTACCATAAAAGTCCCAGATGGCAATCCACTCACTATTTTATTCAATTCTGCCATGTGATGTTTTCCCCATCTTGGTAAATGGTCTTAGGGATGAAGATTGAGCAGGATCTCATTTTTAAGGATCAGATATACTGTGTAGTAAAATGGCACATCACTCATAATTTATTACACATTATGGAAACCCATTCTTAGGTGGATGAGGATACAGGATCCTGAGGCATAATATCACTGACACTGGGCCAAAGTCAGAGCTGAGATGCCCCCAGCGTGGAATAGCAATTTCTGAATTGTACAGGGTGCAGTACTCGAAGCTGTGGTCTTGGCCCTATTTAATTTTTTACATACAAAGCAGTCAGTCTTCCCTGGTGGTCATGACACAGTGAACCCAGGCACCCAGAAATCATAAATATTAGAAGTTCAAAGAGGCTATAGTAGTGAAAACACCTACCTCATCCCCTAGAAACCTTACTATGAAATAACTATAGCTTGTGAGAACTAGTACACAATGTCAAAATCATCTTGTCCTCGATACCTCAGAGGCCTTCAGCTTTTTATACAAAGTTGAAAACATTGCATGAGAAGATATCCGCAGACTTCAGCCTATATTATCAGTGAACCTTGCCTTGGGTACTAGTGAGAGGTACAATTTAGTATCCAGTACTTGTGTCATAGTTTTATTGAAAACATCATCACTAAAGTAGTAATGCAGACATTCACCAATGCAAAAATGTAGAAATAAAAGTTGTTACAGGATATTTTCGAGTCATGCTAATACCCAAACATCACAAAGATTCAACAAGTAATAGAATTATATGCCCATTTCATTCTTCAACATAGTTGCAAATGAACTTAAAAAATACTTACAAAACACATCCAAGAACACATTAAAAAGATTATTCAAAATGATTGAATAGCCTTTTTCCCAGAAAGAAGGGATCGTTCAACATAAGAAAATAAGTCAATGTAATCCACAGCATAAACAAATTAATGGAAAAATCTACATGAACATCTCACTACAATGTTAAAAAGCTTTTGATAATATCAAACAACCCTTCAAAATAAACCTTATGGAGAGATTGAGGATAAAAAGGCCTTACTGAAACATAATAAAGGTAAATAACAGCAATCCTACTGACAACATCAAATTAAATAGAGGAAAAATCAAAGCTATTTCACTAAAATCAGAAGGAAGATGGGTTCTTCCCTCCATTTATAAATATTGAATACAGTACTTAAAGTTCTAGCAAGAACAATGAGACAAGAGAAGGAGATTAAGGGGATATGAATCCACAAGGAAACAGTCAAAGTATCCTTATTTGCAGATGAGATATTATATATAAATGACCTCAAAAACTGGATCACGGAACTCCTATAGCTGGTAAACAACTTCAGTGAAATGGCTGGCTACAAGATAAACTAAAAAAAAAAAATCTGTAGCCCTCCACATACAAATGACAAATAGAGAGAGAAAGAATTAAGAGAAATAATACTCTTCACAATAGATACAAATAACATAAGGTATCTTTGGCAACTGTAACCAAGCAAGTGAAAGACTTTAATGACAAACTCTTTATGTCCTTGAAGAGGGAATTTGAAGATCTCAAAATATGGAAAGAAATCGCATGCTCCTGAGTTGGTAAGATTAACATAGTAAAAATGGCCACTGTACTAAAAATAATCTAAGGACTCAATGAAATCCCTATCAAAATCCCAATATACTTCTTTAGTGACATTAAAAGGGCAATACACTACTTCATATGTGGAAATAAAAAACTTTGGATATCTAAAAAAGTCCTGAAAAATAAAAGAACTTCTAGGGTTATCAAGGTCCTGATCTTAATCTGTACTACAGAGAGATAGTAATAAAAACTTCATGGTATTGGCACAAAAACAGAAATGATGACCAATGGAATGGAATAAAGGATACAGATATATATCCACACACCTATGGATACCTGATCCTTTATAAAGAAGCTAGAAAAATACAGTGACAAAAAGGAAGCAGCTTTAACAAATGGTGTTTGTCTAATTGGATGTCTGAGATAGAGGAATGCAAATAGATCCATATCTATTACTGAGTACAAACCTCAAGTCCAAATGGATCTAAGTTCTCAATATAAAACCAGATATACTGAATTCGATTGATGAGATAGTAGGGAATAGCCTTGAGAGCAGTGGCACAGGAGGCAACTTTTTAACAGAACACTGAACGGTCAAGAACAAAGATCAAAGATTGATAAGAGGACCTTGTGAAACTGAAAAGCTTCTGTTAGGAAAATGTCATTGTCCACAGGCAAAATATAAACCTACAGAATGGGAAGATATTGACCAACTCCACTTCCAATAGAGAGTTAACATACAAAATAAAAAATGAAAGAATCTACATGTCAACAAAACAAATAACCCAATTAAAAATGGGGTGCATATCTAAACAAAGAATTCACAAAAGAGGAACCTCAAATGGCTGAGAAACACTTATAGAAATGTTCAACATCTTTATGTATCTGGGATGGCTCTCTAGGGGCAATGAACTACTGAGTTTATCAGACAGCTCGTGTGGGTGTGGCTTGTAGGTGGTGAAGGGGTTTAAGGTGGAGATAGAGCAGTGACAGGGTTAGGGATGCTTGTTAGGCTCAGGACTTGTGAAGCATAGACCATGGGGTCTTCAATGACACTGCAATGAGACACTTTTCTCCATTCTGTGTGCTGGGAGGTTTAGAAAATGCTTGCTCATTCCAAAGGAATGATCCAGAAACACATGACAATCTGTAACACAGCAGAGAGGACTCAGAAACAAAATATAGACTTCTGGGCCAGGCACTGGAATCTGTTCCTTTGTGACCAAGCAAGGACATTCTAATTTGGACCTGCCCAGAAATCCTGCTGCAGTCTACTCTACTGCACACACCAAGATGATCACTAAAGCTGCCACGACAGACCTGGTTGTCATGACACTGAGTGACCATGGCCACATCCAAGCATTTAGGTACAGGATTTCTGACAAGAAGGCTCTCCTAGGCTAACATTTGACACAATTTCAAGGGATGTCTGTTCCTTCCACCTATGATGTCATACATTGGCATTGATGGTGTCACATCAACTTATTTATGATATCGGGTTATTTTGATAAGGATATTATATTTTACATTGGTATTTTTACTTAATATCAACTCTGACATCTGTTCCTGGCAAATATAGCATCACATCCCTATAATTGGCCAACCAAAACTGATATCACATCCTTCTTTTGATGATCTCATACATTTACACATTACATTGTGGTTGTTACATCATCATAATAATGATGTACTTTTCTTCCCACTTTGATACCATATTGATATTTTGATGTCACATCATGCAAATTATGATTTCATGTCCTTCCAAGTAAGTTGTCATGTCATTCCTATTATGATGTCATATACTCATATTATTGGTTTCACATCCACCAGGTTTTGATGTTATTTTGTTCCACTTATGAAGTCATAAATTTCTATTGATTGTGCCACATAATCCCAATTATGGTGTCACATGCTTCCTATTATGACATGTCACATGCTTCCTATGCTCCCTTTCAATTGTGTGGTCACAAATAATGTTGAAGGTATCACATCTTTACGATTATGATGTCCTTCCAAATGTCCTGTCATATACTACTTGTTATGATGCCATATATTTACATTGTTGATATCACATCAAAACAATTATGATGTCAGTTTTTTTTTCAATTTTGCTGTCCTATGTGTACATTGATGATATTTCATTATCCCCAACTATGCTCTCATGTCCTTCCAATATTCATGTATTCTGTCATAATATGAAGTCATATATTTACCTCACAGTCACATCATCACGATTATGTGTTTCCTTTCCATAAATTATGATGGAATTTTTTTACATTATTTTGCTACATAATACTGATTATAAAGTCATATCCTTCCAATAAGCACATATTTTCCTTTCAGTTATGTCAGTCTTTTTGGTTAATATTGTTATATGGTCACAATTATGATACCAGATATTTCAAATTATGCTGTTACATACTTCATGTTATTATGTCATACATTCTCTTCCCTTTACTTTGGCCTATATTTTCATTGGTATGATTTTATCACATCACCCCATGTATGTAAGTTTCTGTTCGTTAAGTTATATATTTTCATTGTTGATGTCACATTATCACAAGTATGATGTTAGTTTCTTCACATTATATTACATATTGACACAGATGATGTCACATAACCCAAATTATGTTTTTATATCTTTCTAAATATCACATCATTTAATTCCAATTGTGATATAACACACTTACTTTAATCATTCACATCCTCCCAATTATGAAATCAGTTCCTTTCCAATTATGCTGCCATACCCTTTTTTTATTATTTCATATGCTTACATTGATGATATCATTGCAATTGTGATGTTGGCTTCTTTCAATTATGGTGTCATATATTGACAGTAATGATGGTACATAATCCATATTATTCTGCCATATTATCACATCATTTTCCTTCCAATTGTGGTTCGAACATCCTTAAGAATGATGGTGTCACATCTCAATAATGATGGTAGTTTCTTTACAGTTATGCTGTTATATTTTTATTATGATGTCATATATTTACAATGTTGACATCGCATCATCTTAATTATGGTATAAGTTTTATTCCAATTATGTTGTCATATATTGATATTGAAGATGTCACATCATGATAATTTGATGTAAATGCCTTCCAAATTTGATGATACATCCTTATTGGGATGTCAATATATTTACATTGTTGATGTAAACATACAGAATTGTGATGTCAGTTTATTACGGTGTCATATAGTTACTCTGCAAATGACACATAATTCCAATTATCATTTCATATCCTCCAATTATCACATCATTTCCTACCAATTGAGATGTCACATCCTTACAATGATTGTGTCACAAAATCAAGTTGTCATTCCTTCATATTATGCTGTCATTTCTCATTACACCATATATTTATTTGTTTGCATAACATCATATTGACTGATGTGATTTCTTCTAGTAAGGTGTCCTATATTTACATGGTTGATGTCATATCATGATTACGATTTCAGTTTCATCCAATTATGATGACATATGTACACTGATTATACTATAAGAATCTATATTAAGATACTTTATCCTTACAATATCACATCATTTCCTTCCAATTGTGATGTCACCATGTCATATTGATGGTGTCAAATCATTCATATTATGATGAGCGTTCTTCCCAATTTTTTCTGTCAAATAATTCATATTAGATCACACATAATACATTGTTGATGTTTGTGATTACAATGATGTTGTTTCCTTATAATTTTGTCAAACACCTCATATTATGTTGACTTATATTTACATGGCTGTTGTCACATCATCCCAATTATGATGTCAATATCTTCCAATTATGATGTCACGTATTTACAAATTCATGTCAAAATTGTCAGTTTCTATCAATTGTGATATCTTTTATGTCATTGACGATGTAACATAATCTGCATTATGTTGTCCTATCCTCCAATTATCATGTCATATTCTTCAAATTGTGATGTATCAGATCAACTTTGATAATGTCATGTCATCAGAATTATGATGAATGTTCCTCTTTCTTATTATGATATCATAAATTTACATTGTTGATGTCATATGCTGATTA
>JAMJFZ010001262.1:1287500-1454568 GCA_026225945.1 Cricetomys ansorgei
GCACAGGTAAAAGTGCTTTGCTACAAGCCTGAAGACCTGGGTTTGATCCCTGTAGCTCTTGTTCAAGCAGAGAACAGACTCCTGGAAGTTGTTTTCTGCCCTTCATATGCACATGTCTGCACCTCAGCACATCATATGTGCAGTTAGGAACAAACAACTAAAAGAAAAATAAAAATTGGTTAGTTAAAATGTTCAAGGACATTTTGAAAGAATAAAATTTACTGGATGTAAAATATAACTTAAAACATTAGAAGCAATATGAATTCGTGCTTTCTTAGTAAAGATCTTGCCAAGAGCATTTTGAACAGTGTATGCCTTGTGGGGCTTATAATAACATAGCTCTCAGAGTGAGCATCTTTTCTGTGCCTTGGGAAAGTCTCAGCTCCTTTCTGCTGCATTTGCATCAACCTCCAACATTTATCCTTTCCCTCTCAGCATAGTGCTACAGCTCTGAGACTTCCTGTGGTGTGAAATCTTCCAGCATTTATGTCTGTGGAACATACTTCCTTTGGTCTCAAGCATCTTCCTCATTTGTGACCTTAAGTTGGGCTTCCATAAATTCTTCCAGTTGCATAGCTAGAGTCTCTCAAGCAGTGACAGTAGCAAAATTCCCACAGTTGGAAGTTATTTTCTTACACTTAGATTCTATGTGAATTTCATTTTTAGTATTGTCTTCTTTTGTTGTTCTTTGCTGCTCTTTTGTCTTTGTCAGCTCACCTTTTTAGCTACCCATTTTGAAAAATTTTTTGTGGGTTTATTACTGACAGTCAAGAAGGCATCACAGTTAAAACCTTTGCTATCTGTGGTTGAATAGCACACATAGTGCAACAAATTAACTGACTTCTGTTGGACACATTGATCATGATATGTGTCTCATAGTAACAGTGATTTGTGACCCATAGTAACAGTGATTAGTAATGAAGCGTGAGTTTATACATTCATAGTTAATATTCCGTGGTCAGTGAAATTTGAATCATGGTGTTGAGAGGCTTCTTCTTCTTATTGTTATTATTATTACTATTATTATTGATATTTTGACTAAACCTTACTTGCTGAATTTGTACACATGGGAACCATCCAAGTGAGGACAGAGTTTAATTCAATGAAGCAGAACTTTTTGATGATTAAAGATTTGGCAGATCTGATGAGATTTCAGGTGTTGAGCTGTTGAGTGAAGCTGGTATATGTAGAAAGATAAATTTGAGACTACTTTCACAGATTTTTTAGACTTTGGTAGTGAGGATCTCTTTTACTATCTATATAGTACAAAAATCTCTACATGTGTGTCTTAGTTTGGGACCATTACTGTGATGAAACACCATAACCAAAAGCAATTTGGAGAGGAAAGGGTTTAATTGGCTTACACTTCCACACCATTGTTCATCATCAAAGGAAGCCAGGACAGGAACTCAAGCAAAGCAGGAGCTTAGAGGCAGGAGCTGATGCAGAGGCTGTGAGGAACACTGCTTACTGGCTTGTTCATTATGGGTTGTTCAGCTTGCTTTCTTATAGAACTCAAGACCACCAGCCCGGGCATGGCACCACTCACAATGGGCTAGACCTTCCCTGACCAGTCATTAATTAAGAAAACACCCTACAGCTGGATCTTATAGGGACATTTTCTCAATTGAGGTTCCCTCTTTTCAGATGACTCTAGTTTGTGTCACGTTGACATAAAACTAGTCAGCACAGTGTGGTAAATAATTGTGTGAATTCATCTGGGAGCAATTGATATTGAAAGTAAGCTTAAAAGAATGGTTTATTTTTATGAATGTTTTAATAATTGCAAAGAAATAGTTATCCAATGAGTTTGGCTATCTTGAGTCAGGTAGCTCCATTTTGTTTTCCTCATACAGTGTGTAACTTTATTCTTAAATGTGTCATTCTGTGTTAGTTGCAGTTGAATAATACAAAATTTTCTTTCTGTTTCTCACAGGTAAGCTGATATCCTAGTTGATCTCAAGATGCTATTGGTAAAAAGCAACATTGATCCTAGGCACTTGTGCCATACAGCTCTGCTGGAAGGCATTAAAAAAGAACTGGATATGTAAGTAACAGTTCTCTGGCAAATGTAATTAGACACCTGAATAGCCTAAGAAAATGTTTATATCAGTTTAAGTATTGCAGGCCAGAATGTTGGGCTATAGGGTGAGAGTGTTAAGAATATGTACTTTGATTATTTGTTATCTTTATTTAGTATTTTTGAAGGATTTAACTGTTCGCATCTTGGGACATTAGGATATCTTTTAAATATGTTTTATAAATAAAAGGAAATATCTTTATTGCCGGAGCCAGCTGGTCAAGGCAATGCAGTTCTCTCGAGGGGGAGAAGTGAGGATTGATAAAAGCATGGCTCAATGAGTAATCTTAAAACACACTGGCCCCGAACTAGAGTTCAGAGCTCTCTTTTATTCAGGAAATACAAGCTTACAACATCTTACAATAGCTGATTGGATGCTTATAATGTATTTGTCAAAAACATCAAGCTTAAACAACATGTTTTTCTATTCTGGAATGGTAAAACAACTCGTACCTTGATGCAAGGTCATATACTCAGCAAAACAATTCCTCAGTTATTAGCTAAAAACAATAACATGTTTTTCTCAGAAGTAAGCAAATCTCAGCTGTGGTGTGGGAACTTATCTAGTTCTCCACAGGCCTCCCTTTTTAATATATATTAAAAGAACAAGAAGACTGTGCCTGTCTTAGGTGGCTCCTTAGAGCTATGATGTTACCCGTCATGGGATCAGAAAGGAGCTTATGCCTTCTACCCTGTCTAAGGTTGTCATAGGTAAGGATAACCTTACCCATCACTGGCTAACCAGCCTCCAATGTTCCAGGGATTATACTTGAGATTTTAGCTTCATTTCTTTTATTTTCATTTTTATGCTGAAAATACTGCAGAGGAAGATACAAATTAAGTATGGACCAAGGTTCAAAACAAATGTGATCAAAATAGCAAGTGCTATGATAAACATTCCAAGATGTTTTACAGATTCCAGAGAAGGCACAGTTCTTTTAAGATTTCCCAAAAATTCAGAAGCTGCTGCTGCAGCATTAAACTTAATGGGTCCAGCATCCCTTAAAGCTTGAATCTCCTTACATAACTGTATTAGGTCTAAAGAGGTGTTAGCACTATGCCAAATGCCTTGCAGATGAGCACATATCTGTGCTGACTATCATTATAAATTTTAGAGGTTACATAAATCCAATGATAATTAGCATGACAATCCAATTGTGATCAAACCTTCAAATCTTGTATTTCATCCCCAATATACATAACCATCTCATAAAGAGCATTAACTTCCTGTTCTAATTTTATGTCAATATCTTCTTGAGTACCTAAGGTCATAGTAACAGTTTTATTAAGTCATTTACATAATGTGCATTCTGAATGGTCTGTGATAAAGCAACTGCAGCAGTAGCAGCAGTATCTATTAAATATATGGTTGCAATTACTCCTAAAATTACTAATTCAAACACTCTTTTTTGTCTAGATAAAGCCTTATTAATTGCTTCTAATACGATTAAACCTTTATCATTATACCAATACTCACTAATATCAACTGGTAACGTAACAAATGAAGGTTGATGGAGGAGCATAACAGTTTGAACAGGAAAAATACCTTCAGCTGAATTAAATGAAATACAAGTGGATAATTTACAATTAGTGGAGTAAACAGAAAAATATTTTCCTTAAAAGTAATACTAATAGGACCAACCAACAGCATGAAAGGAGGGAGAATGCAAGACAAAACCTTCCCTATTTCAGCTTCTTTAACTCCCTTTCCCTTATCCCTATAGGCATACTGTATATTTCCCATAGCTGTGGCAATTTTCTATATATGAGTGTGGATATCCCTCATCTGTCCACCAAAGTCCTGCTGTTTTTTTCCTTGATGAATCTCCTTGTGACCAATCCACAATATATTTTTGAGTCCCAAATATTGTTCTTTTGTAAGGATGTTGAGTATAACAGTCCTTCCATAATATAGTCATATTTGGAAAGCAAGTTTCTTCTTCACAAGGAGATAATGATTGAGGAGATTTCAGTCCTTCAATAGTCTCACCTTTTGTAGGATACCAAAAAGTCACATTTTGTTTACTGCTTTGAATTTGAGTCATTTGTAAAGTAAGACACCCAGTTTTAGGAGCAACTTTAGAAAAACAAATAGGCAAACCTATCCCGAACCTGAATAATTAAAAGACTTTTGAACAGGTTGAATTTTATCCATGAGAGTTTTTCCCAATAGATGAGTGTCATTAACTCTCACAACAACTTCTGAATCTTCCCATATGGATGAATGAACAATAGGCAGATCAGGAACATAAGCCCCAAAAGTGTCAGCTCTCATTATCAGAGTGTGCATGCAAATCAGCATCATTATCACGGTCCAAAATCTCCACCAATCTCTCTGGCAACCATCGAGCATTTCTGTTTTCCTGTGGAAGAACACAAACATGGCCTCATCCTGTATTAATATAGGGTCAGGCCCATTTCATTTACCTGTAAGTGGATCTTTCCATTTAACTTGGGCATAAGAAGTGTTAGTATCCATATGTCAGAAATGATCAGCAGCAGTCAAGCCTTTCTTGTCTGAATTTAAAATATTTAAAACAAAAAGAGTATGTTTCAATAGGTTTTGAGGGGATTGTTGATATACCTCTATTTCCTCTTTCTTAATTTTATTTAATTGAGCCTTTAGAGTACCATGAGCTCTTTCAAATTCCTTGTCCTTGAGGGTTATATGGAATTCCTGTTTTATGAAGAATGACAAATTGTTTACAAAACAGAAAAAGATTGGCTAGTATATCCAGATCCATTATCTGTTTTAATTTCTTTAGGTATTCCAATTGTAGCAAAGCAATTAAGACAGTGATTAATAACATGCTTTGTAGCTTCCCCTGTTAAGGCAGTAGCACATATACATCCAGATAATGTATCAATGGTGACATGTACATATTTACTTTTTCCAATTCTGGAATATGTGTAACATCCATTTGCCATATTTGATTAGCAATAAGCCCTTGGGGATTAACTTCTAAATGTATTACTAGTAAATAAGAAGCACATTGAGAGCAATTTTTAACTATTTGTCGAGCAGCTTCCCTACTTAATTGAAATTATTTTTTAAGACTGGCACTATTTTGATGATGCAAATTATGAGACTGTTGAGCCAATTGAACATTATAAACTCCTCTAGTGGCAAGGTCTGCTTGTTCATTGCCATAAGCTATTGGTCCAGGAAGAGAAGAGTGTGCTCATAAATGTCCAATGAAATTTTTTTATCTCTATTCAATATCAATATTTGTATTTCATTAAAAGTCTTTTTATTTCTATATTGCTGTTATCTATATAAGGTATAGTTTCAAGCAATGGAATAGCATTAGCAATATAATTACTATCAGTATAAATACTTACAGGTAACTAGGAAAATTCTTCAAAAACTGCAGCGACTGCACATAATTCAACTACTTGAACTGAGTTAAAAGGAGTAGTGAAAATAGTATTCTTCTCGTTATGTCTAAAAACTGCAGAGCCATTAAAAGATCCATCTGTTATCACCACTTCAGCCTCAAGTAAAGGAGTGAGACTAGTTCGTTAGGGAAAGATAATTTCTTGTTGGTTACAAAAGTGAAATAATTTATTAGGTGGAAAATGATTGTCAAGAGTACCAAGAAAGCCTGCTAAAGTTATGCCCCAAGAATTACAATTAGTATATAACCATTGAATTTGAGTTTTATTATAAGGCAAATAAATTATTGCAGGTTCCTTGACTCTTGATGATCTAATTGAATTAAAGCAGATACAGCTTCATAAAAAGGATTTAACACTCTAGCAGGAGACACAGGCAGATGTAACCAAAGCAAAGGTGAGTACTGCCATAAAACCCCTGTAGGTGTATGTTTAGTAGCAAATATAAATAAATATAATGGTATAAAGAATAATCCATATATCCTATTTGCTGCATAGCAATAGCCTTTTCTACTTTTTCAAGAGCCAAAATTCCTTTTGCAGTCATGGAACGCAATGAAGATGGATTTGAATTTCCTTTAAGAATATCAAAAAGAGGCTTTAAATCATGAGTAGTAAGCTTTAAATAGGGGTGAAGCCAATTAATATCTCCTAATAGCTTTTGGAAATCATTTAAAGTCTTCAAATGCTCTCTTTGTAAAGTGATTTTTGGGAATTTAATCTCTTTGAGATATAAAATATTTCCTAGATAAGAATAAGGAGAATGACATTGAACTTTTTCCTCAGCTATGATAAGACTAAATTTCTTTAAATTGTCTAATAAATGAGCATAAGCAGATAGTAATAAAGTTTCTTGTGAATTAGCCAATAGAATGTCATCCGTATAATGTATAATATAAACCTGTGGATAGGCTTATCTAGTAGGGTGAATGGCTGATGAAACAAATTTTTGACATTAAGTAGGACTATTAGCCATACTTTGTGGTAAAACTTTCCAACGATACCTCTTAATAGGTTCTTTAAAATTAATAGATGGAACACTAAAAGCAAAGCATTTACAATCTTGAGGGGCTAAAGGAATAGTATAAAAGCAATCTTTTCAGTCTATAACTATTTTGTAAGTTTCTTTTGGCATAGCAGAGGGTAAAGGCAATCCAGGCTGTAAGGCTCCCATCAATTCCATGGTAACATTAACTTTCCTCAGATCTTGTAGAAGTCTCCATTTTCCAGATTTTTCCTTTAATTACAAAAATAGGAAGAGATTACAAAAATAGGAATTCCAAGGAGAGTGAGATTCCTCAATATGTCCTGCATCCAGTTGTTCCTGCACTAACAACTCAGCTGCTTCTATCTTTTCTTTAGTAAGAGGCCATTGATCCATCCATCCTGGATCATTCATAGTTTTTTCTTATAAAGCAGCTGCAATAGCGACAACCTGAGTATAGGATGGTCCAGTATCAGCACACAGCTGAATGTGATCATTTAAACGTCCCTTTTTATGAAAAGGCCTAAGGGTGGTTTGACATGCAGAGTTAGCATTTTCATTGTTTGACTATTTGCCTACCAATATCAGGATCTCCTAACATTCTCCCAGCCATTTGCAATAATCTTGCAACAAAGTCTTGAAACAGCTCATCAGGCCCCTGTCTTACTTTAGATAAATCTTCAGTGCCCCGAGAAGTGGGTAATTTATTCCAAGCTTTTTTAGCTGCTGCATTAATCTGTGTGTACACTCCAGGATTATACTGCAATTTATTAGCGGCATCAGAATGAATTTCTTCACTCGCTAACATATCAAAAGTAATATTAAGACCTTGAGCCAAATTAATCTGAGCTGTTGCTTTACATGCATCATTGTATTCTGACTTCCACAACAAATAATCTCCTCCAGATAAACAAGCTTTAGGAATTTGTTTTCAATCATTAGGAAGTAAAGCCTCCATAGCCATAGCTTCTAAAAAGACTTGAGTAAAAAGAGCAGTAGGATCATACTGACTGCAAGCCATTTTTAATTCTTTTAATTGCTTAAAAGGAAAAGGTTGAAGTATATGCTGTCCTTCAATTTCAACCATAGGACAAACAAGTGTCATTTGGGCAGCCTCAGTATCTCCCTCTTCATAAGCTTTTTTTATACCCTTTTGTAATGGAGTCATTTCTTGTTTTACTTTTATGTTAAAAGGAGGAGGTGCATTAGGTGGAGGTTGAGGACCTAAGCTTGCTATAACACTTGGAGGAGGAGGGAACTCAGCCAAAGGTTTAGGCTGGAAAGATCAAAATCCATTTTTGGTTCCCACACAGATTTAAAGGATTAGAAATTTTCTTACATTCTCTTTCCCATTGCTGCATAGATCCTGACAACAAATAAAAAGTCTTTTTCATACCCTGCAAATCTTCACTAAGCTCTTTAAAATGGACATTGGTAGGTTTCTTTTGTGCCTCTGGTTTGGCATTAAGCGCTATCAACAGAGCATCATCATCAAGGTCTAGATTATGATATCTAGCTGCTTGTTCATCTAAATCCACCTCATCTCCTGGGTTCAAAGTATCGTCCTTACTCTTTGGTGAAATACATAAAGTTTTAGTAGCTATAGCAAAATTCTTTTTATCAGCCTTCTCAGGAGGCAAGGGCAGAATAGCTCCACTTCCTGTTTCCTTCTGTCTGGCTTGTCATTTTTCTCTTTCCATTCTTGGATCCAGACTATCATTAATCAAATTACAAAGACTTAAAGCATCTATAGGAATCCCTCCAGGGACATGCCCATCATAATAATCCTGCAATCTCTTGCCTTCCTTCTTCCATGTTTCCAGATGTAATGAACCCTCTTTTGGAAACCATGGAGAAACTTTTTCAATAAATTTCAAGAAGTTATGCAGCCTCTTGGGACTTACTTTTGCACCTTGAGCCTGAAGCAAATTTTTAATCATTTCTACAAAGTGGTTCTTACTATTTCCTGAACCCATTTTAACTCTATTCTATTCAGCGTCACCATTGTCAATAGACAACTAAATTGAGATTCTATTCTCTATTTTACTCACCGCCACCATTGTCAATGAACAACTAAATAGAGACTTCTCCTGTGTCTCTCGGTGGTTTCCTTCACTACTTGTTCTCCTGTACTCAAGCAGCCACATTGGACACCACCTGCCAGAGCCAGCTGGTCAAGGCAACTCAGTTTGCTCAAGGGGGAGAAGTGAGGATTGATAAAAGCACGGCTCAATGGGTATCTTAAAACACACTGGCCCCAAACTAGAGTTCAGAGTTCTCTTTTATTCAGGAAATACAAATTTACAGCATCTTACAATAGCTGATTGGATGCTTATAATGTATTTGTCAAAAACATCAAGCTTAAACAACATGTTTTTCTATTCTGAAATGGTAAAACAACTCGTACCTTGATCCAAGGTCATATACTCAGCAAAACAATTCTTCAGATGTTAGCTAAAAACAATAACATGTTTTTTTCTCAGAAGTAAGCAAATCTCAGCTGTGGTGTGGGAACTTAGCTAGTTCTCCACACTTTATATTATCAAAGTGCTAGAAAGAAAGGTAAGGCCAGCACTAGTGATGATGGGATTTGGCTAGTATGAAGGAGATTTGCTGAACTGACTTCAGGCCAGGACAATGCACTTGCCTGATGTCCCTTGAAAACTAGAGGATGTTTGCAGAGTTCTGGCAAAATACTGCCTTCACATTCCAAGAAGTATTTCCTTGGCCAAGCTTGCATCATGTTCTTCACAATTATCTTCTGGGAAGAAATTAAATTAGAAATATACCAAAAGCTGTCCTTTGCCCACTAAGAAAATAAAACATTATAGATTAGTACCTTATGCACTATGCATTTTGTAATCAGAGCTATAACAGTATAATATGATTAAGAATAAAGACTGCAGCTCTACTTTCTGCATAAGCTGAGTCCTTTGCTGTTCTTCATTCCAGTGTCCATGATCTCCTCAAGCCTGATCTTTTACATTTGGCACTGAAACATGGGGCTCCAAGAATGCCACATAGCTTTCAGTAAAGACATTCAAAACCAAAAGGAAACTGGTCTGCTCAAGGTGATCATAACTTTTGGCATTAACAGTAAAGAACTGGGAAATTCCCACTCCCCCATCAGTTGTAGAGCAATATATACCACTGTTCAAAGTCTGACTTAAGTGAGGTTGGGTACATATAAAAAAATAAGACTTTTCCACAATTGGTTAATCAAGTTAAGAAACATCGATACTAGCTGGTTGGTGGTGGTGCATGCCTTTAATCCTAGCAAAAGCAGAGGCAGGCAGATCTCTGTGAGTTTGAGGACAGACTGGTCTACAGAGTAAGTTCCAGGAGAGTCAGTGTTACAACAGAGAAATCTTGTCTCAACCCCCCCTCACTATATATATATTTAATTTCAACAAATAAATAAATACTGTTGCTGGTTTCACCCAAGTGGAAGGGAAATTCTTAAATATAAAACATAGAACCAGGTTTCAAAAACCTTCAAACAGGCTCAAAAAGAGGAGAAGGAATTCCATACCTGTGTATTTTATTTGTTCACATATTTCAGGCTTTAAAGCCATTAACAGATTGAATCAGGGAAAAAATGTATAATAGAAATAATCAGACAGATACTGAAATTGTTAGAACAAGAGAAAGAGAAAATAATGATGGCTACATGTCTGCTATTGAAGTCTTGTCTCAGCCTTTCCCTTCCCTCCAACAATGGAAAGAGCATCTTCTGAACAAAAGGAAACAAATGTCTATCAGTATAAGGATGGGGCCACAAGCATGAGCCGGTCAAATATTCAAGCTTTATTTGATGCAGAAATTGATGCAGAAACAATGAGTCTATAAATTCTGAATGAGCTGATAAAATAGTGGTGGTTAAAAAAAGTCAATGTAAAGAATAATGGAAATTAAACAATTAGCTGCTAATATGTACATTTCTGAGATATATAAAGAATGTAATGTAGGACTTCCTGCTTGAAATCCTTATGAAAAAATCAATAAAAAGAAACCAAAAGATATATAAAAGCATTCCCTATAACTATGACTCAAATTCTCCTAAACACTTAGTATCCTTAATGAGGAATTCAAAATAATTATACTCTATTAATTTATAAAACTTTAAAAGATTTAGAACAATGTTTAGTTGCTTATGGAATGCATTCTATTTATGTGAAAGGAATTTTACGAACACCACTGAATACTGATGTATCTGCTTTATCTCTTCAACGTAATCTAATACTGTTGTGCCCATGTTCAGATCCCCAATAACCACCAAGGAGTCTGACTTGATGCAAAACACACGGGATCTCTTTAATTCAGACTGGAGCCGGGGCCAAATGCCTCCCTGACACAGCAGGTGTGGTGGCTGCCCTGCTCACAGGTGGGGGGTGTGAGGGGTGTGAGGAGTTGAGTTTATATAGGAAAAAAATGCAAGCAGGGATTTACATGCTTACATACAGGATTGGCCCGAGGAGGTTGACCTCTAAAATTATTGGTGGGTATTGACTGGGCCTGGAGACCAATACTACAGGGGAGGAGTGAGGAGGCAGGAAAACTAACAATGTCTTAAGGAGCATGTCTGATGTTTGCACAGAGAGGTTGGGAATTTTCTGATAAGCCTGTTTTCAGCAATTGAGGCGGGGGGAGCAGCACTACTAGACTTGATTTGTGTGTGTGTGTGTGTGTGTGTGTGTGTGTGTGTGTGTATTTAACTCAGCACTGCCTTAGCAAAGGAATCACAGAACAATTGAGTGAACTGCCTAACTTTTTAAACTCATGTCATCATAATTTCACAAAATACATTTACCCAAAGAGGCATCTCTCAGCCCCCTGACCTCCACCATTCCTGATTTTTTTTAAAGGATGAAAGTTTTAGACATGTTAGCATTACTACTATCTGTAATCTGTACTGAAAATCCTCATTATGGAAAAGGCAGTTAACAAGTATCTATAAAATAGCTGGAGTAGACTCACACTTTTGAGTCATAGCCAAAGCTATAGATTTGGGTTAAAAGGGTTAAAAGTTTCAACACTCTTTCCTCTGTCAAAAGCACTGGATATATATATATATATATATATATATATATATATATACACACATATATATCACAGACATGTTTTTAACATGATGACATGAACATTTAAGTCTGTATTTAGAAAATAACCTAAAGAAATTTAAAAATTTGAGCTTGTAATCAAGGAGAATTTAATAGTAAACTAAAAATAGAGCTTATAATAAAAATTCCCAGCACGTATGGAAGATATGTTAACAAAGCTCTACCCCTAGCTCAGGAATGTCCTTGCTTTGGGTGATCACACTTGGAACCAAAGCAGAGATTTCTGCTCTGGGGAAAAAGTCTGAGTGCAGTGTACACATGGGAATTCCTTATGGGACTCCCTTTGACTATGCAAAATGGAATGGCAAGTCTACTAATTAAGGAGTCACTAGATGAGTTTGGAGATTTTGTGAAATAGTTTAAAGATTTTACATGTAAATGTAAATGTAAATTTCAAATGTCCCTGTAAATGACACATCTGTGATGAGAGTGTTAGCAAGCTATGGCACTCTGATAGTTAGTTGGGCCCTCCTTCATGAATCACCAATTAATAAAATGGGTCACAGGATTTCCCACAGGCCAATCTGGTGAGGATATTTTCTTAATGCAGATATTCTGTTTCTAAATTACTTCAGCCTGTGTCAAGTTGACATAAAACTAGTCATCACAGGTGCCCACAGATCTTTGTCATTTCAAAGGCTTAGAGTATGTTTGTACACAGTGCTAGAACTGTGCAGAGGAGTGCCAAGATCAATAGTATTTCCACAAACTTTACAACTCTGATGGGACCGGGTTAATGGAAAGAAGAATGGGTCATTATAACAGCAGCTAAATGGGCTGAATAAATGACTTAGCCAGTAGAAGTGCACATTGCTTTTGCAGAGTATCCAAGTTCAGTTTCCAGCACTCTTGTCAGGCAGCTCGTAACTGCTTGTAACTCCAGTT
Organism: Cricetomys ansorgei; assembly: GCA_026225945.1. Lineage (NCBI taxonomy): Eukaryota > Metazoa > Chordata > Mammalia > Rodentia > Nesomyidae > Cricetomys > Cricetomys ansorgei. Next base: position 1,299,967 of record JAMJFZ010001262.1, read on the forward strand.
CCCCACAATCTTAAGCCCTCTTGTGGCCTCCAAGGCACCCATGCTCCAGGACACGTGTTCACTCTCAAACACATACATATACTCAAAAATTTTAATAAAAGAGTTTAAAATGGAACAATGCAAAAAATCATATAATGCCTGCTTATATGAAAAGAGAGCCTCAGGAGGCCATCTGGTTGCTGAATGAAAATCCCAATGGCAGGCATGTTGTTAGGTAAGTTGGCCCTCAAAGCCCCACATACCATAAAAGCTACTGCCACTGCTGTGTGATACATCCCAGAAGTAGGCAGTAGCACCTTTGTGCTGAAGACACCACATGTTCTGATTTTAGGACACGGGGATATAAGGTTGGGATTGTGATGGACACTGCCGATTTGCTGACTGGAATTCGTAGTGCAAAAACCTGATTATGTGTGTTGCTAGGGAAGAATTCTCACCAACAGTCATGCTTAGCTGAGGACCCTTTACCAGAATTCCTGGCAAGATATGCCTGGTGGTACAATCAGGGTTCAACTGTCATGAGTACCACCAACAGCTTTAGGTTATATTTAAGACCACTCCTATAGAGTGCTTCACATCTAGTAATATAACCCAGGACAAACATTTGTGGCTAGAGGTTGTATACCCCAGTGGTGAGTCTTTTATTGTTTTGACAAATAGATATGATGTACTTATCAAGCTGCCTTCTAAACATTTGTGCTTATGCCAGAAGGTTACTGAGAAAGATTGCTGTCATTTGCTACTTGTCATCTTTTGCAATAGATGGTGTACTTCAGAGATTCATAATCACAGTTATCGTCTCTAAGAACAAGTTACCGTAGCTGTGGGATAATGAGCCATTTCTTTGCTGTACATAGGTATTAATATACATACATATATATGTTTATATATACGCATAGGTATATACACATATACACATATGTATGCATGTATACATACACGTATACACACACACACGTATACAGTTATACACACAGGAATTAATGTCACTAAGTCTAACACTGAGAATGTCACATAAAAAAGAGAGACATTAAGAGTCCTGGAAGGGATTGAGTATAGAAGTTTCTCTGAATAGAGAGAGCAGATTCTGACCAGGTAAGCTGCATGGAGGAGATTCTCTCACCTGAAGAGCTGCCTGTAATTTTTACAGAGAGCTCCATGGCTCACCTCAAGGTGAGGTGGACTTTGTGGTGATACAGCAACATTTGAATCATCTTAGCTCCTGTAAGTAAATCTGGAAAACTCATTGCTTCTCCAAATAGGACTTGCATGTAAGCAATATTTTATCTGTCACTGAACCTGTATTGAGGTAATAGTTGTGTGTCCTGTCTCCCCAGGAAAACTCTTACAACCCTATTCATATTTTTCATTATAAGTGCTTCATTTTCCCTTTAAGTTTTCATACTAAAGAAAAAAATTGGTAAGATTTTTGAATTCAACAGTTTACCCATAGTTTTGTTTTTCATTTGTGATTTCAGTTACTCGGTCTTTATAGCCCCCAAATAAACTGAAAATTATAGAAATAATTCATCCTTTAAACAAGAATGAATAGAGTATTCATAATTATTTAGAGAAAAGGATGCTTCTCATCCTTTAAGAAAACTGGTGTCAATGATTGTATTACAATATTAATAACCATATATTACAGTCACAATTTTGTTATTTTTTAATTTTGCTTCTTTCAAACAATATGTTCTGACCACAGCCTCCCTTTCTCCCCTCCTCCCAGCTCTCCCATCAACAGAGACTCCTGATTCCACCCTCCATGCCCATTTCCACCTCCACTCAGAAAGAAGCAGGCTTTCAATTTTACCCATTGAACATTGTATAACAAGGTGAAACAAGGCCAGGCATGAGCCCTTAACTTGAGGCTGGATGAGGCAGCCCAGCAGGAGGAAAAGGCTCTCATAGGCATGTGAAAGGCTTAGAGACAGCCCACTCCAGCTTTCAGGAATTCTATAAGAGCACAAAGCCAGACAACCATCAGATATATGTAGAAGACCTATTGCAGACCCATGCAGGCTCTGTGTCTGCTGCTTCAGTGTCTGTGAGCCCCTAAGAGTCCCAGCCAGTTGACTATGTGGGATGTCTTCTCCTGGTGTCCATGATGCTTCTGGTCCACAAACCCTTCTCCCCCTCTTTCTTGGAGTTCCCTGTCCTCCACCCTATGTTTGTCCATGGGCCTCTGCTTTTACTTACAACAGCTGCTGGAGGAAACGTCTCTGATGATTATTGGGCTAGCCACCTACATATGACTGTAGCAGAGTATCACCACAGATTTGTTGATTAACAAGAACACAGACATTTCTATTTATTTTAACACAATTCACAGGTATCGATCCAAATATATTCAATTAATAGAAGTGTTACAAGGAATAGAATTCTGTTCTAGCTGTGAATTCTGGGTCTTGTTTTTATTCATGTTAATGAACACAGCATAATTTTCTTTAAAAGCACTGTACAGTATTCATGATCTTAATATTAAAAATCTTAATTTAGGTTCTGTAGAAGCACACTTTAAAAAATTCAAGTTATTAGAGAAAATTAGTTAGAAATGAAAACTTAGTTTAATAAATGATTGGGTACTCTTCTCTCATGTATGTTACTTTATTTTGGGTCACATGTATATGCTTCATTTTATAGGAAAGAAAATAACTGTTTAGATAAGATATCATTCAGTGAACTCTTCTAGAAAAGGGAGACAGGAGAAGTACCTTTCTGGGTTCTCCAACCACCAGCACTCAGAAGTCACTAAATGTGTGACCTAAAATCCCAGCATTTCTAAAGTTGGCAGCAGACCTTGTTTTGCCTCTGCTGTTACAGTTTTCAAACATGTAGAAAGCAAGTGTTCTACTTCCATTCTTATTGTTATGATAACACACTGGTCCTTGAGGTAGAAAATTTCTATTTGGCTTACACTTTTAGGTTATTTTCCAAAATTGAGGACATGTGGGCAATAACTCAAAGCCATAAATGTACAGGAACACTACTTGCTGTCTCTCACTCTGTCTTGATCACCTAGATTTCTTTCACAGCCCAAGGATGGTGCCGCCTATAGTGTTCAGGGTGCTTCTCATACATTGATCATCCAAGACTATCACACAAAGATGTGGCCACAGACTAATTTGAGCATAACTCTCACTGTTGAGACTCACTCATATAAACCTCAGACTGTGTCTAGTTGGCAGCTTAAGCTAACTAGGCCAACAAGAGTTATGGATATGAAGACAAACCCCAAGATTTTGAGAAAATCCACGTGGTCTGGCTAATATGTAGAAGTTTTCCCTACTGGCATCTCCAGTGTAGACTATACATGAGTTCTAAGTTGCTTTTGACACATTGTGATGCTGGAGATTCCAGGAATGGGAGATATGTGTAAGGAAACCCACAGTCAACATGTGGAGCCAGCCTGGGAGAGAGGCCAGGTCGACTGCAGAAGACAAGGCTGAAAAGGGCCTGCCTCTGCCCTTTTGAGTACATCTCATGCAATCATATTCTCCAGTTGCTAGACCTGGACTTGCATGATTTGGTGTTTTCTCATCGGGATTTGTTCTTGCTCTGGTTAAGCTTTTCCTTATTATTCTCTAAACCTTCCTTGAAAAATGCTGGTCTTTATTCTGTGATATGTATAGTAATTTTGACTTTAAAAAGGATCAAAGCCTTGAGACTTTGAACTTTGGACTTTTGCACATTGTTGGAATTGTTAAGCTCCTAGGGACACTGAAGATGGACAGAATGCAGTTTGTATTTCATATTTCATATATTATGAGATATCCATGAACCTTATATATGGAATGTTTTGGTTTGTTTGTGAAATGTCTTCCATAGGAGAATGCAGTAAATGCTTGTTCCCCAATTATGGTGCTGTTTTTGAAAAGCTGTGTGACCTTTAATAGGTGAGACATGTCCTGTTCTGTAGATCATCAGGGCCATCCCTGTGAAGATCATTCCCTATCCTTAGTTCCAGAACTTCTCATCTTACAGGACTACATATCATGAACACCTGCTACCTCACAGTCTAGTCACATTCCTCTGATTTACTACGCCATGCCTTCCTCATTTTGATGGACTTGAACTCTCTAAAATTATGTTTCAAAACCATTCTTTCTTTGTCAAATGGTTTTTGCCACTTGACTTAGGTAGCTAATACAGAATCATAGAGTAGACAAAATTTCCATATCTACTCCTACCCTTGCCACCATGAAAGAAAGAATTATACTGTACAAATATTGTTTAAGATAAATTGTCATCAGGGCATGGTTCTGAGGCTTAAACTGTCTTAACACTAAATATTGACATATTACATATACATTTCATTTATAGCAATGTTTTTGAAACAGAAAATCCTGTGCATACATTTATACTAAATTGTAAATGATGGCATGTAAACATGTCCCAATGAAATGATTTAATGTGAGCAGTGCTCATTTATATAAAAGGTATAACTGATTCATTATTGAGCTTTGTCAATTACTGTATGACCGTCTTAGTAAGTAGAAGACATAAAGGCAATTATAGAACTCAAATGGACTCTGACAACTTTAAATTGGTCATATAGTATTTTTGTTAAATAATTTAGAAACTCAAAAATGATGCCTTCTAAAATCATACATATTATATAGAATATATATATATATACTAAATTTATGTCAAGAGAAGGAATATAAATACAACATAAAAATTTAGCATAATATAATATAACATTATAAAACATAAAATAAACATGTGGAAGTAAACAGTGAAGATAATATAATGATATAATGCAACATATTATACTAAAATATAGATACTTGGAAATAAACAATGAAGATACTGTAATTTAATAAAACACAATATACTAAAATTAAAAATAAACACATGAAAATAAACATTGAAGCTAATATAATAAAACATAAAACATGGAAATATACAGTCAGGATAATACAATGTGATAGGACATAATGAGACATAAATTGAACATGGAAATAAACACTGAAGATAATATACTAATGTAATATAACATAATAAAACATAAAACAAACACAGGGAAATAAACAATGAAGATATATAGTTTAATAGCATGATATAATATAATATAATATAATATAATATAATAAAACATAAAATAAACACTGATGATAATATAATACAACATAAAACATTTGGAAATAAACATCATCAAAAGTAATCATAAGAAAATATGATAAGTAATATAAGGAAAAATATTAATAATAAATAACCTAAATAAAATAAAAATCATAATAACATAATAAAACAATATAGACACATTGAAATAGGCATTGAAGATCATGTAATTTAATAATATTATATAAAGTAACATAATTGAATACTAAATAAGCACTGAAGATAATATATTGCAACATAAAACACTCTTGGAAATAATCACTGAAGATAATATAATATAACACAATAAAATACAAAACAAACTTGTAGAAATGAACAATGAATATAACATAATCTAGAAATATAACAAAATAAAATATGATAAACAAAATAAGCACATTGAAATAAACACTGAACATATCATAAAACATAAAACATTGGAAATAAGCACTGAAGATAATATGACAAAATAAAACATAAAATAAACATGGAAGTAAACACTGAAGATAACATAATAAAACATAATATAATAAAAATAAAATAAAATGGGTAGTGGTGGTGCACCACTTTAATCACGGATCTTAATATGGCAGAGACCAGAAGATCACTGTGAGTTTGAGGCCAATCTAGTCGACAGAGTAAGTTCCAGAACAGCCAAAGTTACAAGAGAGAAACCTGTCTCACAAAATGAAACAAATCACCCAAACCAAAACAACAACAACAGCAGTAACAATAAAAACAACCCAAGCTCTGGCCTAATATACCAGTATAAGAACACAATCAACATCAACCAGGGCAAAATGTCACCACAAGACACCAACAGTCCTATTTTTACCCCACATAACTAAAGAAGAAAAAGACCTTAAAACCAAGTTTTTGAAGATAATAGAGAACTTTAATGAGGAAATAACTAAATCTCTCAAAGGAATTGATGATAAGACAACCATACAATGGTAGGAGCTAAGTAAATTTACCAGAGAAATAGGGGGAGACACAAACAATTAGAAGGAATGAATAAATATCTTAAAGAAAACCAAGAAAGAACAAGCAAATAACTGAAGTGAACAAAACTGTTCAAGACCTGAAAGTGGAAATAGAAGATATAAAGAAAATATAGACTAAAAGAATCTTGGCAAGAAAAAAATTCTAGTAAAGCAATCAGTTACTACAGAAACAGAATACAAGAGATGGAAGGCGGAGTCTCAGAAATTGAAGACACTACAGAAGATATACATACATCAGTAAAAGAAAATATTCATAATGAAAACACTAAACATACAGAACTGTGAAAGAACACTAAAAACTGCAAGAGAAAAAACAGCATGTAACATATCAAACAAACCTATCAGAATTACACTCAAATTAACAACAGAGATTCTAAAAGACACAAGGGCCTGGGCAGACATAATAAAGACTTTAAGAGACAACAGATGGCAGCTCAGACTACTATACCTAACAAGAAGTCCAATTTCCATAGTTGGAGAAAACCAAATTTTCCATGATAAAGCCAAATTAAAACAAAATTTATCCACAAATATAGTCCTGCAAAAGTTTCTAGAATGAAAATTCCAATCCAGGAGGGTAATGTACACTCATAGAAACACAGGAAATAAATAATCTCACACAATCAAAATCAACAGAATGTGCATACACACACACACACACACACACACACACACACACACACACACACAGACACACACACAAAACCAACAATATCTTCAAGATAATAGGAACTAACAAGCGTTTGTCATTGGTATCTCTCAATATCAGTTGGCTGAATTCCTCAGTAAAAAGACACAGACTAACAGAATGAATGAAAAAATAAGCAGGATCCATCCTTTTGGTACAAACAAAAGTCATACCTCAACCTCAAAGATAAACATTATCTCAGAGTAAACGGCTGGAAAAAGATTTCCCAAGCAAATAGACTCAGGAAGCAAGCTGGTGTAGCCATTCTAATATCTAACAAAATAGACTTTAAAACTAAATTAATCAAAAGAGTTAAGGACATTTGATACTCATCAGTGAAAAAATTCACAAAGTCAACATTTTAATTCTTTCAATTTTTAACATCTATTTTAAAGTCTTTCAAATCTTAACATCTATTCTTAACATCTATGCTCCTAATGCAAGGGATCCCATGATTGTTAAAGAAACATTACTAAAGCTTAAAATACACATTAACCATCCCACACTGATAGGGGGAAACTTCAATACCCCACTCTCACCAACTGTCAGGTCATCCAGCAAAAAATAATCAGAGTAATACTGGAGCTAACACATGTTATAAACCAAATGGACCTTAAAGATATCTACACAAATATCACCCAAATCCAAAGGAATGTACCTGTTCTCACCACCTTACTGAACCTTTTCTAAAACTGACCACAACTTCAGCCACAAAGCAAGTCTCAACAGATACAAAAATTTGAAATAATCTCATGTATCATATCAGTCCACCATGGATTAAAGGTGGACTTCAACAACAACAACTGAAGGCCTACAAATTCATGGATATGGAATGACTACATGGTCAAGACAGAGATAAAGAAAGAAATTAAAGACTTTCTAGAATTCAATGAAAATGAATACACCACATACTGAACTTATGGGACACCATGAAAATGGTGGTAAGAGGAAAATCTGTTGCACAAAATGTCCACCAGAGTAGTAGAGAGAATTCATACTAACAATTTAACCTAACAGCACAACTGAAATCTCAAGAACAAAAAGAAGGAAGCACACCCAAAATGTATTCACATATCCAAAGAATATTCAAACTGAAATTAATAAAATGGAAACAAATAAAATAATACAAAGAATCAATGAAACAAAAAGTTGGTTCTTTGAGAAAATCAAGAAGATGGGCAAATCCTTATTAAACTAATTAAAAGATGAGGAGAGAATATCCAAGTTTAAAAAATTAGAAAAGAAAAAGGAGGCATAACTAGAGACACTGATGAAATCAGAAGAATCATTAGGTCATACTTTAAAAATCTCTACTCCATAAAATTGGAAAACATAAAGGAAATAGATACTTTAATTGATATATACTACCAAGCAAAATTAACTCAAGGTCAGATAAACAACTTTAATAGATTTATGACCCCCAAGGGAATAGGAGCAGTAGTTAAAATCTGATAAACAAACAAAAAAAAAAACAAAAGAGGAGGAGGAGGAGGAGGAGGAGAAGGAGGAGGAGGAGGAGAACCATCACCACCTCCACCATCATCACTACCTCCTCCACCACCACTGCTACCACCACCCATGGCCAGAGAGTCTTAGTGCAGAATTCTATCAGACATTTGAAGAAGAGTTAACACCAATACCATTATTCCTCAAATTATTCCACCAAATAGAAACAGAAGGACATTGCCAAACTCATTTTATGAGGCCACAGTCACCTGACATCCAAACTACACAAAGATTCAACAAGAAAGAGAATTACAGACTTATTTCTTGCATGAGCATAGATGCAAAAATACTCAATAAAATACTGGCAAGCTGAATAAAAAGCATATCAAAATATCATCCACCATGATCCACCATGATAAAGTAAGTTTTATCCCAGAGATGCAGGGATGGTCCAATATATGAAAATCAGTCAATGGAATCAATAGCATTAAAAAACTAAAATAAGAAGAATACTAGATGCCAAGAAAGCTTTTGACAAAATCCAAAACCATTCATGATAAAAGTCTTGGAGAGATTGGGGACACAAGGGATATATCTAAACATAATAAAGACAATTTACAGCAGGCCCATAGCCAACATCAAATTGAATAGAGAGAAACTCAAAGTAATTTCACTAAAATCATGAACAAGACAAGATTGTCCACTCTTTCCATTCCTATTTAATATAGTACTTGAAGTCATAGCTAGAGCAATAAGACATCAGAAGTCTATCAAGGGAATATGAAATGGAAAGTAAGAAATAAATGTATCACTATGTGCAGAAGATATGATAATGTATATAAGCAAACCCCCCAAATTCTACCAGGAAAATCCAGCAGCTGAGAAATACCTTCAGTGAAATGGCTGGCTACAAGATCAACAGAAAAAAATCAGTAGAACCTTATATACAAATGACAAATGGACTGAGAAATGAAGCAGAGAAACAACAACTTTCTCAATAGCGACAAATAACATAAAATATCTTTAGGTTAGACGTGTCTAACTAAGGAAGTGAAAGACTTCCATGACAAAAATTATCAAGTTTTAAAGAATGAAAATGAAGATCTCTCATGCTCATGAATCAGTAGGTTTAACAGAGTAAAAATGGCCATCCTACCAAAATCAAAATGCAGATTCAATTCAATATCCATGGAAATCCCAACATAGTTCTTTACAGACTTTGAGGGACAATCCTCAACTTTATGTGAGAAAACAAAAACTCAAGATAGCTACAACAATCCTGAAAAAGTAAAAGAACTTCCAGAGGTACCACCATTCCTGATTTCATGGCACTCTACAGAGCTTCACTAATAAAAACCGCGTGGAACTGGCATTAAAACACATATGTAGATCAATGGAACTGAAATGAAGATTCACACATAAATCCACACAATTGTGGATAGATAATCTTTGAAAAAGTTGCCAGAAAGATACAATGGAGAAAAAGAGCATCTTTAACAAATGCTTCAGGTTTAATTGGCGGTCTGCAATTAGACGAATGAAAGTAAAGCCATCCTTATAACCCCACACAAAACTCAAGTCCATGTGGATCAAAGACTTCGACATTAAACCAATTACACTCAACTTGAAAAAAGAGAAAGTGGGGAATAACCTTGAATGCTTTGACATAGGAGACAGCTTCATGATACTGAAGGCACTAAGAACAGTGGTTAATAAATGGGTCCTCATGAAACTGAAAAGCTTCTGTAATTAAAAAAAAAACATAAGGAAATAAACACTGAAGACAATATGAGTTAATAATATTACATAATATTACATGATATAATAAAACAAAACACACATTGAAGTAACCTTTGAGATAATGTAATAAAACATAAAATATTTTGAAAGCAACACTAATAATATAATAAATTTAGCACACACATATATACATTTATATTTTGTAATTTCTATATATAATTTAAATTAAATTTTAAAATTATATTTATATATGTATATTTATGAAATGAACACATATTTTCAAAAAATATACAAATATAAATAAATATGTTTCTATATGTATTATATATACTATAAAATATTATTATATAATATATTATATAAATATATTTATAGTATATATTTATATATAACATTATATATTATGTTATATTATATATAATATATTATAAAAATATATTATATAATATCATATATTACATACAATGTTATACATATGATATATAAATACATTATTTATATATATATATTTATGTGATATATATGATGTAATATATTATATATTATATAAGCAGATATATTGTATCTATATATTTATATATTATATAATTATATTATGTTATAATTATATAATATGTAATATTATACTGTATTACATACTATGTATAATATAATATGTAAAACATTTATTACATATATTATATTTACATATATATTACATTTATTACATATATTATATAATATTATATTGTGTATTTATGATTATATATAATATATAATATATACAATATTATAAATATAATAGTATATATTAATACATGTAATTATTATTATATATGATATATAATTTTATATAATATAATACATAATTATATGTAATTATATATAATTGTATATATTATTTATAATTATATGATTATATATTATGTATAAACATATATATTTATATAATAAACATTATTTTTTATATATTATGTATTATCTATTTAATGTAATAAATATATATTTGTAGTCAATATATAATAATAAAAATATTATAATTAATTATTTATGTAATAAATATAAATTTATGTTAATATAAAATATATTTATACATTGTATAAAAATATATGTTTATATAATGTATAAAATATAAGATAAATACATGAAAATAAATACTGCAGATACTATAATAATATTATATCACAGTAAAACATAGGAAAAACATGGTTTTTCTTCATGCAATTAGTGGAGAAGGAGCACATTTCCTTTTCATTTGTCTTTTTCTGGATTGTCAAAGAAGTTGTCAAGAAATTGTGGCAGCTTGGTTCAAGTTCCAGGATAAGAATTATCCGTTTAAAATGCACAATGATCTGTTCTGCTTTATAAGCCATAGATTTTTACAAAGCTGCTAAGAGAGATCAAATACAGAATTAATGAATCATGACCGGTATGTTAGTCATTTATCTTACATTTGAATTTTTTTCCTTATTTGATACTAAATAAATTAAAGTTTATCAAACAGCTTGCACACTCATATTATGTAAATGGGGTTGTATGATATCTCTTTCGTTTTGAAAGGTTGTCTTGAGAGACATCATGTTGTAAATGTCAACTCCATGTGGTGGCTGCAGAGATGACATTGTATTGGAAACATTGCAATAGCCTTGTCCATTCACCACAGATTTGTGTCATTTCCTGTGTGGGGCTCTTAGAAATGGAGTAAGATGCAAACATCTGCCTTAAAGTGGAGAGGCCATGTGATGTACTGTAGCATTACCCAGTACTTCACAGATGTTTCTCATGGATTTTTACCATTTTCCATGCCAGTTAGCACTATGGTGTCCCAGTGTGCCAGGTTCTTCACTAGGACTTTGATTTTAGCCATTCTTAGCAGCTGCACAGTGTTAAGGCATTGTTTGAGTTCAATTTTCTTGGTGCCAATGATGTGATACAGAGTCCTACCAGGAGGATTTTCCACCATTTGTGTAAAGCCAACTTGCTCACACTATTCTGCTTTTAGATTGCTTGTGGAAGGTGATTTATTATACTGCCAAATTACAATGACAAATAAATTATGAATACATTAAAAATACATGGTCAGTGGTATAAAGAGCTAGATAGAGCAGTCATAAAATGTAGTTATAAGCCAGGTGGTGGTGGTGCATGCCTTTAATCTCAGTACTTGGGAGGCAGAAACAAGGGGATCTCTGTGAGTTCAAGGCCAGCCTGGTCTATAGAGTGAGTTCAAGGACAACCCAAGTTACTACAGAAGAACCCTGCCTTGAAAAAAACCAAAAACATACACTAATACAACCTGTGTACCAATAATGATGCTTTTGTAAAATTCATCTTTTATCTATCATACATATTCTGCTTAATAATTACATATTCCCTCAGTGTTCAAGACACTGTAAACTAGATCCTACTGCTAGTACTTGACAACAGGGATGAAAATATAGAGATTAAGGATAACATTTTCCTTATGAATGAAACTTTCTATTAGAAACTGATTTATGCTCTCATTACATTTACAACACCATGCAATTCTTTTCTAAAGAATTTATTCTCCCAATGTGCTACGCACACTGCCCCATTTTCCTCTCTTTACTTCTTGTGTTTGAAACTGTTCATATTCATTATTCCATGTCTTTCTTCTGTCTTGTTTGCTAACAGACCTGAACTGTTGAAATGTGATCCAAAACACATGTATCTATATCTGGATCTCTGTCTGTCTCTCTGTATGTATATGTGTATCAGTATCTGCTCTATATATGAAAGTCCCAATTTAACCTGTTGTTGACTCATGAGATAGACATTCCATTGATAATTAGCTCATTTTTCTCTCATGGTGCATATAAAAGCTATTAATCCTGAGCTAGAAGACTGAGTATATGTATTAGATCAACATTCTTTATAATGCTACTTAAAACAAAATGTAACTCTTACCTTCCTTTATGGTTTTTCTTCTATTTCTTGTGGTGGGGGAAAGATCTATGTTTTTTGGTGCAGCATCCAAAGAAACATGCTCTTATAGCATCACCCTGGGAAAAATTGTATAAATTAAGGAGTTTATAAAATGAAAATTCAAAAAATATCATAAAAGATTTGAACAATTCTATCCAACTGAAAAATATAACCTAGAGTTACTGCATATTTGAAGTATAGTTCCAATTTTTGAATATGTTACACTAGTATTAGAAGTAATTCCAGAGCACAGTCAACTAGGACTCTTTAACGAAGTCAGGGACATGGGCTTCTAGGATTAGGCCTACCTATGTGGTCCCAGAAACTCCAGAATCAGATGAAAGATCCTGACTTCCCCTTGGGGCCATATAAGATACTGTGAACTTTGTCTTAGGGCCTGACCTGAATGGTCTCCTACACCATCTTCAGGACTATGGATTTTCCTTCAGTATCCCAAGCAGCATGACCTCCTGTACCAAGTGAAGGACCCTGACTTCTACATAGATTCGGCCCATTGATGACCCTTGGCAACCTCCAGGAACAGGTGAGAGGTTCTCATTCTCCTGATAAGACCTATTTCTACTCCTTGGAACCATTTCTCCAGGTGGTTAGGTTTCATCTCTCAGGTACATCCTTGCTCCAGGCACTAGACAGATGCTGACTCTCAGAAAAAGACTATAAATAAAAGTTGTGGATCTTAGTATCAGCCACACAGAGAAAAAATTGTTTCTCAACACTACCAAGATTTTAGTGTCCTCCAGATCATTTCAAATGTCGACTTGAAAAAGGAAAAGGAAGAAAAAAAGTCCAATTAACAAACTAAAATATCTGCAAAATTATTGATCACAATATAAAGTCTTCAAAGAGAATGATGTGGATGTACATCAAGATAAATAATTCAGAAGAGTGATTCTAATTATATTCAACCAGTTTTAAGAAAATCAAAATGAGACCTGAAACTAATAAAATAGGAATTTAAAAAAAATTAAAAAAAGTAATGAAATGAAAAATTGATTCTTTGTAAAGACTGAAAAAAATCTTTTTCCAAACTAAAGTTGAGAGACAGGAATTAGTAAAATAAGACATGAAGAAAGAGACATACAATTCCAATGAAGTATAGAATTCACAAACACATTCTTTAACGCTTTCCATTACATGTAATTGAAAAATCTAAAAGAAATGGAAACATTTCTAGATTTATATTGATAACAAAATTAGGTCAAGAGGAAAGAGATGATTTAAATCAGTAGTTCTCATCCTATGGGTTGTGACCCCTTTGAGGGTCAAAGGACCTGTTCACTGTCATCACCTGAGACCATGTGCATTTCATATATTTATATTACAACTCATACCAGTAACAAAATTATAGTTATGAAGTAGCAATGAAAATGATTTTATGGTCATGAGGGTCATAGAAACTTGAGGAACTATATTTAAGTGTCACAGCATTAGGAAGGTTGAGAACCATTGATTTAAAGTATGTATAACCACTACCAAAAGTGAAAAAGTAAAAAAAAAAAAAAGTTGTCAATTTAAAAATGCCCAGGAACAGATGGATTGCATTCTATTTCCAGAATTATAAAGAATGTCAATGAAGAATTAACACCAATAATACCCAGATTATTCCATGAACTAGAAAAAGAAAGGCCTCCTAAATTCTTTCTAAGAAGCCAGTATTCCCTGATAACCAAAACTAGATCAAGACACCACACAAAAAGAAAACTATATACTGATTTCTCTGGTGAACATAGCTGTAAAATTTCTAAATAAGGTATTGAGAAACTGAGGATGGAGAAATGGATCAGCACTGGAGAGCACTGACTACTCTTCTACGGGACCCAGGTTCAATTCCAAGCATCCACATGACAGCTCATTACTGTCTAGAACTTTAGACCCAGAGGATCTGTTGCAGTCTTCTGGCCTCTGATCATAACAGACACACATGTAATACACAAAATTACTTGCATACAAGACATCAAAACATAAATAAAAAAATAACATTACCGGCAAAGTGAATTTAAGATCACATCAAAAAGACTACTTGTTATCACCAAGTTTGCTTCATCCCAGGATGCAGGAAAGGATCAAAGTATGTAAATCAGTAAATAGTAGCCCACACATAAATACAATGAAAGAAAAGAATGATCATCTCAATATACACATCACAGACTATCAACAAAATTCAATATCTGGACCTTAATGATAAAAGTCATGGCTAACCATACATCAAAATTATACAAGCTATATAGAACAAGTCTATGACCTACATTTTGATAAATGGAGAAAAAAATCAAAATATTTTTACCAAGATGAGAACCAAGACAAAGGCTGTTCACTCTTTCCATGCCTATTCAATAGAGAGCTGAAGTTGTAGCTAGAGCATTAAGACAAGAAGGAAATTAAATGAACTCAAAATGGTCCTGCTCACAGATGATAGAATTTCATCATCTGTAAAGAGTGTGAAGACTCCACCAAAAAATCGTAGAGCTGATAAACACTTTACCTAATTAAGAAATTTCAAAATTAACACCAAAATCAATTGTGGCAAACTGAATGCAAAAGAAATCAAGGAAGCAGTTCTATTCACAAGCACTAGGATATAGTGACAAGTGACAGGAAATTACCCTGGGAGAATACTCTGAGCTAAAGGTGTATGGGCCAAGGAGGCTAGGAGGGTAAGTGAGAGCAGGGAGTAAGGTGTAGGCTAACACAAACTAAGGCTGCCTGAAGCCTTATGGGAGCTACAAGTTTATAAACTAGTTTAAAATATGTACTAAAAGGAGTTTGTTCAGAGGTATCTGGAAAGTCTTGAATTCCCTCAGAAGTCATGGGGCTTTTGGTTAAACTCCAAGAAGGCCTCTGTGGCACCCAAAAGAATACAGCCTATTGCTGTGGATTCTAGTCATTTACCATAGCTAATGGTAAGAGCCTCTTGGGGATGATACCTCACACTGTGGCTGGAGAATATTGAGAGGCCTCTCCCTAACTGATAGGGAAAGTCTGCCTTTCATAATAGGACGTGTGATTCAGGTGAATGGTGGTGAAATACATCAATGGTCTTATCCAGTCCTGGGCCTTTCGTATGGCATCCCTGACCACCCAGGCAAGTTGTTCACAATGGCTGTGTGGTGAACATGTGAGTAGCCAACCATGTTCTGATTGGATCAATAACCCACAGTTGGGATTTAATGTTTGATGATGTACAACGGGTCGAAGCTTACGGCAAGGAAAATCATAGGCCAGATATGGGAGTCTACTGGTATTATTATTATTTGTGTTTATACCCATAGATTTGTACTACTCTCAACCTTGGTCAGAGGAATTTTTTTATGCAGAGGATAGCTGTTAATGCAGGGACTCATAGCTGTTTAACATGATGAGAATAAGCCTCTGTGGGTCCTCATCTGAAGATGGGTCATTTGCATTCACCCCCAAACTGTGAAAGCATACATAAACTCACAGCTTCTGTGTGTCTTACACTAGACTGGTACAATATCAAGACAGCCAAGATTCCAGAGTGATTGAGGCGGGACCTCCCAAGGCCTCACCAGTAGCTGAGAAGCAATAAACAACTGACGGTGGTGAGAAGAGGAGACTAATTTTTCTTTGGGGTTGTGTCTGCTGCCAGTATGCTCATATCTAAGTAGATGGACTCACACACATTCACAAATGGTCAGCACTAACTGGACTCAGTGGGCCATTAATAATAATGTTTCAAATGGACATTAAGCCCAGAAGAAGATGATTGATGAGTACCAGGATGAGTTGGAGAGAGTCAGTGGTATATAAAAAAATTCAAATTATCAATTAAATTATTATTTAAAAACATTTAATTTTGATGTCTTAATTCTAAAAGTTACCTTAAATTTAACATTACTTGGCCCATGGGACATTATTGAGAAAACAGTGTGAAGTGTTTAAGTTAATTTTAAATATTGACTTACAATTGGCCACTTAGTTTTTCTACCCCTGTGCTGCTTCTGCTCCTTTTGTGAGGTCTGATTTTCATCTTTCATGACAGATTCTGTTGACAAGTGCACATATTTCACTAAGCTAACAATAATGAACATTTAGATAAAAGCTATTCACTATTATAATGAATAAAAATTAGAAAATATTTGTTTTCATTTTCCAAAGTAATAATTTCAATTATGTGTAAGCTATACTGAAAACATTAACTTCTTTATATAGAAATATTTACTGCTTATATGCACAGATCAACTTATAGCAGCTGTATGTCTTGCAGTACATGTGCACAAGATCAATTCATCCCTAAATAAATTTCTCCTAATTTGGTTTCATTCTTTTACTTGGTCACATATGTCAGAATGTTCCATATGTACCAATATGTGAACGGTAAATGGGTGTTGTTATCCCTGTGCTTGTGTCAGAATTGTACATGGAGAGAACGAGTTTATCATTCACTCTTGGGAAGGACTCAGAATATGCAAGTCTAATATATAATTTCAAAATATTTGGACTTTCATGTTTACAGAGCAGTTTTTGTGACAGTTGTTGTGTAGCAAGATCTTCCTACGCATGGGTGATGGCTAAATGTGGTACACCTGAATACGTTAGGGAAATACTCCAAAAGAAAGCTAAGAATACAGAGTGATGATATTGTGGGCCTGAACTAAGGGCTTTTTTCAGAAATAACTGAATGTGTAAAATGGTCACTGTCCAGTGTCCAACAGAGAATGTTAGTAACTTAATAGATGTGCATATATGAAGCTGTGCAGAACTGGGTTCTCACTATCCCTTCATTACTTCTCATGTAAGATATGAATGGCCCACATGATCTCATTTATGTTGTTGTGTGACACTGCCATTTTTCTGTTGCACGTTTTCCTATGGAGAAGGAACTCATTTGGGTACTTTTTGATGCTTCACACAACTCCAAAGCATATCACAGAACAATATCATTAACTGGAATGCTTGGCTCACTGACACAGCATGTGCTTAAACATGCTGAGAGCCTGAGGAAAACTAATAAACAAAAGCACTCTCAATGACAAGGAAAATTAACAAAATTCAAACAAAATGGAAAGCATTTACAAATAAAGAAGAGAAAACATGTATGTAGTATGAGTCTGTGACTTTGCATTTAGACATCACAAGAACTGCTCTCAAGGAGTTTAGGGGGAAGGCCCATATTATATGTTAATTGTGCAAGATAAGAAAAAAAGAAAATATGTTTTAATAATATATTATTACATTTATATCTATAGATCCAAATTCATAACTGATCAAGGGCATTGAATTATTACATTGACTCATACACTGATGCAGAAAAACAAAAGTACTCTAATTTATATTGACACTCATTTTGTAACAACAACAAAATAAACTAATTGAAATCCTCCTATCCTTACATATTCAGATTTGTCTCATTCATTACCGAAGATAATACAAATTACATATGGACACCTGAAAGTTGTGGAGGAGGACTCCTTCAGTGACTAAATCTTACCTGTTTCTCAAATTTAATAACATGTATGTTATTAGCATTTTATTGGACCTTTTGCTTACTGTGTATTTGCTTGGTAACTTTGTCTACTTATAACAGATAAGGTTTTGTTTTACACAAACTTTTCATATAATGAATATCTTTAAAACGTACTACTTACCTTTCTCTAGGTTCTGTATTACATTTTCTTCTGCAGTCTTGTTGGTGTTGGATGAATGTAGAACTTCCGTGGGAGCTTCCTGCAGTCGGTAATGGTCAGACACACTCTGTCAAGTGAGTATTGGTAACATGCTTTAGAACAGTCTTATTTGATTTTTAAGAAAATGCCTGAATTCCTAATTTTACAAAAATTTTACTTTAAAATCTATGAATATGTGTTGGAGATAAAGATATTAGAGTGGAAAAGCTAACACATACACTGAGTTTTAAATTGATCCTTCACTTCTCATTTATGTAAAAGGAATACAGAACAAAGGCATAGTCATAAGGAAAGATCGATCTGGTGTACAGTATTAAAGAAGGAAATTACTTTCAGCTTAAGAATGCTTAATATTATTTATATTCCCAAATGAATTTGGGGGATATTAATACAATAAATAAATTCCTACCCTATTGTCAGGAAAATTCGCATAAACACTATTGATTTCTTTCTTCCTACCAGTTGCCTTGTAATTACCTTCTCTTCCATTACTGCTCCAGCTAGTACTTGGAGTACAACTGTCGAAAAGGACTGAGGGATAGTGGGCATCCTTATCTCGTTCAGGACTTCAGTGGGGTTACTTTATGTTTGTCTCCATTTAGGATGAGGTTGATTGTGACTTTCTCATATATAATTTATATTGTTCTGAGATATGTCCCTTCTGGTGCTACTCCCTCTGGGACTGTTATCATGAAGGTATGTTGGGTTTTGTCAAAGGTCTTATCTGCTATTATTGGGAAGACCTTGTTTTTTTTCTCTAAATCCATTTACGTGGCTTATTCCATTTATTGACTTGTATATTTGAACCATCTCTGCATCTCTGAGATAAAAACAACTTGGCCTTCATCTTTTTGATGTATGTCTATTTTCAATTTGCAAATTATTTTCTTCAGCCTATTAGAATCTCTGTTCACAGGCTGTCATGAATGCTATCAACTGCTGTCCCCAACATTACGGTCAAGCCTGAGACTGCAGTGAATATATTACTGTATGCTGTTTGTCTGAAGAGATTGTGTAAAATGGAAATATATAGTGGATCATAACTGGGAAATAATTGAATGTTGTTCATTAAATTAACAAAAAGCATTTTGGTTGTAAATCTATGACAAAACCTCCATGCTATAAGTGAACATTCTCTAACAAGGCAATTAATTGGATTATATGATCAAATGTTTTTCTCATATAAAAACCTTGAAGTCATCCTGTTATCCTGAAGAAAAATATGAACCTTCAACCTTACTGTGACTGACAGCAAATATTGAAATATGGAACTACAGCTTTCTTTTTCAAAGAGAACTACAACGTTTTAATGAATCTAATCCAGAGGCTAACATTTTCACATCATCCATTCTAGAAACAGACCAAAAGACAAAAACCACAAGATCATACCGCTAGATGCAGAAAAGACTATTGACAGTCTCCATCATCACTTCATCATAAAAATACCGGAGATTCTAAGAATGACAGGTATATTTCAACACAGTGAAGGCAACAAACAGCAAGAACACAGCAAGAACATTTCATTAACAAAGAAAACTCAAAATTCAAAACATTTCTATTAAAATCAGGAACAGCACAAGGGAGACCATTCCTCCCCCTAGTGTTCGATATAGTTTGAAATTTTAACCAGAGTAAGCACAAGAGGAGATAAAAGAATTTGAATATTGAAGGAAGACTGAAACCATTTATTTGCAGCTGATATGAGTCTATAAAAGAAAGCCCCTAAAAATTTCACCAGAAAACTCCAACACATGATAAACACAATTAGCAAAGAACAGGATACAAAATTTAAGAACAAAAATCAGTAATATAAAAATATATACATATACATATGCATACATATAACAAATATATACATACTAAATTTATACACATAAAATATATATATATATGTATATATATATATATATATATATATATATATATATTATGTAAAAACCCCACCGCACACAGATAACAGACCTAATGTGGAATAAATCAAGAAAACAATGCCATTTAAATTAGTCTCAAGTGTAATAAATTTGAATTAATCTCAACAAAATAAAAGTAAACGACCTGTTTAATGAAAGCTCAAAGACAGTGAAAATAAGAAATTGAAGAAGTTACCAAGAATGTGGAAAAACACCCTGTGATTGGAAGGATTAATGCTGTGAAAATAGATATCCAAGAAAATCAATCTACATATTCAAAACAATCCTTGTAGAATTTATAATACAATGTTCACAGAAAGTAAAAAAAAAAGAAAATTTAAATTTCATATGTTAACGTAAAGGACCAAGAATAGCTGAAACTATTCTGGACCATAAAATAAAAAAAAAAAAAATCAAAACAAAGAGTACAAAAAATAAAACTTCTTGGGGCTTTGAAATTATAGATTTTGAGTTAAACTACCCAGTTATAGTAATAAAAACAGCAAGGCACTGGCCCACAAAAGACACCTTGATCAGTGGAAGGTAATTGAGGACCCACATATAAGTCCACAGGCCTACAGCCCCTTGCTATTTATAAAAGAGGTGAATAATTCACATTTTAGAAAACAAATCATGCTGGTCAAACTGAACAGATATAGGTAAACAAATGAAACTAGATTCATACCTCTCAACCTGTACAAAATGTACAATGTACAAAAAATCTGCTTCAAATGGCCTGGTACCTTGATTCTGATAGAGGAGAAAGTACAAAATAATCTTTAACTCAATGGAACAGCACAAACTTTCTGTACAGCACACTGCAGATACAAATGTTAAGAACAACAAGTAATCCATGGGACCACATAAAACTAAAACTCTGTGCAGCAAAGGGCACTGTCATTTGATTGATGAGGCAGCTTTACAGAATGGTAAAAAGTCTTTACCAGTTGTACACATTACAACTAGAATACACAAAGATCCCTTTCATTACTTGAAATGGTAAATCATGACACTTATATTTAACCTTATTTTTACCAAGGTGTGTAAATGTGTTTCAAATGAAACAATTATAATAGTCAGATATGTACTTACTACACATCAAAGCACAATATTTAGCTATGTGATAGGATTCTGAGACTATTCTGTTTAATAATAGATTAAATGCTTTCATTTTAATATTAAACTATTAATCTGTGGATTTTATGAGGTAGTTTAAAATGTAGCATAGTTGGCCTATGATAGTGTCCTCCTTGACAAGTAGGAACTATACTTTGGATCATACTCATATGAGTATTCCTCATTTGTTTTTATATCTTTCTTCTCTTTAATTGCTTTGTGTGTTTCTGATAGGTCCTAACATTGGGTTTTAAAAGTAAATTAGACATTCAGGACATGGATTCTCAGCAGATGTTCCCTGTTCTGACATAGTTAGATTCTCTTTCAGTTAATAGAGTTTAGAGAAATAGGAAGATGTAAAGGCAAACAAGATATGGATATAGGTATGTAACTGGATTTTCAATGACTCCTCCACTGTATGATATGTTGTGCTGCGCCGACCTCGACCAGCAAGGAAAGAAACACGACACGACTGGTTCCTTCTCAAGGCAGTTTAATCAGGAGGTTGAAAGCTGGAGAGAATGGCCCCGAATCCCCGGGAGCAAGCTGCTTATATACACTGCAGGAATCGTGGTTCCTAATGATAGGCTACCTCTGCAACACCTCATTTGCATATCCGCATTTGCGGGTTTGTTATGGGTGTGTTACCAAGAGCCAAGCTGTTCTCAACCATAGCACATGCGCAAAGCTGTTGTTTACTACTAAGCCGTCCGGAAGCTGGCGCCATCTTAGCATTGTGCTAGATTGGCGTCCTACATTTCCCCCTTACTTGTAATAATAGACAAGAGAAGGGTACATTCCCGATCAAGAGACGGACTTCTTGTTGGAATCAGTCTCGATCAAGGGATTGTCCCAAGCAGAGGGGGAAACATTGACCTGATCCCTTATGATTCCATACGGAACGAAAGGAGACATTGTAATAGGATGTTTGCCCTGTCGGTGCACCATAGGCCATACCTCCTATACCCGTCTCGATGACCTTTTTTCAGGGGGAGGCATTTTGTGTCACCAAACTTCCATGCAATCAGGTATATTTCCAGGAAGACCATGTGTCATGTATCCTCCTAGTCAAGTACCCACTTGACTCCCTGGCTGCAATTATGTTTCTTGTATGGCGGCTAGCCAACATTGGGGAGATTCTCCCTTTTCTAAGGCAACCAGTGCTTGGTAAACAACAGTCTTATGTCTATCATGGCTCCTCTTGAGCTTACACAGCAGCCAAATGCAGAGTAGACTACCAACAAGAAACACAGCCCCAAATAAAAATATCCCCACCCACTCTTTAAAAAAGGAAAAGGCATTAGTAATCCAGGAGGTGAAGTCTCCAAGGGTGATGGGATCCACTAGAGTTCCATTTAGGCTGGCAATCTGAGAGAGTAGATCTCTGGTCATCTGTTCCGCCTGTTGTGACCAATTTCCTTTAAGGTATTCCGACAGTTGGCGACTCTGATTGATAAACTGAGAATGGTTAGCACGTAAAGGAGTAATGCACAATCCTTTAAGAGAGGAGACACATGACACTTGTATAATATTATAAAGTTATTCTAATTGTTCTTGTACTAAATCAACTCTCTGATTAACTAATAAAATGCCTGAAGCAAGATGGGCATTAATTTTCTCCTGTGTTGTCAAGGCAGTGGCTGTTTGTGTCACTACCGAGTTGATAGTTTCAGCTGTTTGAACTTGATTAACCATGGCAACAGCAGCAGTAGTAGCAGCTGTTGCAGAAATAACTATAGCAGAGATAATAGCAGCTGTGATGCCAAAATCTCTCTTATCTCTTAACAGGTTAGCAATTGGAAAATTTTTAGGATTGGCATTCACAGGTATGGGAACGAATGTGGGAAGTTTTACCACAAGAGCAAGGTTGAAAGATCCGTTCCAGCATTCAGCCAAGTAACAAATAATTTTAGTTTGATTACAATTAATCTGATCTGTGGTATCATTTTTGGTTAAGATAAAGGAAAATGGTGGTCTGACGCATACACTTTGAGGGCCATATGAAACATTAGATAATACCCCATTTGGATGAATTTGTGTAAGATTTACCTTTTTAGTACCATTAGATTTTACTGCAGATATGTTTTTTAATTCAAAACTTTGTCCTTGTAGGCCAGCAAAAGCTGATAAACTAGTGAACGCTCCTGCCTCATTGGATAATATCCACTGATACCAAGGCCATGTATTTTCTCTACCAGAACTGTGATTATTTTTAAGCATATATCTATTTAAAGGTGGAGAAAATTCGAATCCTTTGAAAATTTGTTTAATTCCATGTATGCTGCTCTGACAAGGAGAAAATACAGGAGGAAACTCTAGATATGGAGAGCAGTAAGGAAGTACACGTCTATTTGTGGAATTTTGGGTAGAAACATTGGATCTAACAGGTATTGTACCATTATGAAGCATAATTAGTGTGGTAATATTTGATGAAACTGTATCATTGATGCTCATATCACCATTTCCTGAAGACTGTCCCGAACTCACTTTCTTTAATACATCAATAATCATAGCAGAGCCAACCTCACTGTCCCCAATAGGATCCAGCCAATTGGCCAAAACACCCCTTGTAAGCTGCACACATGGTAAATTTGACTTATCAGGCTTTATATGAAAGCAAAGAGTGCCAGCTAAGGAAAAATTTGTAGAAGAATAAGATTTTTCCTCTAACGAAGGTATAATACAGGGAACATCTCCAATACAACTTGTAGAAAAGAAAGCCGGAAGTGTTGTTGAATTACTGTGAACCGGCATTGGCACTGGCCATGTCCTGGCAATCGCCCAGAGCTCCAGAGTTCGGCTCAAATGAATTAACATCGGCAGGAGTGTTACCACTTGAATCAGGGAGTGCATCTTCATCCTGGTGATTAGGAACTGTTCTTATCATCCGTGTCAGCCTCTCCGGCACCCAAATTGGATCCTCTTGATCCTGCGGAAAAACACAAACAGCTCCCCTGGATCTGGACAGTACCGGATCCGGGCCTCTCCAGATCCCAGTTAAGATATCCTTCCATTTCACCATTTTATTGTCTTCAGGGAAGATATTGGCATGACGCTCTGCAGAAGAGCAACCATTTACATCAAGTTGTAAAAAATTTAAAGTAAAGAGGGCAAGGGAGATACGTTCCCTCGGGGTACGGCCATGACCAATTCCCCCTTTTTGTTTTATTAGGCATCCTTTAAGAGTACGATGTGCCCTCTCCACTATCCCTTGACCCTGTGGATTATAAGGCAATCCATGTTTTATGGACACCTGCATTTGGTGACAAAATGATTTAAAGGAGGCAGCTGTATAGCCAGGACCATTATCAGTTTTTAATTCTTGGGGTTTGCCCCACGCTGCCCATGCCTCCAGGCAGTGGCGAATGACATCTCTGGCCTTTTCACCTGATAAGGGGGAAGCAAAAATAAGACTTGAGCAGGTATCCACAGACACATGAACATATTTTAATTTTCCAAATTCAGAAAGATGGGTCACATCCATCTGCCATAATCGTAAAGGCAACAAGCCTTTCGGATTTACTCCTACCCCAGGGGGGGGGTGAGTATGGATGCTACAATCCGGGCAATGGACCACTATTTGTCTAGCTAGTTTTCTGGGAAGTTTAAATTTTATCTGTAACGTTTTTGCATTAACATGAAAATTTTTATGAAATTGGGTAGCTAACGCTACTGGAGAATCCAAAATATTGGTAAAAATAAACTCTCTGCGTGTGGCCATATCAACTTCATTATTAGCAGAACTAATGGGTCCAGGCAATCCTGTATGGGCTCGCACATGTTGCACAAAGAAAGGAAATCTACGTTCCCATATTAAATTTTGTAATAACCGTAACAAACTATAAATAGGACTACCTAACTTTATCTTACCAGTAGCTTCTAAAATCTTCAAAATATTTACCACATATAACGAGTCTGATACTAAATTAAAAGGTTCTTTAAATTTATCAAAAACCTCTATAACAATTTTTAACTCTATAATTTGAGGAGAGGCGGGAGCAAACTGAATCACCATAGGGTCATCATCATTACATTTATATGATCCACATCCATTTTTGGAACCATCAGTATACATAACAGCAGCACCAATTAAAGGGCTACTTTTAGTTATTTTTGGAAAGACAATAGGATGGGATTCGAAAAATTGTATCAAAGGGTGTTGAGGATAATGATTATCAAATTCTGCACTACACCCACATTTTAGCACTGCCCAATCATCTACGGTAGCACACAAAATCTGCAACTGATTACTATTAAAGGGTATAATAATTTTGGATGGCTCCACACCAAAAAATTGTAAACCCTGTTGTACACCTTCTAAGGCTAGTACAGCTACAGTAGTGGGATAATATTCAAGAGTTCAGGCTACTGAAATTTTAGGATGAATCCATTTTAATGGTCCATGTTGCCATAACACAGCGGTGGGTTAAACCTTTGTCTTAAAAATCAGCAATAAAATATCCTCTGTGGGCTGATATCATCGTAACGATGTTTTTGTTAACTCTGTTTCTACTAAATCTAAGGCTTTTCGCCCCTCGGTGGTCAATTTCCTAGGTGAATCTAAAGCGGGATCTCCACATAAAATATCATATAAGGGTTGAAGTTGATAATTAGGAATTTTTAAATATGGCCTAATCCAATTAATATCTCCTAACAACTTTTGAAAATCATTTAAGGTATTTAAGCAATCCAGACGAATCTCAACCTTTTGAGGCTTAACCTCGAGAGGCTCAATCTTAGCTCCCAAATAGGACACTATGGAATCTTGTTGAACCTTTTCAGGGGCTATAAATAATCCTTGCTTTTGTAAATTTTTTACTAATAAAACATAGGCTTCCTGTAAAACATGTTCATCTTTCATTGATAATAAAATATCATCCATATAATGTAAACACTTTAGCATAGGAAATTTTAACCTTATAGGTTCAATGGCTGTAGCAACAAATAACTGGCACATAGTCGGACTATTAGCCATCCCTTGAGGAAGCACAACCCACTCAAAGCGTTTGTCGGGCTGTTCATGATTTATAGAAGGTAATGTAAAAGCAAATCGTTCACAATCTTTGTTACATAGGGGAATGGAGAAAAAACAATCTTTTATATCAATTACTATAATGGGCCACGCCCGGTAGTTAATAGTGGAAGTCCACGTTGAATAGGCCCCATAATCTGCATTTGGGCATTAATGGCACGCAAATCATGTAACAATCTCCATTTCCCTGATTTCTTTTTAATAACAAATATGGGAGTATTCCACGGTGAAACCGAGGGTCTAATATGTCCCATCTCTAATTGTACTTTCACTAATGTTTGAGCAGCTGATAATTTTTCTGAGGACAATGGCCACTGAGGAACCCAAACTGGATCCTCCACTTTCCAAGTAATAGGTATATCCTCCTCAGTGGCCCCTAGGAAAAACCCAGACCTTGTTGGTGTGGTCTGAGGGAGACTTGAACTGGGCTTGTACGGCCTTGCAAAAATTTGCCAAGGCCATGAGGAGGGTGCCATCCCATGTTTTTCATCATTGTCTTAGAGTTTGAAGAATAACTTCCCTCATTAGTCAATTTTAAATTCATTTCCTTTAAGAGATCTCTTCCCCATAGACTGACAGGCAGGTCCAAAACGAATGGCTTAATAGCCCCTTTGTGCCCCTCTAAATCTATCCAAGGAAGTTCTCGAGCACTCATGTCAGGCGATTTGGCATATCCAAGGCCTTGTAATGTTTGTGAGGAAGCTTGAATAGGCCAATCATGAGGCCAATCCTTACTAGCGATTATGCTACGATCAGCTCCTGTGTCCAACAGACCCAAAATAGATTTTCCATTAACTGTCAACTTTATTAATGGGCGCTGGTCCAAATCAAGGGAAAGAAATATAGCATCATGTTTTAAAGAGTTAAAGCTTTTGTCTCCTCTTTTCTCTTGTTTTGCTGGAAATATAGAATGTAAACTGGGAAGTAACACCAACTGGGCGATTTTATCCCCGGGGGAGATTGCAGTAATGCCTTGGGGGGATGAAATCAAAATTTTAACTCTTCCTTCAAGATCTGAATCAATTACACCGGGATGAATCACTAATCCCCCAAGCATAGCAGATGCACGGCGAATTACTAAGCCCACGGAATTTGGAGGCAAAGGTCCCTTAAGGTCAGTGTCCACGGGCTGTACTCCCATTTGGGGGGTTAATATGAGACTGGTGGTGCAACAGAGGTCCAATCCGGCAGAACCGGGTGTGGCCCTTTTCGGGCTCTCTGACTCGTATGTTGGGAGTCTGTCCCTCCTGTTTCTCTACTGCCCCATATATTTGTGTCGGGCCCTGGGGTCGAGGGCCCTGTTGACCGTTTTTTGGACGAGCTCCACCATATCCTAAAGTTAGTGGTTGCCCATCAATATCCTTAACGGATCTGCATTCATTAGCCCAATGGTTTCCTTTTTTACATTTTGGACATAGTCCTGGTTTAGGTCTCTCTTTAGATAGCTCCTTTTCAGGGCAATTCCGTTTAAGATGCCCTTGTCGTCCACATTTAAAACATGTCCCTGGAGTGTTTCCCTTCCCCCTGTTAAGCTGTAAAACTGCGGCAGCTAAACCAGCATTGGATAATGGACCTCCTACTTCTCTACAAGCCTTCATCCATGCTGTCAATCCTTTAGGTTTCCATGGGGTAATAGCTGTTCTACATTCTTTTGTACATTGTTCAAAAATTAATTGTTCAATTAAAGGCATGGCAGAATCAGGATCTCCAAAAACTCTCCCTGCAGCCTCCATCATCCTGGCTACAAAATCTGAAAAAGGCTCTGTTGGTCCCTGGATTATTCTGGTGAGATTGCCTGACACCTCCCCTTTATTAGGCAAGGCCTTCCAAGCTTTTATGGCTGCTTCATTAATTTGTTGATACACTTGTGGAGGGTGATCAGTCTGATTATTTGCCCATTGTCCTTGCCCCATAAGCATGTCAAAATTCCAGGCTGGCTGATTAGTAGGGGGCGCAGCGTTAATTCGAGCCTGTGCTTGCACTAAATCAGCATAAATTGATTTCCAGTCCAAATATTGTCCCATTGTCAAGCAAGCTTTTACGGTACTCATCCAATCACTAGGAGTCATGGCTGCCGTCGCCAGACGCTCCAACTGTGCCTGTGTAAAGGAGGCATTCACACCATAAGTTCTTGCTGACTCCGCTAAATTTTTTAATTGTTTGAAATCCAAAGGTTCGTGATATCTCTGATTATTAACGTCTATAAACACAGGGAAAGCGGAGGAGGCAGAAGAGGCCTCCTTCCACGTCTGAGGACAAAAAGAACATGCTGAAGTATTAGGCGCCACCTCCATATAAGGAGGAGGCACCGCGGGCAGTGCAGCAGGGCAGGGCAAAGGAGGCTCCTCCCTCTTAGGCGAAGCTCCTCTGTCTCCTTCCTGTTTCTTCTTTGGTCCCTTTCCTTTTCCTCCACCCCTTTTCTTTGTCTTTGAAAGAGCCTCCATCTTGTTTAATAATTTTCTAACCCTTTTTTCTATTTTCTCTATATCCTGTTCGGAATCACTAGAGTGGCTCCTTTCTGAATCACTAGAGCGGCTCTCTTTTGAATCACTATTGCTGCTACTTTCGGCCTTTTGTAACTCTTCCCTTAAGTCTGGATAACGCTTTCCTCTCTTCCGCCCTTTTTGTCCACCTACAGATGACCCTTCAGAGCGCGCTTCCTTCACTGCCTCCAATGCATCAGCGGAGGCTTGTACAGCCTCTTGGCAGTCTTCATCTCCTAGACAGCTACGTATCATTTTCCAGACTCTTCTCACCCCACCCCTTAAGGTTTTTTGTTCCCAGGCAAAGTCTAAATCCTTTCCTAGTTTATCCCAACTTGGAATGGTTACATTACCTGTAGCTGCAAACCATGGAGCTATGGTATCCACCTCCTGCAAGAAATGAACTATAATCTTATCTTTTATCTTAATTCCGCGAGCGCTGAGAAGTTCTTGCAGAGCCAATTTCATTGGACAGGAAGGTGAAGCACCCATGGTTTCGCTTTCTAGTTCTGTATATCCGCGACGGACACACAGATACACTATCGCCGCTTTACCGCTGTCCTTTAGTTTAGTCTCCTACCGAGAGCTTGAATATAGTCTCCTTCTGAGAGCTTGAATATTGGCCTACTTACCTAGGCACTTACCGATCAATTGCCCTGTCCGCCAAGAGTTCTGGAACCCCGGGACTTTAATGTTCCCCGTACGGGCCACAAAATGTGCCGCGCCGACCTCGACCAGCAAGGAAAGAAACACGACACGACTGGTTCCTTCTCAAGGCAGTTTAATCAGGAGGTTGAAAGCAGGAGAGAATGGCCCCGAATCCCCAGGAGCAAGTTGCTTATATACACTGCAGGAATCGTGGTTCCTAATGATAGGCTACCTCTGCAACACCTCATTTGCATATCCGCATTTGCAGGTTTGTTATGGGTGTGTTACCAAGAGTCAAGCTGTTCTCAACCGTAGCACATGCGCAAAGCTGTTGTTTACTACTAAGCTGTCCGGAAGCCGGCGCCATCTTAGCATTGTGCTAGATTGGCGTCCTACAATATGTCATTCTGTTTTATTGAAATGGATTATAGACATGTTTTATAAATACCATTTATTTTCCTTGTAAATAAATTACAATGTACTGAAATGAGGGTAGTCAGTGTAGTGTGAGTTCTACAACAAAACAAAAGTTGATTTTCTTTTTTGAAGATGTGATATATTGTTATTTGTCCAGGCAAGAACAGAGTCTCTGAGCTCATGTATGTCTTTGTCTTGGTCTTCCAAGTAGCTTTGACTATAGGTGTGAATTTTCAGAATCAGGTCTACATAAACCATATAGAAACATTGGGGAAGTCTCATAAGTCTCATGATTGACTTCTAAAATCCCGAACAGACAGAGGGATTGCACACTAGAAATGTTAATGCAATGAAACCTGAGTATTAAATATCCAAGTTGAACTTAAATCAATGAATACTCAATCATATGCTTAGGCATATTTCTTGAAGATGCACACCTCTAATGAGATGCATGGCTTATGTCGTGTGGTACCATCATTTATCAGAAATTATTAGCACATGGAAGACTGTGAACATTTCAAAAGTATTAAAATTATTTTATCAGAAGAATTTGGCTTATGCCATTTACCTGGTTGTGATTCCTGTGGTTCAGACTTGGGTTTAGAGGTGGGATGAGAATAATTCCTAAGCTGAATGGATTTAGGAATGAGATATTTAGTCAATGATTTGGATTTCAACCAATATGTTATCATTTAATACAAATATGAAAATGCAGTTACCTCTGGGTGTTGACATTTCTCTGCCTACACTGAAAGGGAAAGGATGAATGATCAATCCCACACACAATGACAAATCTAAAACTATCTTCATGAAATCTTTGGATGGCAATAACTTCTCATTCACTTATTTCAAGATAAACACCTATTATTTTACTGGTTATGACAGCAGCTGACAGAAGTATACCATCTGACAACTTCAGTTACACCTAGTTGAGTCAATGGCAAAAGAGGCCCAATGGAAATCCCTAAAATCTCAGGTATACGATACCTATTGTGACTGTTTCAATTTTACACCTTTATCAAATTTAGTAACGTATAGATCTTATTATCATTTCATTATCATTTATATTACTACAAATGTATTCAGTAACTTCTTTGGATGATGTAACTTTTCAGCATTTCCACAAAAATCTCTTCATGATGACTCTTACCTTGGTTTATTTTATTTTCTTCTCTACCATGTCCTATGTTAGATGAATGGGCAGCTTTTCTGGAGACTTCCTGCAGTGGATTAGCATGAAAGACACACTGTCAATTGGTATATTAAAGTGTATCAAAAAAGGTCTTATATTCTTCCCTAGTGTATACCTGAATTTTTGACTTTATGAAAATTATACTTGAGACTATCTGCAGTATATCTTGAAGACCATGATATTTGAATGGGGATCTTGTATATACACTCAACTTTAAGTCTACCTTTAATTTCTCATGGCACCCCTGTATGTGCAAGCAACATAGAACAAAGGAAATCATTCATAAACAAGAGTTATTCCTGATGTAGCTATTTCAATAAATGTAATTATTTTTGTATTAAAATACAGAAAGTTTGTACATTCTAGTAAAGTTGGAGGATGTTTATGAAAAATATGTCCAAATTCTTATTAGTACTATTCCTCTAAAAGAGGTTTAATCATGATGTGTTACAGCAATGACATTGTTTGGGTTGTTAGATATAATAGAAGATAATGCATCATGTTAAATATATTTATATTATGTCATGTTGATTGGAAAAGGTACAGGGAAGAAGCTGTAGCATTTCAATAAAATCAAGCTGACAGAACTAACGTATTTTGTTAATTTCTCAAACATAGAACAAAACTGCAATAACATGATAAAGAAGACAAAAGCATTTTCTGTACTACCTGTAAACAGTAGCATTAGAATAATTAACAGCTGCACTCTGCAAATGTTTCTTAGTGAAAGGAAATCATTCCAAAACACAACATTTTCACAGTTTCCTCTATATGTTTAAGGTAATAACCAATCTCTCTCCTCATTATTCAAGGGCTTCACAAGATATTAGAAGATGTTGTCCACTATTGTTTGTGTTCAGTAATGCCATTTTTATTTGACCTTTACTGAGTAGACACATACTTATCCTCTAAGACATCTTAGCCTTCACACTGAGATCCCTGATGACAAATCTACATTATCTTAAATCCTAGTATGTACATACTTTAAGGACATTGGATAAGAATTGGGAAATAATTCATTTCCTTATTGAAATGAGGGAAACTCTTAGTTGTTCCTTTTCAATTAAGCCTCCATTCTACAAGCAAACATCCTTTTAATAATTGGTTTAGTTGATTATGGGACATATCAATGCCTTAAATGAGGACCTTGAAATAATCCAATGACCATAAGAAAAAAAATTGCTCCTTGGAATGACTGAATGTAATCACCACATCTCAAATTAGTTTTCCAGTAAGAATCAACTTTATGAAATAAATTCAATTCTGAACTCATTACTTTTATATCATCCACTATTTCAAATGGAAAGCCATGAGACTCACCACCCATGTAAACAGCCTATCATGAAGCACAGATGATTATCACAAAGTTATCTACTTAACACCAAAAGAGAATGATTAGCGTTGTGACTAGATTCCAAGAATACCATGTGATTTATAATCGGTAAAAATCTTTCATTTTAATGAAAAATTGTCATCTGTTGATTGTGTATGGTAGCCTGAAATGTAGTTCACTTTGGCCTATGACAATAATCATTAAACCAAACAGTATTAAGTTTGAAAAGTAAATTTAAAGAGTTACATACCAATTTTTGATAGCCTTCATTCTTATTACAAATATTTTCATTTTCCAGTTTTAAATCTGGTATTGTTTCTAATTCTAGTTCTTCTGATAAATCAACATATTTTATTTTAAAAAAGTATTAACAGCAATTAGATAAATGTTTTTTCTATGACAATTAATTAAAATAACTTTTCAATTTAGATATTTTTACTCTTCTAAAATATTTCAATTAAATATACTCTATAGATGAATACTTACGTCCTTAGATAAATCTTCTCATTGTGGAAATACTAGTATATGACCTGTATAGACACTACATGTTGTCAGGTCCAAGATATACAAATAAAACCTAACATAAATGACCATGCTTCTCAAAATATACATTTTAATATGTCATAGAATTGGACAGATTCGGCATGAATGCATACACACACACACACACACACACTCACGTGCACACACACACACACACACACACACACACACACACACACACAGAGACACACATACTAAGGATACTGGAAAAAAATCAAGAAATACTTGTTTTTTTCCATTGAAATGAGCAAAAATCTTTACAGCAGAGAGATACTAAATATTCCGTGCACCGGATTTGGAGGAATTGATGTGGAAATGACCTGGAAGCCTGCTCTTCTATTATGAGAGAGTGCAGTGCTAAATGCCAAGGGATATAAGTAAAGATATGTTCTATCAGCAGAAACAGGTAAAAACCAAAATGACAATGAGCTTGCCAAAATATCTCTAATAATATGATAGTGGCACTTTTTCTTTTGAAGTAACCAGCAGCTGCCTCATTGGTCCTAAAGACCACTCAGTGATCTATTCTGGCCTTGTACAGTAATCCTAGTAAATTACCTATGGCTAGAAAAAATCATATAATCTAGGAGTGACCTACTACCATCATGTTTCTATATCAGTATAGTTACTCTGTTCTAAATGTGATCCTTATAGCCACAGTTATACCCACAGATGATGTAGCCCTCATTAGCATCAAAGAAGTTCCAATATGTAGAACACAGAGTTATTACAGATATTTACTGTATTCAAAATGCAAGAAGAGACCATAAGATATCCAGCCCCAAAATACACAGCCCTTAATCCAAGGCTCAGGGAAATTAGCAAAACGAGATGCAGATAAATTGTAAAATCAAGGACCAGGATAATTGAGCAACATAGCATCTTGTATGCATGATTTGTATATCACTACAAAAGTATGACTTTGTTTAAAAAACACCTGCATGAGGAAAACACCAGTTGAAATGGTATTACGGATGGAGTAAATCTCACAAGGCACAACCCTTATGGACCATCAGTGGCTGCTGAGAGAGAACACCTCAGTTTTTCTCCAGAGATTTAACTCTTTAATATTTTATGCAATTACAAAAGACAGCCTTAAAACATGGACATGCTAGTAACATGAAACTGATATACACGTATCCCTGTAACAGTCGTATAGACAAAAAAGACATAAATGTGAGAGGGAGTTGGGGGGACAGGAAGAGGAATAGTACACAGATTTGAAATACTTATAAAATAAAAATAAATAAATAAATAATTAAAAAATAAAACAAAAACAAAAGCAAGAAAAAAATACCCAAATAAAATTCACCTGTTATACTGACATTCTTATTTCAACATTTGGATAAAAGAAGTCTGGCCTAACATATTGCTATTTTACTTATGTTTTAATAAATATAAATCTAGTAGATAATTTCATTTGGCAAGAGTAATTGTGATC
This sequence comes from Cricetomys ansorgei, assembly GCA_026225945.1. Lineage (NCBI taxonomy): Eukaryota > Metazoa > Chordata > Mammalia > Rodentia > Nesomyidae > Cricetomys > Cricetomys ansorgei. The sequence continues at coordinate 1,334,654 of JAMJFZ010001262.1, forward strand.
ATGTTTTATGCAAACCTCTCAAATGATCTTATAAATTAAGCATGTGCATTACCTTCTTGTGCTTCTATATTTTCACATTGTTCAGGACGTATTGGTAAATCATCCTCACCAGTTTCCAGAATATATCAGGAATGTCTTGCTAAATTTAATAAAAATAATGAAGAATCATAATGATAACACAGCTGAATTTCCTATTTGAATTCATTTAAACATAAAAGTAAGAGAATAATTAAAACCATTTGCATGCTCTTGAGCTTAACCTATCTCTTCCCTCATAGAGTCACATATGCTAAAAACCAAGCCTGGAAGCAGAAACAGAGAAGTGCTCATCTGCAGAATTCAACAAGTAATTGAGTTCATAATATAAAACTTATATTTCTCACCCAAATTGAAATAACAATTTAAAAAGTGCATTTTACGTGATAATTATTAGTATGCTTGATACATGAAAGCACTTGATTTTTAAAAACAATTCTATTGAGAAAATCAACTTAACATGAGTAAAGACTTGGTGAGAGAGTACAGACTATTTTGTGTGGAGAAAAATTAAAAAATGTTGGACTCTGTTTTGTTTAGAAAAAGAAGGATGTCTAAAGTGTGAATGAATTCTTTTGAAACTTTGAGAGATAGAAAAAAATAGTTTCACAAAATTTAAAAAGCAGTAAGTAAGCAAATCATTTATGTTTACCAAAAGCATCCCAATATTCAATGAAATAGTCACGTCTTCCACAGTAAAGAGAGAATGTCATTAGAGCAGAGCAAACATGAACATGAAGGGAAGCATGGGAGCCTGCATTTGGAGCCTGGGATGTTCCAGGTAGTGCTGTATGTTTGGCATATGACAGTGGAGGAGATGTCATTGTGTAATTGCACATTGGGCATTTTTAATGCACCCATGTGAGGTAGGAAAAACAATGTAAAGTTCATACAGATTCTGTATTCTCTACATATCATAACAATAATAGATATCACTTCATACTTAAGTCACATGAACTGGGAGTTTTACTGAATTAGTAAGTTTCTGCCATGAAACATCAGTGTCATTATGCCAGTTGAGTATTTGTTAGTTCTTAAAAGCTGTTGGAATATGTGCCAATCTGGTTTCAACATTCATAAAAGGCAGGAAGAAAGGAGTAAAAATAAGCCTAATTGACTTTATCTTAAATTGCAAGTTTATAAATTTGTGTATATATTTTAACAATGTAAATGAGCACTGAGCGCACTATGCGGACATTCTTCAAATGCTGAAATGTTAAATCTAAAATAAGGAATTTCTGTTGAGTTTTTAATATTTTGAATGCAAAAAAATGAGTGTTGAAATTCAAGTTTTGTGTTTAGCTTTGGTTATTAATGGTATCTTTGTAGAATGGACTATAATTGGTTCAAACATGTATTCCTAAAGTACCTGAGAAACTTTTCTTTCCTTTTTATTTAAAAACTCTACATGAGCAATATATTTTGATCATATTTTTACCACCCCAATGCCCTCTAAATTGTCCCCCGCTCCCTACCCGGCGATGTTTATGATCATTCTCAACACCCCCAGATGAAAATACAACTTTCAACCATAAGACAAAAGTGCCACATCAAAATATAATAACAGTCCACTGCCCCCAACACACACACACACACACACACACACACACACACACACACACACACACACATACACACACACTCCCAAGTTTGCTTTGAGTTGATCAAGTAATCCTGGCCATGGTGTCTGCCCTGCAGTGCCATTGATGTGCCCAGTGACACTCAAGGTCGAAAAATTAGTTTCTTTTTGCCATCAGTATCAATTACAAATAGCTTCCTAGATAGTGGCAGGAACCCATGTCCTCCCCACTCTTCAGTGCTGGGATCCTGTTTGGTTGTAACCTGTGAAGGTCATCTGTGTACTGACAGTCTCTGAGTTCATATGTGCATTGGTCTTGGTCCTGTTGTGTCTGGAAGACACTGTTTCCTTGGACTTATGCATAACCACTGAATCTTACAAACATCTTGACTCCTCTTCTACACAGACACTGAGCCTTGAGGGGAGAGGTTTGATGAGGACATCCAGTTTATGACTGAAAGCTCTGAAGTCTCTCATTCTCTGCATATTGCCCAGTTGTGAGTCTCTGTGTTGATTCTTATCTACTGCAAGAAGAAACTTCTTTCTGAGGCCATAGCAAAGCACAGATTTTCAGACATAGTGATGTCTTTAGGACTCCTTTTCTTGCTATATTCTTTTCACAATATAATAGTATGAAAGTTTCCCATAGGTCCATACCTTATGTAGTCACATGTTCTTGGGCTATTTGGCAGTGTCAAATACCTATTCCATCTCATATAGTGCTTTAATTCAATGTTTACCCCCATAGCATTTGTGTTACTATGGGTTCAATGTTATGTTGCTGTCTGATTACTGATTTAGGTTACAGCATTTGTAGTTGGTGATATCGGTGATGATATTTCTCCTCTGGCAGCATCAAGTATACAAGCCAGCACCATAAGTACTAGTCAGTAGGGGTGAAGTTTCTACATGGGCAACAGCCCAACTTCTCTATTTTCGATGATATAAGTGTTGTCTTTGGCAACAGGGCTTTCCTATTAAGTTGTAGAGTGCAACCAATATCCTTGGTCATGGCTTGTGAAGTTTGAAGAATTCTGTGTGACCACAGTATCTTCAACAAACAATTCATGTGAAAGAGGGTGGCTGTATGTTGAAGAATTAAATAAATCCATATCCGTCTTCCTGCACATGCCTCAACTCCAAATGGATCAAAGACCTCAACATATGAGACTTCCTGACTCTGACTGACTCCAACATATTATTAGTAGAACATATTGTAAATCTATTAGTATTGTAATTATGATAGAAAGATTTTGAATTTCTAAATTTTTATGACTTCAGTTTTTTTCTAATTAAAGCCCATAGAATGTTCTATGTAAAGTTAGTTTCACAAGCAAAATATTTTTTGAAAAGGAAACATTGTCTTCTATTAAGTCCACACTATTATAATACACTTTAAACATACAGTAAAGTAGCCTCTATAATGCAGATTTTTTGAAGATTTATTTATTCATACATATGAACATCCTATCTGCATGTAGTCCTTTATGCCAGTGGAGGCCATCAGACCCATTATAGATGATTGTGAGCTACCATGTGCTTTCTGGGAATTGGACTCAGGAACTCTGGAAGAGCAGCCAGTGCTCTTAACCACTGAGCCATCTCTCCAGCAGGAATTCTTAAAGGTACCAAATGAACAGCAATTTCTTGAAATAGGTGAACTCTTTCACTTAGAGTTACATTTAGGACAATTATACAGGTCTTACAAGACCAGCAATGTAATTTTATTTTATAGATGTTTCATTGGAAATATAAACAATAATTAAAAAGAAAATGTGGCATAATAAAAAAATACACTTTTAATTGAATGTAATGAATACACATCATTTTTAGTGGAAGCAAAACTGAAAGATGGCTGATACTTAAGTACACACTGACTAGACAAAAAAGTTTTAATATCATAAAGCCTCTAATTTTTATGATTAATAGCCACATGGACAGAGTATTGTCATTGTGGATGTGATTTTTGTCATATTTGCATATGTTATATTTTATTGGTAATTTACATGACAGCTTTTTAGGTCTTGGCAGACATGATTTTTGGGAACAAGATTAGATTTGAAAGAAATCACTGCTAAGATACAATACCACTTATTATTTTTAATTTTTGGTTCTCCAAACTTCAGGATAGAAGTAATTCAACAGAATATGTATTTACTACCAAAATTCCTCAATCTACACATTTAGGCTTTTAAAAAACATCAGTTATATTGCCCAACTTCATCATTGAAAGAATAATAACGAGATATTATTTGGGCAAATCAAATCTTAAACATGACTTTTCAACATGATTTAAAGGCGTGACTATCTCTAAAGGTCTATGTCAAAATGTAGTTTTCAAAAACCTTACAAAAGTAATCTTAAAATATTGTACACTTTACCAAATTAAAAAAATTAGCTTCAAAATGACAAATTGATAAGGTAAATAAAGCCTACAGTATGAAACATTTGTTTGGGAATTTGATTTGGCAGTTATGCACAATAAAAATCTCAGTCATCAAGAAAATTACAAGAATTAATCATAACATGAATTTTTTCACCCACCAACTTTTTGATCTTATAATAGATGAATACCATCAGTTTCTCAGTTTTGCACTAAACCAGGGAGGATTGATGGATTTGGTTAGGCTACCATTAACATTGTTAAATTCAATTTTGGTTTTATATAACTTGGTAATATTTTATTCCTTCTAGATTCCAAAAGTACCTACAGAACCCACGCAATTTTACCATTTTTAATATATTTTGGATTATCATACAAATTAAGGCATTCAGTGTCATTATAAACAAATTATGGTCAACACCCAAATTAAGGCACAACAATAAAAAGACATCGAAGAACTTAGGAGCAATATTTTTCTCACCGTAATACATAAATGAACACAATAAGTAAGTATTGGTGTCATACTTACTCCACTGTCTTATTTCCAGAAACTGTGAAAAGCTGTAAAGATGTATGAGTGTTGGTAAGACTATCTTGATTGCTGGTGGCAGAAGTATTGAGAGTTCCTGTCCCTGAAACAGACTCCTGTTCAATATTCGCAAGGATAAGCACTGTTGTTCCTGTAGTAATCAAGGTGTCATCTCTCCAGGCTTCAACGGATGCCAGCACTGTACTACTAGAGTGAATGACTTTTTAAGTTTGATTGTTTTAAAATGTTTGTCCCTCGAGGTGGGCACTTCTTTTAGAGCCTTTTAAGCATTCTGGACAAGCAAATTCTTCTCACCTCTGTGTGTTCTTTTGTGCCCCTGTAATTCATCACTTCATGTAAATCTTTTTTTAAACCACAGAACATCCAGTTACAAATAAAAGGGCACTTCCTGGAATGCAAGTGCAGATGCACTCTCAGATGTGAGGTTTTATATAAGGAAACCTCAGAGGACAAGATTCCCAGTGAAGTCTCTTTCCTTCTTGATGTTGGTCCACTTCTGTGTCTACCACTTGCACTCTAAAGAGTGTTAGATCATTGGTATTCATTGTAGAATCACCACTGAGTTGCTGCTCTTCAGGATCATTTCCTTTTTCCTCGATCCAAGTATCTGCAGGACTGTCAGCATTCTCTCCTGGATGATGCAGTGTGCCAGTAGAGTCTATAGAATTTAGTGTAAATGTCTGTAGATTTGACAAGTGACCAGCGCTGAGACTAACTGGAGTTGAAGTCAAGCCTCTACCTGCTCCACCTTGGCCATGCCTGAGTGTCTAAACAGCTGTAAGAGTTATTTAATGGACAGCAGTGTTCTGTATTTGCAAATTCTGTAAGTTCTGGACCCCTTGACTATGAAATGTTTGACAGATTATCTGTCCAGAAGGGGTCACTGTTTCTGTGCCTGAATTTACAAGGTTCCAGGATTCAGCTGCAACTGATGGTTTTGCAAAGTAAGTTGTGATATACTTTGATCACTGGCTTGCTTGTACAATATGGATTGAATGTGCACAATTTTGGCTTGATGTTTGGCTGCTGAGAATCTTGAAGTTGTAGATGTACAAGAGGATGTTCTGTAGAAACATGAACATTCTGAGCATGTGTCTCTTCAGAAACTGGCATGTGGATAATTCCCTGAAGATCTGAAGACTTGAGTTGCCAACAAGAAACAGTCAAGCTATTTGTGTTTTGTTGTAACACACCTGTACTGTCTATCACTGTAAGAGGCAACTGTGATGAAGAGGATGTTGGCACAAATAAATCTGTATCAGTATTGGTTTCATTAACCTCAGGAGAGACCCACTCACTAGATCTGAACTAACTAATTGTCTGAACTAACCATAGCTTGCCCTGTGTTTATCAAATGCCAATGGACACATCAGCATTAATAACTGCAGTCATTTTCAGAGAATTTCCTGAGACATCCAATAATCTAGATGAACACTACTGATTGATACAAAGGTAATATTTTTGGAAGGCCAAGAGACATATTGGCACCAACTTGAGTTTGGCCAGACAATGAACTACCAATTGCAACTCCCTGAACCTGGACTTGACCATTCTTCGGAATGAAATTCTGAACATAAGCAGGAGGTATTCCAGAGGCAAGTAAGGCTTGATTAGAGCTACTAATAATCTGAATTTGACTGTTTTCTTGATTTATACCCCAATTATTTGTGTAGTCTGTGGAGCTAATCTGAGCTTGCTGAGCATTTCTGAAATGATAATCTGTGGTCTTACTTGATATTGAACATTGAACATTGTACCATTTGACAAATATGATGCTGATACAATTGAAAATATTTACTGATCTGCAAACTCTGAAGTAGAAAGATATACTATCCTCTTGAAGTAGCAGCACTTGGAATCTATACTAGATTACCAGCTTCACATTTATATTTGGAGGTTTGTCTCACAAAACACCCATCTGTTTGATTTTCCTCCTAACTATGCAGAAGTCAAATCACCTCTAGCTCCATGGGTGGTGCTGGGGAGTCAGTTGAAGATTATTTCAAAGTATTGTGCAAATAATTTCAAAATTCCATACTTTATGATAAATAGATTTGAAATAAAAACTATTACATATGCATACCATGATTAAAATAATTGACAGGCCATTCTACACATTTGAAGAAACATGGAAATTATGCTACTCTAAATAAAAAATTAAACTATAGTGTTTTCTTATTCAATAATCCCAAATTCCATATTTTTTCTACTATGGTAAAACTATTCAAACTACAATTTTCCTGTGATTATGTTTTTCTTACATTACTTTTAACTTTTTTGACTGTAAAATGTTCATTATGCTTTGCTATTTTTCACAGTAAAGATAGTAAAATTGCCAACATGTTAGCAAGTGTTTTGTTTTCTGGTCAGCTGTACATATAATATGATGACATTTCATCAACAGCTGTATTACAGCTGTGCAAACACCATCAAGAAAAAATTCAGCCCAAGAATTTATCTCAAAAAGAATCTGATTACCTGAGTTTCAACATATATTTTCTCCCCAATCCTTGAACTCAGAGAAATCTGTGACTCAGATTTGATATATCTTTCAAGCAAAACACAACAATATAGGTGAGTTTTAGTCTACAAAATATCCTGAAAGTTTAGTTATTTGAATACCAAATGGTGTTTCTTTATATTTTTACTAGGCACTTGGATTATAAAATTGTTTCCAATCCTACTTTCTGCTTTCACTCCTCCCAATGTTTCCACCTGTCAATTAGAAGTCACATCTAGTTCTGGATCAAATAGTGTCCGTCAATATATTGTTGGAACCTGAAAATCATTTGTCTTGAAAATTATCTGACCTGATGATTGCACGCAAATTATAATTAATTTCTCCACAATATTTTAACATAAATTTAAATAAAAATGACAACCCCAAGTAAAGAAAAAATATAGTGGCTCCATTCTCCTATCTAGTCATAGAATATCTAACTGTATTATTTACAAATAGTCTCCTTCAGTCTTCAGCATGGAAAACAACCAATGAAGAAAGCATCACATCTGTTTGTCCAAGAAAAGCTAATAAAGTGATACATACTTTTAAATCCTTGAACACTAAAATCGTAAGTGATCAAACAAATGTGTACATTGCTGTGAGAAACGGTCTTCTCATAGGAGGAGGGATTCAAATATTACACTGCAAGTAGCTTAATTGTGCTTACTAAATGGATCAAGATTATTGAAAGTGCTACCAACCTCTTAAAAACCTTCACTTATGCCCAGTCCATGGTAGAGACTTCTGGAAAAGCAGATCCCTTGTGTTTTTCCTCTGATTCCCTCCATATTTTCTGATGTGTTTCTTCTATAGGATACTACTCCTTGTTACCTCTTTCTCAGTCTTCAATGACTCTCTCCAGCCTTTAAATATAAATCAGAGGAAGGTGCAGATTCCTGAAAGCATTGCTCAAAGAATCTGAGTAGCAGCTAGCTGCCTGCTTCCAGAAAGCAAGCTAAATGGAGGATCAGCAACACATACTCCAAGTCCAGATATTTAACTATTTCTATGAATGTGTTGTTGCACATTCCAATCTGGAAAGGATATGGATGACCTGAGAAATGATGCACAGAAAAGGAAGCATCAGCCCCAGGGCACCAATATATTTCATTCAGTTCCTTCCAGTCCTTGGTCCCGAGCATCCTCTAACCTACCATCTGAGATACCACATTCCTGCTTTCCTAAAGACTTCTATGATTCTCAATGAGTTTCGCCAAAAATCTGGGCATTTGACTGTAGCAGAACATTGCTGTGATGTCTCACCAAGGAAGACAAAGAGGAATTTTCATACCTGCCAGACTTCAGCAGAGGGAACCACCATCATGGCTAATACTATCATCGACCATGCAACCCTCTGCCAGACATCAGTCTGGCAGGGATGCAAATGCCTCCTTGTTTTCATTGAGGGAGACACTGCAGCAATGTACTGCTACAAATGGTGCACCAATGTGGGGCAGGAAATCACTCCAGCTAATCCAACCTGGAGACAAAGAAGAAGAGAAAAACTCCAGACTTCACAGAGTCTGGTAATATATGCACAGGGAGGTGACCAGAGGACAGAGATTAAGCTATTAATTGAGAGCTCCTGAAGGAAAAGGAGAGAGAGAAAGGGAAATAAGCCTCTATGAAGAGAAAATTGTGAAAATGAAGTGAGAAAGAGGGCTCAAAAGAGAGCCACAGAAGAAAGACTTTTAGAGAAAGACATTTTCATGGTAAAAGCAAATAATTCAGCTGTGAGCAGGGAAAAACCAACTTCTTTTCCTAATCATTGAACAAATGCTTCCTCCTACCTCTAGTGGTAGCATACTATTTCACAAACTGATTTTTTTGAGTGCTTTTTGTGTGTGTGCGTGAAGCTCAAGATCTTGTTTTTCAGGTCTATGAAGAAAAGGGTATCTTTACCTGTCGCAGTGCTGAAAAGGCCATACAGCCAGAATGTTTCAACCTGCAATACTTCCTACTGGCCCAGGACACTGTGCTATCATAGAAGATGACTTAGAGCCAAAAAGCATCTTAGTTAATGTCAACAATTTTGTTTTTGTTTTTTTGTTTTTTTTCTGCAAACCTGACTACCAGCAATCCAGGCACTAGTGATGGGTGATTAGAATTATACCCCATAAGAGAACCTTTCTTGCATACAAGCTTAGTAGGTGTTTTTCCTGAAAACCAGAGTCTATCTTAAAATCTGGAAAGTGTTTCCTCAGGTTCAGTACACAGAAAATGTCTTCCAGAACTGGCCAAGGTTAAATTCTGTGCTGGTTGCCAAACTTGGTACTCTAAGAGTCACCCAGGTGTTATTGTTTTTGAAGGTATGAACAGATCTCTAGAGAGGAACTGAAGCTTGGAAATCTGAGAGGCTCGAGGCTCCACTGATAGCATGACACTGGCCATGATGGTGGTTCCCTCTTCTAAGGTCTGGCTGTGTTTGCAGTTATGAACTATGCATCTTTGTCTTCCTTGCTGAGCTACCCCATCAGCAACGTTCTACTACACTTGACATTTCTTATAATTACGCACAAAAGGCAATATATTTTATAAAAACTTTCAACCTTATTTTAACATCTAGTTCTAGATGAATTTCAATATCCTGCATCCATTATGAACAAGATTACTAACTTAAATGTCTAAAAAAATCTCATCATAAGGCCAAACTCTTAGTATTATGGATGTCACCCCCACCTACTCTCCCATTGAATCACTCAAGCAAGCACTGTCCCACCAGAAAGATGATTAGTCTGCTAGTTAAGAAACAAATGGAAATCTAAATTGGGTCATTTATATTTCTAAGACCATAGAACACTGTCTGTTAGCTTTTGTGCTCCATCAAAACAACCATTTACCTAGGATGCTTTGTCTAATTTGTTGTGTTCAGGATATTTTTATTACTTTTCAAGATTGCCTGAAAACTCAACATTTTAGAATCTGAGAATCTCTAGTAAAACAAGAAGCAGTATTGCATAACAAAAATTCTAAACTACATGTCAGGAAACATAAAGAAAAATGAAATTTGCAGTAAATATTTCAAGAAGCCTAGTGTCATAGGGAGAGAAAGACTTGATAACAAACAAAACCTCTCTGTATTCAGGCAAGCTAGTAGTTTGAAAAGAAAACAAAACAAAACTGAGAATAAATTAGTAATGTCTTTTAAATAGATGCTGAACATGATAAACATAACATGGTGTATGGGCACATGCTCTAATATTTCAATATATTAATTCCAAGATGTCTCTCATCTTGTTCATCTCAAACCTATGACATTATGCACACAGTTACATGGGGTTTTTCCCTTGAAACTTTGACGATTGAAATGTACCCATGTATTTTCTAACAGCAACTGACCAAAAGATATGACAAACTATTGTTAACATTGTAAGACACTCAGTTACAGTGATTAATCCTTAAAAAGATGTGATTATACTGCTACATAATGTGTATCAAGTGGATCACAGGGAATCCTGTCCATAAAAGAACATTCAATAACACTAGCTTTTTCCCTTAGTCCAAATTATAAGTTAAAATGTACTTTAAAAGACTCACAAATCTGACTCTGATGAATTGAATTCCTGAGGCTGATTTCCTGTGATTGAAGAAATAGTAAAACACTTTCAGAAGATGACAGTTGTGTATAAAATATAATATAAAAATATATACCTGAAGAAGCATCTAGGATATGCATGTATAACTATGGTACTGACAAATAATTAATGTATCAAAAAATCTTCACTTCCTTTGAATTTACTGAATAAAAGAATGAAAGAAATTGTCAGTATTTGATACATAACAGTAAGTAGCCATGTACAGTGGCTTTGACTCCCTCTGAACTATGATATTGGTGAAGAATAGTGCTATTTTCAGAATCAGTACTTATCATAACTAACTGGCAAAGAATGTAATTTTTCTGGGATAATGGTATCAGCATCAATCTAAAGACAGGATAAATATTTTGTGATGAAACATTAAAGTTTTTTCCAGATATAGAGTTGTGTTTATTCAGATAGGAATGAAACAAGCTATGAGAGAGAACCTGAATCAATGAGCATTTTACTTTACAATCTCCCTAAAATGATGGAAAATGATCAGGACAATTATTTTTACACAGGCTTATGAGGTACCAGAAAAGAGATCTGAGGCTAAATCAATACTGCTTATCCCCCTAACCTTTTCTGGGTTTAAATGGTGATGAATTCTTTTAGATCTGGCTGTAAATTCTCATTCTTAACTGTGATGTGCAAAAGGTAGAAACTCACTTGCAATTTTGGTCACACTTGAAATAATCACTGGTGAGATCAACTCCTTAAGAACATATCCACTCTGCACACTGCTCATATACATACACTTATAAATATCCACTGAGAGTGAGTTGTGAGAAAGTTGCTATGAAGGATGGACTGTTATGAAATTATACATGCATGTGTTGGTATGTGCATGTCTATCACTTAATAACTCACCAAAGTTATTTCTATTGGGATAGAAAATTAATTTTCATTTTATATAAAACTAGAAGGAGAACACAAGGTGAGATACTTTTGGCATGACCCTTGAGAAAGTATCTTCCCATAGAAAATGAGAATGTGAATGGGGCCAAGTGGTAGAGCACCTGATAAACGATCTGCTAGGATTGTAGATCCATGGCTAAGTGCTCTCTTGTTGTACAGGTGAATTCATGTCTAATGCTTAACGGCATGAATATCAGTCACACAAAACAACAGAATTTGATTCAGTCATGGGCAAACGGGATTCATCTTTTTTCTTTAAAAGAAGAGGGTCATTTTTGCTTCACCTATAGTACTCACTTTCTACTGTTATTGTACATGGCAGAAAATCATGTGAGAGATTTGATGACAATTAAGAAAGTATGACAGCTAAAGAATGCCATTTGGTACTCAAGAGGCTAATTGGCCTCAGACAGCTGGATGATCCTGTTAGAAGTGTGTCGTCAGACATGCTACCATTTTTTTCACCCTTCTTATGAATCAGATATCTGAAGAAATAAAACTTTTATAAAGTGGAAAGTATTTGCCTTCTCTTTGCTGAGAAATAAAATATATAAAAGGAACATGTGGTCAGTGTTTAGCAGGTGAATAGAGCACTTTGCTCTAAAGCATGAAAACTTGGGTTCAAAACCTCACAGGTAAAAAATTTAATTTCAAATTATTCATTATATGACCTACCACTAACATATACCAAAGCAACAATTAATCACCATGTAAGAGGATGTCTCAGTAACAGTATATGACTATATTCGTCAAAATGGAAGGGTTTGATTGCAAAATACAATTATTTTAGGTTAGTGAGCAACTTTTCTGAGTCTTTTTCCTTTCCCTGAATCTACTGCCATCTGTAATCCCACATCCTCTTTCCAGATCCAAGCTGAACACCCTGTTTGTCTGTGAGTCATCCTTGTTGCATAAGTCTCTTGTTCTATTTCCCATACCATTTCCCCACTTCTATCTCTAAACCCACAGGCCGTGATTTTGACATGAAGGAGGCATGATCTTCTTGTTTCCTGGGTATATTTGCTGGGTAAAGTTGCTTCTTCACTTTCTCTGCAAACCTAGAACCTTTTCTAGACCCAAGGTTATGAAGCATCTGTTTGTGAGCCACCTTGTCTGCATAAGTCACTTTCTACCTTTTTATGCCCACACTATTTCTCATGGAGCCATCTGTACACCCAAAAGTCTGTGTCCAGATCAATGGCTGAAATAAAGACAAAATTGAAAATTTCAATATCCTAAGAAAGGAAAGCTCAGAGGAAAGCCCTTATCTTTATAATTAAAAAGGCAAAAGATAAAATGTCAGGAATGAAGAAGATATAGACAAAATTAGCAAATAACATGAAAAAATAAAAGGCACCATATAGGAAATTTGAGATACCATAAAAGAGTCAAATCTTTGAATTATAGGTATAGATGAGGAAAAAGCATTCTAGGTCCATAGCGTGAACTAGATTGTCAGCAAGATCACAGAAGGAAAGTAAGGAAACATATACATGTACAGATACAGATACAAGAAGCAAATTGATATGAGCAGGCTTAAAGAAGATAGACATCATCAACAGATCCTTCTTGAAAGAAGTGTCTCTTTATAGCAAACCCCAAAGGATATGACAGCTAAACAGAAATATGTAAGACAAGAAACATATTAAAAACTACAAGAGAAATTAACAAGCAAGTCACTTGGAAATGAAAACCCATCAGAATAGCAGCTGCTTTCTCAAATGAAACTCTAAAATTCAGAAAAGTTTGAATACACTTCAAACAATGAAAGACCATGCACACCAACCAATACTGCTGTGCCCAACAAAACTGTCTGCCCTAGTTGAAGATGAAAGAAAAAATTTCCATGTTATAAGCATCCTCATGCAGGCACATCAAACCAAAAAGTCTGAACAGAATACTACATGGAATACATTTAACTGAAGAGAGGAATAAGCCTCTAATGAGACTTTTAGAAAGAAAACTAAACTGTAATTTACTGAAATACAAAGCACAGCTAACAACACAAAACAACAAGGGAAACAATGCTGCAGTCTATATATACTGTTCTATCACAATTCCAAATATCAATGTCCTCAACACTCCAATCAAAGACAAAGGACAAAAAATACCTAAACGAATTTGGAAGAAAAATCCAACTATCTGTTGTCTACAAAAAAACTAAACAAAACAAAACAACAACAAAAAACTCATCCTAGTTTTAAAGTCAGTCACCATCTTACAATGAAACAAGGGAAATGTTATTCTAAGAAAATAGTATCTGGAAGGAAGGAGATATTTCATTCCTAGTATGTAGAGTAAGAAGAACAGTCCTTCATTGCTGGTGGGAGTGTAAGCTTGTACAGACACTATGGAAAGCAGTGTGGCAGTTCTTCAGGAAGCTAGTAATAGGTCTAGCTCAAGATTCGGGTATCCCACCCTTGGGCATATACCCAAAAGTTCTCCTACACAGAGAATCAGAACATTCTTACTCTGACCTTTAAATCTAAGGCAGATATACAGAGCATAAAACTGCAACAAGACTTACCTTTGAAGATGTTTCTTTGACTTGAGAGCAGTAGTGAGTTCTCATATTCCAAAATCACACTCTTTCTGCCATGTACAGAGTGGCGGTTGAAAAAGTTACTGTTTTAGTATTGATGGGAAACCATTTATATTAAATTCTTGTGAGTAAGTAAAAAAAAGGTCAGATTTTTTTTTGTCAAAATATTTTGTCATGCCTTTCAAATGTATAAGCTCTAAAACATCTTATAAAGTTTCCCACCGAAGAGAATAGAACAAAGTGAAATGTTGAGTCAAGGGCAATACATTTCAAACCAAGATTGTCTGGACATGATGGAAGTCTCCTTGTGTTTTTCACAAAAACAGTGTTTTTCTTTGGCTCCTAACATAGGCTTCCAAAACTCAGGCTTTACTACTTTAGTTACAGGGTTGCTATGAAAATTTAACCATCTAAAATATGCATAGAAAGAGTAAAGTAGTATGAAATACGCTTCTCAAGCTTGAACTGGTTAGAATCCTAATGAAAACCACTGTGTAGTAATTGACCTATTATTAAAGGCTGCAGATTTGATAACATTGCTGTTTTTGAACTAGAGTCAGCCTGAGGTGAGGACACTAATGTTGGTCTACTAATGAATTATAATTGTATGACATGGGTTGGTCTACTGTGGTTATTGAATGATTTGTTTGTTTATTTATTTTTAGACAAATAGTATTTGGTTATACTCAGAATCTCTGGGCTAGTTAGTCTTGGATTCTTATTTACCTAGTTGGTGTTCAATATGAGTTCAATCTCACTGAATGGACTTTGGGACAAATCAGACATTGTTGGCTACTCTCTCCCTTGTTCGGCTTCACCATCGTTCTAGCATATTTTGTAGGCAGGACAGATTGTAGGTCAAAGATTTTGTGGCTGGGTTGGTGTCCATTGTTCTTTATTTTTATCCTGAAAAGTACCTTCCCACACCAAAGAGACTAGAATGTACAGGTGTGGTGTTGTTCTTTTTTTACACAGTAATGAAATGCTGAGCTAGCTGAGTTTTATCATAATGACCCTGAATCTCCACGTATATCCCCAACTGACACAGAATACAAAGTCATCTTTCACACATGCAAAAGCACATTGATGAGATGTGATGGAATTTAGTTATTAAATACCATTAATAAAATTCAGATTCTGACAACTGTACTCAGTGTTTTCCTTCTCAGGCAGAGTAGGAAAATATCCTCAACTTTGGAGGCACAGACTCAAGTGCTTTTAGAAATGTCTTTTAACATTGACAAAGCACTTGGTAGGCCAATCTCTTTCTGACACTTTTCCTGATAAGTGTGATAGAGATATGTCACAACCACAGATTGTGCTACAGGCGACGATGTAAAGTAACTGGGAGTACACATTACTATGAAAGAGAGAAAGCATCTCTGACCTCCTTCTGAACATGTTTGGAACCATGTGATAATTTAGTATATCCACAAAACCATGTGATGGCAGAAAATGGTGACCACTCCTGAGTAACTTACTGTGATGCTGATCCTTGGACATAGGGAACCTGTTATATTGTTGGGCACTCAGGGAGTGGGATGGATAAAATATTTCCCAGAGGAAAGAAACAGGGTTTTCTGTTAAACAACAAACTTTGAGATTCAAAGAAATAATTTAAAAAATAAAATTCCATGCCATGCATGGCTTTTATATTTGGAATTAAATGGAGTATGCTGAGATCTTCAAAGATAAAGATCTTAAAGCTTAAGAGAAGGGCAGTCCCGTGGTAGAACACATTCCGAGTTCATTCAAGTCCCTGGATGTGATTCCCAGCATCACCATAGATCAGTCCTGAGATCAAATCTCCTGTACCTAGTACTTCTCTATCCTTTTGCTTGCTCCTTAGCAGATAGACTTGGCTAAAATACTTCCATTCCAAAGGTACTTACATAACAAAGTACTTAAATAATGGAGTTTCTCCTCAAGTAAAATACAACATTTGTAAGTATTTTCATCTAAATTTAGCGTTATATAGCACCTTAATGTATATACATACACTTTACATTTTCCTATAATGGCATACATCAGGGCACTCTATTGGAAGGTGTCCTTTAAAGAGTGATCAACGCCTTTCTCTAGTAGAAGGCCAACAATGACTTCAGAATCCCACCGAACTGTGTACATAAGGGTTGTTCTAGAATGACAGAGATGATTTAATTATTTACACAGTGAATTTCACATATTTTACTAATTCAGTGTATGGTCTGTATGTGTAGAATTGAACATTTATGAACAAGATTTCAGCAACTTGAATGCACAGAGTTCAGATTTGTAAATCATCTCCAATGATTAAAGGAAAAACAAGCAAAAAAAACCTTGGCCCGGTGTGGTAATTTATATATCAGCATTCCTAGTTTTGTTTCTGTGTGGAGCCTATTTACCAGACAAACAGATTTATATGAAGAAGAACACAATTTCCTTCCCAGGAGGAAGTAATATAATTCAGTGTCAAAGGAGGAACAGTTATTTGCATAAAACAATAGTAATAATGTTATAGAATAATGTTCATGGCAAAAATACATGTTTTCAATTATTGATACCAATAGGCATTGAACTGCATGTCACATATGTAAGTTTACAACCAATGTTCAAATAGTATTTGCTTCTGTGCACACCACAAAAACAGAGATTAAAGTGTGTTCACAAGGTTGCATGACTGAAAAGTTGAAAAATTTGGAACTAGCATTGTCTTGTGTCTCTAAGGCCTTCTGCTCAACTACCATTTATGTTCATTAAAGTTTATATAATTAACCCTCCCTTTCTCTTTTAATTGATGTCAAATAATTAAAATATCAAAAATTATGTAGTTCAAGGAAAATGACCTGAAGGAGTTCTGGTAATAATAGTCACATGGGAAAATACTGACATAATTATTATTCAAATCATGAAATATCAAAGTAAAGAGTCATTCAACCTAAGATTTTTACTTTTATTCATGTAAGAAAAATTAAAATATGAAAAGTGATTAAAACCTTCATGATGAATCAGTAATTGATCAAATAGTTTATATTTTACAACATACTAATATGAATTCTGTCAGTCCATATAAGATCATATGACAGAGAAAATAAGATTGCAAATAAGAAAAACCTCATTATCATAGGGAATATGAACCTGACTATATAGAATTCTTTGCTATAATCATCACACGTAAGAAATATTTTAAAAGTAACTGATATTTTGTTGATAATTCCTAGTATATTCCCATAACATTTCTGATTTGAGTGACTTTTACTTTTCTAGACCACAAGTAGTGTTTTAGAAAGTCAAAGTAGAGTACCTTTGATATTCATCACGGGCATGAATATTGGCACCATGATTCTAACTTCTCCCACACACAAGAGTCTCAGAAGTAACTTAAATAACTGTTGCCAAGAGCATCTAAGAAGAAACACTCTTCTAATACAACAAACACATTGAAACACAGTTCCTATGCGTTTCTCCACTAAAACAAGAATACATGTCTTTTCTAACTAAGGAAACACAGAACATTCAAAGGCGACTACCAAAAACAACTGTTTTAAGAAGTAAGTAACATGTGTGTTCCAATTGCAATTCTAACTGTAGGAACGTCTGAAAAACAACACAAATGTAAACACACTATCAATGGCTATTTCAACATAATGATCAATTCGCACTTCTCAAACTATGCACTCTCAGTGTGATTCTAACTTCTCCCACACACAAGAGTCTCAGAAGTAACTTAAATAACTGTTGCCAGAGCATCTAAGAAGAAACACTCTTCTAATACAACAAACACATTGAAACACAGTTCCTATGCGTTTCTCCACTAAAACAAGAATACATGTCTTTTCTAACTAAGGAAACACAGAACATTCAAAGGCGACTACCAAAAACAACTGTTTTAAGAAAGTAGTAAGTAACATGTGTGTTCCAATTGCAATTCTAACTGTAGGAACGTCTGAAAAACAACACAAATGTAAACACACTATCAATGGCTATTTCAACATAATGATCAATTCGCACTTCTCAAACTATGCACTCTCAGTGTGATTCTAACTTCTCCCACACACAAGAGTCTCAGAAGTAACTTAAATAACTGTTGCCAGAGCATCTAAGAAGAAACACTCTTCTAATACAACAAACACATTGAAACACAGTTCCTATGCGTTTCTCCACTAAAACAAGAATACATGTCTTTTCTAACTAAGGAAACACAGAACATTCAAAGGCGACTACCAAAAACAACTGTTTTAAGAAGTAAGTAACATGTGTGTTCCAATTGCAATTCTAACTGTAGGAACGTCTGAAAAACAACACAAATGTAAACACACTATCAATGGCTATTTCAACATAATGATCAATTCGCACTTCTCAAACTATGCACTCTCAGTGTGATTCTAACTTCTCCCACACACAAGAGTCTCAGAAGTAACTTAAATAACTGTTGCCAGAGCATCTAAGAAGAAACACTCTTCTAATACAACAAACACATTGAAACACAGTTCCTATGCGTTTCTCCACTAAAACAAGAATACATGTCTTTTCTAACTAAGGAAACACAGAACATTCAAAGGCGACTACCAAAAACAACTGTTTTAAGAAGTAAGTAACATGTGTGTTCCAATTGCAATTCTAACTGTAGGAACGTCTGAAAAACAACACAAATGTAAACACACTATCAATGGCTATTTCAACATAATGATCAATTCGCACTTCTCAAACTATGCACTCTCAGTGTGATTCTAACTTCTCCCACACACAAGAGTCTCAGAAGTAACTTAAATAACTGTTGCCAGAGCATCTAAGAAGAAACACTCTTCTAATACAACAAACACATTGAAACACAGTTCCTATGCGTTTCTCCACTAAAACAAGAATACATGTCTTTTCTAACTAAGGAAAACAGAACAGAACATTCAAAGGCGACTACCAAAAACAACTGTTTTAAGAAGTAAGTAACATGTGTGTTCCAATTGCAATTCTAACTGTAGGAACGTCTGAAAAACAACACAAATGTAAACACACTATCAATGGCTATTTCAACATAATGATCAATTCGCACTTCTCAAACTATGCACTCTCAGTGTGATTCTAACTTCTCCCACACACAAGAGTCTCAGAAGTAACTTAAATAACTGTTGCCAGAGCATCTAAGAAGAAACACTCTTCTAATACAACAAACACATTGAAACACAGTTCCTATGCGTTTCTCCACTAAAACAAGAATACATGTCTTTTCTAACTAAGGAAACACAGAACATTCAAAGGCGACTACCAAAAACAACTGTTTTAAGAAGTAAGTAACATGTGTGTTCCAATTGCAATTCTAACTGTAGGAACGTCTGAAAAACAACACAAATGTAAACACACTATCAATGGCTATTTCAACATAATGATCAATTCGCACTTCTCAAACTATGCACTCTCAGTGTGATTCTAACTTCTCCCACACACAAGAGTCTCAGAAGTAACTTAAATAACTGTTGCCAGAGCATCTAAGAAGAAACACTCTTCTAATACAACAAACACATTGAAACACAGTTCCTATGCGTTTCTCCACTAAAACAAGAATACATGTCTTTTCTAACTAAGGAAACACAGAACATTCAAAGGCGACTACCAAAAACAACTGTTTTAAGAAGTAAGTAACATGTGTGTTCCAATTGCAATTCTAACTGTAGGAACGTCTGAAAAACAACACAAATGTAAACACACTATCAATGGCTATTTCAACATAATGATCAATTCGCACTTCTCAAACTATGCACTCTCAGTGTGATTCTAACTTCTCCACACACAAGAGTCTCAGAAGTAACTTAAATAACTGTTGCCAGAGCATCTAAGAAGAAACACTCTTCTAATACAACAAACACATTGAAACACAGTTCCTATGCGTTTCTCCACTAAAACAAAGAATACATGTCTTTTCTAACTAAGGAAACACAGAACATTCAAAGGCGACTACCAAAACAACTGTTTTAAGAAGTAAGTAACATGTGTGTTCCAATTGCAATTCTAACTGTAGGAACGTCTGAAAAACAACACAAATGTAAACACACTATCAATGGCTATTTCAACATAATGATCAATTCGCACTTCTCAAACTATGCACTCTCAGTGTGATTCTAACTTCTCCCACACACAAGAGTCTCAGAAGTAACTTAAATAACTGTTGCCAGAGCATCTAAGAAGAAACACTCTTCTAATACAACAAACACATTGAAACACAGTTCCTATGCGTTTCTCCACTAAAACAAGAATACATGTCTTTTCTAACTAAGGAAACACAGAACATTCAAAGGCGACTACCAAAAACAACTGTTTTAAGAAGTAAGTAACATGTGTGTTCCAATTGCAATTCTAACTGTAGGAACGTCTGAAAAACAACACAAATGTAAACACACTATCAATGGCTATTTCAACATAATGATCAATTCGCACTTCTCAAACTATGCACTCTCAGTGTGATTCTAACTTCTCCCACACACAAGAGTCTCAGAAGTAACTTAAATAACTGTTGCCAGAGCATCTAAGAAGAAACACTCTTCTAATACAACAAACACATTGAAACACAGTTCCTATGCGTTTCTCCACTAAAACAAGAATACATGTCTTTTCTAACTAAGGAAACACAGAACATTCAAAGGCGACTACCAAAAACAACTGTTTTAAGAAGTAAGTAACATGTGTGTTCCAATTGCAATTCTAACTGTAGGAACGTCTGAAAAACAACACAAATGTAAACACACTATCAATGGCTATTTCAACATAATGATCAATTCGCACTTCTCAAACTATGCACTCTCAGTGTGATTCTAACTTCTCCACACACAAGAGTCTCAGAAGTAACTTAAATAACTGTTGCCAGAGCATCTAAGAAGAAACACTCTTCTAATACAACAAACACATTGAAACACAGTTCCTATGCGTTTCTCCACTAAAACAAGAATACATGTCTTTTCTAACTAAGGAAACACAGAACATTCAAAGGCGACTACCAAAAACAACTGTTTTAAGAAGTAAGTAACATGTGTGTTCCAATTGCAATTCTAACTGTAGGAACGTCTGAAAAACAACACAAATGTAAACACACTATCAATGGCTATTTCAACATAATGATCAATTCGCACTTCTCAAACTATGCACTCTCAGTGTGATTCTAACTTCTCCACACACAAGAGTCTCAGAAGTAACTTAAATAACTGTTGCCAGAGCATCTAAGAAGAAACACTCTTCTAATACAACAAACACATTGAAACACAGTTCCTATGCGTTTCTCCACTAAAACAAGAATACATGTCTTTTCTAACTAAGGAAACACAGAACATTCAAAGGCGACTACCAAAAACAACTGTTTTAAGAAGTAAGTAACATGTGTGTTCCAATTGCAATTCTAACTGTAGGAACGTCTGAAAAACAACACAAATGTAAACACACTATCAATGGCTATTTCAACATAATGATCAATTCGCACTTCTCAAACTATGCACTCTCAGTGTGATTCTAACTTCTCCCACACACAAGAGTCTCAGAAGTAACTTAAATAACTGTTGCCAGAGCATCTAAGAAGAAACACTCTTCTAATACAACAAACACATTGAAACACAGTTCCTATGCGTTTCTCCACTAAAACAAGAATACATGTCTTTTCTAACTAAGGAAACACAGAACATTCAAAGGCGACTACCAAAAACAACTGTTTTAAGAAGTAAGTAACATGTGTGTTCCAATTGCAATTCTAACTGTAGGAACGTCTGAAAAACAACACAAATGTAAACACACTATCAATGGCTATTTCAACATAATGATCAATTCGCACTTCTCAAACTATGCACTCTCAGTGTGATTCTAACTTCTCCCACACACAAGAGTCTCAGAAGTAACTTAAATAACTGTTGCCAGAGCATCTTAAGAAGAAACACTCTTCTAATACAACAAACACATTGAAACACAGTTCCTATGCGTTTCTCCACTAAAACAAGAATACATGTCTTTTCTAACTAAGGAAACACAGAACATTCAAAGGCGACTACCAAAAACAACTGTTTTAAGAAGTAAGTAACATGTGTGTTCCAATTGCAATTCTAACTGTAGGAACGTCTGAAAAACAACACAAATGTAAACACACTATCAATGGCTATTTCAACATAATGATCAATTCGCACTTCTCAAACTATGCACTCTCAGTGTGATTCTAACTTCTCTCACACACAAGAGTCTCAGAAGTAACTTAAATAACTGTTGCCAGAGCATCTAAGAAGAAACACTCTTCTAATACAACAAACACATTGAAACACAGTTCCTATGCGTTTCTCCACTAAAACAAGAATACATGTCTTTTCTAACTAAGGAAACACAGAACATTCAAAGGCGACTACCAAAAACAACTGTTTTAAGAAGTAAGTAGACATGTGTGTTCCAATTGCAATTCTAACTGTAGGAACGTCTGAAAAACAACACAAATGTAAACACACTATCAATGGCTATTTCAACATAATGATCAATTCGCACTTCTCAAACTATGCACTCTCAGTGTGATTCTAACTTCTCCCACACACAAGAGTCTCAGAAGTAACTTAAATAACTGTTGCCAGAGCATCTAAGAAGAAACACTCTTCTAATACAACAAACACATTGAAACACAGTTCCTATGCGTTTCTCCACTAAAACAAGAAGTACATGTCTTTTCTAACTAAGGAAACACAGAACATTCAAAGGCGACTACCAAAAACAACTGTTTTAAGAAGTAAGTAACATGTGTGTTCCAATTGCAATTCTAACTGTAGGAACGTCTGAAAAACAACACAAATGTAAACACACTATCAATGGCTATTTCAACATAATGATCAATTCGCACTTCTCAAACTATGCACTCTCAGTGTGATTCTAACTTCTCCCACACACAAGAGTCTCAGAAGTAACTTAAATAACTGTTGCCAGAGCATCTAAGAAGAAACACTCTTCTAATACAACAAACACATTGAAACACAGTTCCTATGCGTTTCTCCACTAAAACAAGAATACATGTCTTTTCTAACTAAGGAAACACAGAACATTCAAAGGCGACTACCAAAAACAACTGTTTTAAGAAGTAAGTAACATGTGTGTTCCAATTGCAATTCTAACTGTAGGAACGTCTGAAAAACAACACAAATGTAAACACACTATCAATGGCTATTTCAACATAATGATCAATTCGCACTTCTCAAACTATGCACTCTCAGTGTGATTCTAACTTCTCCCACACACAAGAGTCTCAGAAGTAACTTAAATAACTGTTGCCACAGCATCTAAGAAGAAACACTCTTCTAATACAACAAACACATTGAAACACAGTTCCTATGCGTTTCTCCACTAAAACAAGAATACATGTCTTTTCTAACTAAGGAAACACAGAACATTCAAAGGCGACTACCAAAACAACTGTTTTAAGAAGTAAGTAACATGTGTGTTCCAATTGCAATTCTAACTGTAGGAACGTCTGAAAAACAACACAAATGTAAACACACTATCAATGGCTATTTCAACATAATGATCAATTCGCACTTCTCAAACTATGCACTCTCAGTGTGATTCTAACTTCTCCACACACAAGAGTCTCAGAAGTAACTTAAATAACTGTTGCCAGAGCATCTAAGAAGAAACACTCTTCTAATACAACAAACACATTGAAACACAGTTCCTATGCGTTTCTCCACTAAAACAAGAATACATGTCTTTTCTAACTAAGGAAACACAGAACATTCAAAGGCGACTACCAAAAACAACTGTTTTAAGAAGTAAGTAACATGTGTGTTCCAATTGCAATTCTAACTGTAGGAACGTCTGAAAAACAACACAAATGTAAACACACTATCAATGGCTATTTCAACATAATGATCAATTCGCACTTCTCAAACTATGCACTCTCAGTGTGATTCTAACTTCTCCACACACAAGAGTCTCAGAAGTAACTTAAATAACTGTTGCCAGAGCATCTAAGAAGAAACACTCTTCTAATACAACAAACACATTGAAACACAGTTCCTATGCGTTTCTCCACTAAAACAAGAAGTACATGTCTTTTCTAACTAAGGAAACACAGAACATTCAAAGGCGACTACCAAAACAACTGTTTTAAGAAGTAAGTAACATGTGTGTTCCAATTGCAATTCTAACTGTAGGAACGTCTGAAAAACAACACAAATGTAAACACACTATCAATGGCTATTTCAACATAATGATCAATTCGCACTTCTCAAACTATGCACTCTCAGTGTGATTCTAACTTCTCCACACACAAGAGTCTCAGAAGTAACTTAAATAACTGTTGCCACAGCATCTAAGAAGAAACACTCTTCTAATACAACAAACACATTGAAACACAGTTCCTATGCGTTTCTCCACTAAAACAAGAAGTACATGTCTTTTCTAACTAAGGAAACACAGAACATTCAAAGGCGACTACCAAAACAACTGTTTTAAGAAGTAAGTAACATGTGTGTTCCAATTGCAATTCTAACTGTAGGAACGTCTGAAAAACAACACAAATGTAAACACACTATCAATGGCTATTTCAACATAATGATCAATTCGCACTTCTCAAACTATGCACTCTCAGTGTGATTCTAACTTCTCTCACACACAAGAGTCTCAGAAGTAACTTAAATAACTGTTGCCACAGCATCTAAGAAGAAACACTCTTCTAATACAACAAACACATTGAAACACAGTTCCTATGCGTTTCTCCACTAAAACAAGAAGTACATGTCTTTTCTAACTAAGGAAACACAGAACATTCAAAGGCGACTACCAAAAACAACTGTTTTAAGAAGTAAGTAACATGTGTGTTCCAATTGCAATTCTAACTGTAGGAACGTCTGAAAAACAACACAAATGTAAACACACTATCAATGGCTATTTCAACATAATGATCAATTCGCACTTCTCAAACTATGCACTCTCAGTGTGATTCTAACTTCTCCCACACACAAGAGTCTCAGAAGTAACTTAAATAACTGTTGCCACAGCATCTAAGAAGAAACACTCTTCTAATACAACAAACAC
The DNA here is from genome assembly GCA_026225945.1 of Cricetomys ansorgei. NCBI lineage: Eukaryota > Metazoa > Chordata > Mammalia > Rodentia > Nesomyidae > Cricetomys > Cricetomys ansorgei. The sequence goes on from JAMJFZ010001262.1 coordinate 1,359,756, forward strand.
ATTGAAACACAGTTCCTATGCGTTTCTCCACTAAAACAAGAAGTACATGTCTTTTCTAACTAAGGAAACACAGAACATTCAAAGGCGACTACCAAAAACAACTGTTTTAAGAAGTAAGTAACATGTGTGTTCCAATTGCAATTCTAACTGTAGGAACGTCTGAAAAACAACACAAATGTAAACACACTATCAATGGCTATTTCAACATAATGATCAATTCGCACTTCTCAAACTATGCACTCTCAGTGTGATTCTAACTTCTCCACACACAAGAGTCTCAGAAGTAACTTAAATAACTGTTGCCACAGCATCTAAGAAGAAACACTCTTCTAATACAACAAACACATTGAAACACAGCAGTTCCTATGCGTTTCTCCACTAAAACAAGAAGTACATGTCTTTTCTAACTAAGGAAACACAGAACATTCAAAGGCGACTACCAAAACAACTGTTTTAAGAAGTAAGTAACATGTGTGTTCCAATTGCAATTCTAACTGTAGGAACGTCTGAAAAACAACACAAATGTAAACACACTATCAATGGCTATTTCAACATAATGATCAATTCGCACTTCTCAAACTATGCACTCTCAGTGTGATTCTAACTTCTCCCACACACAAGAGTCTCAGAAGTAACTTAAATAACTGTTGCCACAGCATCTAAGAAGAAACACTCTTCTAATACAACAAACACATTGAAACACAGTTCCTATGCGTTTCTCCACTAAAACAAGAAGTACATGTCTTTTCTAACTAAGGAAACACAGAACATTCAAAGGCGACTACCAAAAACAACTGTTTTAAGAAGTAAGTAACATGTGTGTTCCAATTGCAATTCTAACTGTAGGAACGTCTGAAAAACAACAACACAAATGTAAACACACTATCAATGGCTATTTCAACATAATGATCAATTCGCACTTCTCAAACTATGCACTCTCAGTGTGATTCTAACTTCTCTCACACACAAGAGTCTCAGAAGTAACTTAAATAACTGTTGCCACAGCATCTAAGAAGAAACACTCTTCTAATACAACAAACACATTGAAACACAGTTCCTATGCGTTTCTCCACTAAAACAAGAAGTACATGTCTTTTCTAACTAAGGAAACACAGAACATTCAAAGGCGACTACCAAAACAACTGTTTTAAGAAGTAAGTAACATGTGTGTTCCAATTGCAATTCTAACTGTAGGAACGTCTGAAAAACAACACAAATGTAAACACACTATCAATGGCTATTTCAACATAATGATCAATTCGCACTTCTCAAACTATGCACTCTCAGTGTGATTCTAACTTCTCCACACACAAGAGTCTCAGAAGTAACTTAAATAACTGTTGCCACAGCATCTAAGAAGAAACACTCTTCTAATACAACAAACACATTGAAACACAGTTCCTATGCGTTTCTCCACTAAAACAAGAAGTACATGTCTTTTCTAACTAAGGAAACACAGAACATTCAAAGGCGACTACCAAAAACAACTGTTTTAAGAAGTAAGTAACATGTGTGTTCCAATTGCAATTCTAACTGTAGGAACGTCTGAAAAACAACACAAATGTAAACACACTATCAATGGCTATTTCAACATAATGATCAATTCGCACTTCTCAAACTATGCACTCTCAGTGTGATTCTAACTTCTCCACACACAAGAGTCTCAGAAGTAACTTAAATAACTGTTGCCACAGCATCTAAGAAGAAACACTCTTCTAATACAACAAACACATTGAAACACAGTTCCTATGCGTTTCTCCACTAAAACAAGAATACATGTCTTTTCTAACTAAGGAAACACAGAACATTCAAAGGCGACTACCAAAACAACTGTTTTAAGAAGTAAGTAACATGGTGTGTTCCAATTGCAATTCTAACTGTAGGAACGTCTGAAAAACAACACAAATGTAAACACACTATCAATGGCTATTTCAACATAATGATCAATTCGCACTTCTCAAACTATGCACTCTCAGTGTGATTCTAACTTCTCCACACACAAGAGTCTCAGAAGTAACTTAAATAACTGTTGCCAGAGCATCTAAGAAGAAACACTCTTCTAATACAACAAACACATTGAAACACAGTTCCTATGCGTTTCTCCACTAAAACAAGAATACATGTCTTTTCTAACTAAGGAAACACAGAACATTCAAAGGCGACTACCAAAACAACTGTTTTAAGAAGTAAGTAACATGTGTGTTCCAATTGCAATTCTAACTGTAGGAACGTCTGAAAAACAACACAAATGTAAACACACTATCAATGGCTATTTCAACATAATGATCAATTCGCACTTCTCAAACTATGCACTCTCAGTGTGATTCTAACTTCTCCCACACACAAGAGTCTCAAGAAGTAACTTAAATAACTGTTGCCAGAGCATCTAAGAAGAAACACTCTTCTAATACAACAAACACATTGAAACACAGTTCCTATGCGTTTCTCCACTAAAACAAGAATACATGTCTTTTCTAACTAAGGAAACACAGAACATTCAAAGGCGACTACCAAAACAACTGTTTTAAGAAGTAAGTAACATGTGTGTTCCAATTGCAATTCTAACTGTAGGAACGTCTGAAAAACAACACAAATGTAAACACACTATCAATGGCTATTTCAACATAATGATCAATTCGCACTTCTCAAACTATGCACTCTCAGTGTGATTCTAACTTCTCCCACACACAAGAGTCTCAGAAGTAACTTAAATAACTGTTGCCAGAGCATCTAAGAAGAAACACTCTTCTAATACAACAAACACATTGAAACACAGTTCCTATGCGTTTCTCCACTAAAACAAGAATACATGTCTTTTCTAACTAAGGAAACACAGAACATTCAAAGGCGACTACCAAAACAACTGTTTTAAGAAGTAAGTAACATGTGTGTTCCAATTGCAATTCTAACTGTAGGAACGTCTGAAAAACAACACAAATGTAAACACACTATCAATGGCTATTTCAACATAATGATCAATTCGCACTTCTCAAACTATGCACTCTCAGTGTGATTCTAACTTCTCCCACACACAAGAGTCTCAGAAGTAACTTAAATAACTGTTGCCAGAGCATCTAAGAAGAAACACTCTTCTAATACAACAAACACATTGAAACACAGTTCCTATGCGTTTCTCCACTAAAACAAGAATACATGTCTTTTCTAACTAAGGAAACACAGAACATTCAAAGGCGACTACCAAAAACAACTGTTTTAAGAAGTAAGTAACATGTGTGTTCCAATTGCAATTCTAACTGTAGGAACGTCTGAAAAACAACACAAATGTAAACACACTATCAATGGCTATTTCAACATAATGATCAATTCGCACTTCTCAAACTATGCACTCTCAGTGAGTGATTCTAACTTCTCCACACACAAGAGTCTCAGAAGTAACTTAAATAACTGTTGCCAGAGCATCTAAGAAGAAACACTCTTCTAATACAACAAACACATTGAAACACAGTTCCTATGCGTTTCTCCACTAAAACAAGAATACATGTCTTTTCTAACTAAGGAAACACAGAACATTCAAAGGCGACTACCAAAAACAACTGTTTTAAGAAGTAAGTAACATGTGTGTTCCAATTGCAATTCTAACTGTAGGAACGTCTGAAAAACAACACAAATGTAAACACACTATCAATGGCTATTTCAACATAATGATCAATTCGCACTTCTCAAACTATGCACTCTCAGTGTGATTCTAACTTCTCCACACACAAGAGTCTCAGAAGTAACTTAAATAACTGTTGCCAGAGCATCTAAGAAGAAACACTCTTCTAATACAACAAACACATTGAAACACAGTTCCTATGCGTTTCTCCACTAAAACAAGAATACATGTCTTTTCTACTAACTAAGGAAACACAGAACATTCAAAGGCGACTACCAAAACAACTGTTTTAAGAAGTAAGTAACATGTGTGTTCCAATTGCAATTCTAACTGTAGGAACGTCTGAAAAACAACACAAATGTAAACACACTATCAATGGCTATTTCAACATAATGATCAATTCGCACTTCTCAAACTATGCACTCTCAGTGTGATTCTAACTTCTCCCACACACAAGAGTCTCAGAAGTAACTTAAATAACTGTTGCCAGAGCATCTAAGAAGAAACACTCTTCTAATACAACAAACACATTGAAACACAGTTCCTATGCGTTTCTCCACTAAAACAAGAATACATGTCTTTTCTAACTAAGGAAACACAGAACATTCAAAGGCGACTACCAAAACAACTGTTTTAAGAAGTAAGTAACATGTGTGTTCCAATTGCAATTCTAACTGTAGGAACGTCTGAAAAACAACACAAATGTAAACACACTATCAATGGCTATTTCAACATAATGATCCAATTCGCACTTCTCAAACTATGCACTCTCAGTGTGATTCTAACTTCTCCCACACACAAGAGTCTCAGAAGTAACTTAAATAACTGTTGCCAGAGCATCTAAGAAGAAACACTCTTCTAATACAACAAACACATTGAAACACAGTTCCTATGCGTTTCTCCACTAAAACAAGAATACATGTCTTTTCTAACTAAGGAAACACAGAACATTCAAAGGCGACTACCAAAACAACTGTTTTAAGAAGTAAGTAACATGTGTGTTCCAATTGCAATTCTAACTGTAGGAACGTCTGAAAAACAACACAAATGTAAACACACTATCAATGGCTATTTCAACATAATGATCAATTCGCACTTCTCAAACTATGCACTCTCAGTGTGATTCTAACTTCTCCCACACACAAGAGTCTCAGAAGTAACTTAAATAACTGTTGCCAGAGCATCTAAGAAGAAACACTCTTCTAATACAACAAACACATTGAAACACAGTTCCTATGCGTTTCTCCACTAAAACAAGAATACATGTCTTTTCTAACTAAGGAAACACAGAACATTCAAAGGCGACTACCAAAAACAACTGTTTTAAGAAGTAAGTAACATGTGTGTTCCAATTGCAATTCTAACTGTAGGAACGTCTGAAAAACAACACAAATGTAAACACACTATCAATGGCTATTTCAACATAATGATCAATTCGCACTTCTCAAACTATGCACTCTCAGTGTGATTCTAACTTCTCCCACACACAAGAGTCTCAGAAGTAACTTAAATAACTGTTGCCAGAGCATCTAAGAAGAAACACTCTTCTAATACAACAAACACATTGAAACACAGTTCCTATGCGTTTCTCCACTAAAACAAGAATACATGTCTTTTCTAACTAAGGAAACACAGAACATTCAAAGGCGACTACCAAAACAACTGTTTTAAGAAGTAAGTAACATGTGTGTTCCAATTGCAATTCTAACTGTAGGAACGTCTGAAAAACAACACAAAATGTAAACACACTATCAATGGCTATTTCAACATAATGATCAATTCGCACTTCTCAAACTATGCACTCTCAGTGTGATTCTAACTTCTCCCACACACAAGAGTCTCAGAAGTAACTTAAATAACTGTTGCCAGAGCATCTAAGAAGAAACACTCTTCTAATACAACAAACACATTGAAACACAGTTCCTATGCGTTTCTCCACTAAAACAAGAATACATGTCTTTTCTAACTAAGGAAACACAGAACATTCAAAGGCGACTACCAAAAACAACTGTTTTAAGAAGTAAGTAACATGTGTGTTCCAATTGCAATTCTAACTGTAGGAACGTCTGAAAAACAACACAAATGTAAACACACTATCAATGGCTATTTCAACATAATGATCAATTCGCACTTCTCAAACTATGCACTCTCAGTGTGATTCTAACTTCTCCACACACAAGAGTCTCAGAAGTAACTTAAATAACTGTTGCCAGAGCATCTAAGAAGAAACACTCTCTTCTAATACAACAAACACATTGAAACACAGTTCCTATGCGTTTCTCCACTAAAACAAGAATACATGTCTTTTCTAACTAAGGAAACACAGAACATTCAAAGGCGACTACCAAAAACAACTGTTTTAAGAAGTAAGTAACATGTGTGTTCCAATTGCAATTCTAACTGTAGGAACGTCTGAAAAACAACACAAATGTAAACACACTATCAATGGCTATTTCAACATAATGATCAATTCGCACTTCTCAAACTATGCACTCTCAGTGTGATTCTAACTTCTCCCACACACAAGAGTCTCAGAAGTAACTTAAATAACTGTTGCCAGAGCATCTAAGAAGAAACACTCTTCTAATACAACAAACACATTGAAACACAGTTCCTATGCGTTTCTCCACTAAAACAAGAATACATGTCTTTTCTAACTAAGGAAACACAGAACATTCAAAGGCGACTACCAAAAACAACTGTTTTAAGAAGTAAGTAACATGTGTGTTCCAATTTGCAATTCTAACTGTAGGAACGTCTGAAAAACAACACAAATGTAAACACACTATCAATGGCTATTTCAACATAATGATCAATTCGCACTTCTCAAACTATGCACTCTCAGTGTGATTCTAACTTCTCCCACACACAAGAGTCTCAGAAGTAACTTAAATAACTGTTGCCAGAGCATCTAAGAAGAAACACTCTTCTAATACAACAAACACATTGAAACACAGTTCCTATGCGTTTCTCCACTAAAACAAGAATACATGTCTTTTCTAACTAAGGAAACACAGAACATTCAAAGGCGACTACCAAAAACAACTGTTTTAAGAAGTAAGTAACATGTGTGTTCCAATTGCAATTCTAACTGTAGGAACGTCTGAAAAACAACACAAATGTAAACACACTATCAATGGCTATTTCAACATAATGATCAATTCGCACTTCTCAAACTATGCACTCTCAGTGTGATTCTAACTTCTCCCACACACAAGAGTCTCAGAAGTAACTTAAAATAACTGTTGCCAGAGCATCTAAGAAGAAACACTCTTCTAATACAACAAACACATTGAAACACAGTTCCTATGCGTTTCTCCACTAAAACAAGAATACATGTCTTTTCTAACTAAGGAAACACAGAACATTCAAAGGCGACTACCAAAAACAACTGTTTTAAGAAGTAAGTAACATGTGTGTTCCAATTGCAATTCTAACTGTAGGAACGTCTGAAAAACAACACAAATGTAAACACACTATCAATGGCTATTTCAACATAATGATCAATTCGCACTTCTCAAACTATGCACTCTCAGTGTGATTCTAACTTCTCCCACACACAAGAGTCTCAGAAGTAACTTAAATAACTGTTGCCAGAGCATCTAAGAAGAAACACTCTTCTAATACAACAAACACATTGAAACACAGTTCCTATGCGTTTCTCCACTAAAACAAGAATACATGTCTTTTCTAACTAAGGAAACACAGAACATTCAAAGGCGACTACCAAAAAGCAACTGTTTTAAGAAGTAAGTAACATGTGTGTTCCAATTGCAATTCTAACTGTAGGAACGTCTGAAAAACAACACAAATGTAAACACACTATCAATGGCTATTTCAACATAATGATCAATTCGCACTTCTCAAACTATGCACTCTCAGTGTGATTCTAACTTCTCCCACACACAAGAGTCTCAGAAGTAACTTAAATAACTGTTGCCAGAGCATCTAAGAAGAAACACTCTTCTAATACAACAAACACATTGAAACACAGTTCCTATGCGTTTCTCCACTAAAACAAGAATACATGTCTTTTCTAACTAAGGAAACACAGAACATTCAAAGGCGACTACCAAAACAACTGTTTTAAGAAGTAAGTAACATGTGTGTTCCAATTGCAATTCTAACTGTAGGAACGTCTGAAAAACAACACAAATGTAAACACACTATCAATGGCTATTTCAACATAATGATCAATTCGCACTTCTCAAACTATGCACTCTCAGTGTGATTCTAACTTCTCCCACACACAAGAGTCTCAGAAGTAACTTAAATAACTGTTGCCAGAGCATCTAAGAAGAAACACTCTTCTAATACAACAAACACATTGAAACACAGTTCCTATGCGTTTCTCCACTAAAACAAGAATACATGTCTTTTCTAACTAAGGAAACACAGAACATTCAAAGGCGACTACCAAAAACAACTGTTTTAAGAAGTAAGTAACATGTGTGTTCCAATTGCAATTCTAACTGTAGGAACGTCTGAAAAACAACACAAATGTAAACACACTATCAATGGCTATTTCAACATAATGATCAATTCGCACTTCTCAAACTATGCACTCTCAGTGTGATTCTAACTTCTCCACACACAAGAGTCTCAGAAGTAACTTAAATAACTGTTGCCAGAGCATCTAAGAAGAAACACTCTTCTAATACAACAAACACATTGAAACACAGTTCCTATGCGTTTCTCCACTAAAACAAGAATACATGTCTTTTCTAACATTAAGGAAACACAGAACATTCAAAGGCGACTACCAAAAACAACTGTTTTAAGAAGTAAGTAACATGTGTGTTCCAATTGCAATTCTAACTGTAGGAACGTCTGAAAAACAACACAAATGTAAACACACTATCAATGGCTATTTCAACATAATGATCAATTCGCACTTCTCAAACTATGCACTCTCAGTGTGATTCTAACTTCTCCCACACACAAGAGTCTCAGAAGTAACTTAAATAACTGTTGCCAGAGCATCTAAGAAGAAACACTCTTCTAATACAACAAACACATTGAAACACAGTTCCTATGCGTTTCTCCACTAAAACAAGAATACATGTCTTTTCTAACTAAGGAAACACAGAACATTCAAAGGCGACTACCAAAAACAACTGTTTTAAGAAGTAAGTAACATGTGTGTTCCAATTGCAATTCTAACTGTAGGAACGTCTGAAAAACAACACAAATGTAAACACACTATCAATGGCTATTTCAACATAATGATCAATTCAATTCGCACTTCTCAAACTATGCACTCTCAGTGTGATTCTAACTTCTCCACACACAAGAGTCTCAGAAGTAACTTAAATAACTGTTGCCAGAGCATCTAAGAAGAAACACTCTTCTAATACAACAAACACATTGAAACACAGTTCCTATGCGTTTCTCCACTAAAACAAGAATACATGTCTTTTCTAACTAAGGAAACACAGAACATTCAAAGGCGACTACCAAAAACAACTGTTTTAAGAAGTAAGTAACATGTGTGTTCCAATTGCAATTCTAACTGTAGGAACGTCTGAAAAACAACACAAATGTAAACACACTATCAATGGCTATTTCAACATAATGATCAATTCGCACTTCTCAAACTATGCACTCTCAGTGTGATTCTAACTTCTCCCACACACAAGAGTCTCAGAAGTAACTTAAATAACTGTTGCCAGAGCATCTAAGAAGAAACACTCTTCTAATACAACAAACACATTGAAACACAGTTCCTATGCGTTTCTCCACTAAAACAAGAATACATGTCTTTTCTAACTAAGGAAACACAGAACATTCAAAGGCGACTACCAAAAACAACTGTTTTAAGAAGTAAGTAACATGTGTGTTCCAATTGCAATTCTAACTGTAGGAACGTCTGAAAAACAACACAAATGTAAACACACTATCAATGGCTATTTCAACATAATGATCAATTCGCACTTCTCAAACTATGCACTCTCAGTGTGATTCTAACTTCTCCCACACACAAGAGTCTCAGAAGTAACTTAAATAACTGTTGCCAGAGCATCTAAGAAGAAACACTCTTCTAATACAACAAACACATTGAAACACAGTTCCTATGCGTTTCTCCACTAAAACAAGAATACATGTCTTTTCTAACTAAGGAAACACAGAACATTCAAAGGCGACTACCAAAAACAACTGTTTTAAGAAGTAAGTAACATGTGTGTTCCAATTGCAATTCTAACTGTAGGAACGTCTGAAAAACAACACAAATGTAAAACACACTATCAATGGCTATTTCAACATAATGATCAATTCGCACTTCTCAAACTATGCACTCTCAGTGTGATTCTAACTTCTCCCACACACAAGAGTCTCAGAAGTAACTTAAATAACTGTTGCCAGAGCATCTAAGAAGAAACACTCTTCTAATACAACAAACACATTGAAACACAGTTCCTATGCGTTTCTCCACTAAAACAAGAATACATGTCTTTTCTAACTAAGGAAACACAGAACATTCAAAGGCGACTACCAAAAACAACTGTTTTAAGAAGTAAGTAACATGTGTGTTCCAATTGCAATTCTAACTGTAGGAACGTCTGAAAAACAACACAAATGTAAACACACTATCAATGGCTATTTCAACATAATGATCAATTCGCACTTCTCAAACTATGCACTCTCAGTGTGATTCTAACTTCTCCCACACACAAGAGTCTCAGAAGTAACTTAAATAACTGTTGCCAGAGCATCTAAGAAGAAACACTCTTCTAATACAACAAACACATTGAAACACAGTTCCTATGCGTTTCTCCACTAAAACAAGAATACATGTCTTTTCTAACTAAGGAAACACAGAACATTCAAAGGCGACTACCAAAAACAACTGTTTTAAGAAGTAAGTAACATGTGTGTTCCAATTGCAATTCTAACTGTAGGAACGTCTGAAAAACAACACAAATGTAAACACACTATCAATGGCTATTTCAACATAATGATCAATTCGCACTTCTCAAACTATGCACTCTCAGTGTGATTCTAACTTCTCCCACACACAAGAGTCTCAGAAGTAACTTAAATAACTGTTGCCAGAGCATCTAAGAAGAAACACTCTTCTAATACAACAAACACATTGAAACACAGTTCCTATGCGTTTCTCCACTAAAACAAGAATACATGTCTTTTCTAACTAAGGAAACACAGAACATTCAAAGGCGACTACCAAAAACAACTGTTTTAAGAAGTAAGTAACATGTGTGTTCCAATTGCAATATCTCTAACTGTAGGAACGTCTGAAAAACAACACAAATGTAAACACACTATCAATGGCTATTTCAACATAATGATCAATTCGCACTTCTCAAACTATGCACTCTCAGTGTGATTCTAACTTCTCCCACACACAAGAGTCTCAGAAGTAACTTAAATAACTGTTGCCAGAGCATCTAAGAAGAAACACTCTTCTAATACAACAAACACATTGAAACACAGTTCCTATGCGTTTCTCCACTAAAACAAGAATACATGTCTTTTCTAACTAAGGAAACACAGAACATTCAAAGGCGACTACCAAAAACAACTGTTTTAAGAAGTAAGTAACATGTGTGTTCCAATTGCAATTCTAACTGTAGGAACGTCTGAAAAACAACACAAATGTAAACACACTATCAATGGCTATTTCAACATAATGATCAATTCGCACTTCTCAAACTATGCACTCTCAGTGTGATTCTAACTTCTCCCACACACAAGAGTCTCAGAAGTAACTTAAATAACTGTTGCCAGAGCATCTAAGAAGAAACACTCTTCTAATACAACAAACACATTGAAACACAGTTCCTATGCGTTTCTCCACTAAAACAAGAATACATGTCTTTTCTAACTAAGGAAACACAGAACATTCAAAGGCGACTACCAAAAACAACTGTTTTAAGAAGTAAGTAACATGTGTGTTCCAATTGCAATTCTAACTGTAGGAACGTCTGAAAAACAACACAAATGTAAACACACTATCAATGGCTATTTCAACATAATGATCAATTCGCACTTCTCAAACTATGCACTCTCAGTGTGATTCTAACTTCTCCCACACACAAGAGTCTCAGAAGTAACTTAAATAACTGTTGCCAGAGCATCTAAGAAGAAACACTCTTCTAATACAACAAACACATTGAAACACAGTTCCTATGCGTTTCTCCACTAAAACAAGAATACATGTCTTTTCTAACTAAGGAAACACAGAACATTCAAAGGCGACTACCAAAAACAACTGTTTTTAAGAAGTAAGTAACATGTGTGTTCCAATTGCAATTCTAACTGTAGGAACGTCTGAAAAACAACACAAATGTAAACACACTATCAATGGCTATTTCAACATAATGATCAATTCGCACTTCTCAAACTATGCACTCTCAGTGTGATTCTAACTTCTCCACACACAAGAGTCTCAGAAGTAACTTAAATAACTGTTGCCAGAGCATCTAAGAAGAAACACTCTTCTAATACAACAAACACATTGAAACACAGTTCCTATGCGTTTCTCCACTAAAACAAGAATACATGTCTTTTCTAACTAAGGAAACACAGAACATTCAAAGGCGACTACCAAAAACAACTGTTTTAAGAAGTAAGTAACATGTGTGTTCCAATTGCAATTCTAACTGTAGGAACGTCTGAAAAACAACACAAATGTAAACACACTATCAATGGCTATTTCAACATAATGATCAATTCGCACTTCTCAAACTATGCACTCTCAGTGTGATTCTAACTTCTCCCCACACACAAGAGTCTCAGAAGTAACTTAAATAACTGTTGCCAGAGCATCTAAGAAGAAACACTCTTCTAATACAACAAACACATTGAAACACAGTTCCTATGCGTTTCTCCACTAAAACAAGAATACATGTCTTTTCTAACTAAGGAAACACAGAACATTCAAAGGCGACTACCAAAAACAACTGTTTTAAGAAGTAAGTAACATGTGTGTTCCAATTGCAATTCTAACTGTAGGAACGTCTGAAAAACAACACAAATGTAAACACACTATCAATGGCTATTTCAACATAATGATCAATTCGCACTTCTCAAACTATGCACTCTCAGTGTGATTCTAACTTCTCCCACACACAAGAGTCTCAGAAGTAACTTAAATAACTGTTGCCAGAGCATCTAAGAAGAAACACTCTTCTAATACAACAAACACATTGAAACACAGTTCCTATGCGTTTCTCCACTAAAACAAGAATACATGTCTTTTCTAACTAAGGAAACACAGAACATTCAAAGGCGACTACCAAAAACAACTGTTTTAAGAAGTAAGTAACATGTGTGTTCCAATTGCAATTCTAACTGTAGGAACGTCTGAAAAACAACACAAATGTAAACACACTATCAATGGCTATTTCAACATAATGATCAATTCGCACTTCTCAAACTATGCACTCTCAGTGTGATTCTAACTTCTCCCACACACAAGAGTCTCAGAAGTAACTTAAATAACTGTTGCCAGAGCATCTAAGAAGAAACACTCTTCTAATACAACAAACACATTGAAACACAGTTCCTATGCGTTTCTCCACTAAAACAAGAATACATGTCTTTTCTAACTAAGGAAACACAGAACATTCAAAGGCGACTACCAAAAACAACTGTTTTAAGAAGTAAGTAACATGTGTGTTCCAATTGCAATTCTAACTGTAGGAACGTCTGAAAAACAACACAAATGTAAACACACTATCAATGGCTATTTCAACATAATGATCAATTCGCACTTACTCAAACTATGCACTCTCAGTGTGATTCTAACTTCTCCCACACACAAGAGTCTCAGAAGTAACTTAAATAACTGTTGCCAGAGCATCTAAGAAGAAACACTCTTCTAATACAACAAACACATTGAAACACAGTTCCTATGCGTTTCTCCACTAAAACAAGAATACATGTCTTTTCTAACTAAGGAAACACAGAACATTCAAAGGCGACTACCAAAAACAACTGTTTTAAGAAGTAAGTAACATGTGTGTTCCAATTGCAATTCTAACTGTAGGAACGTCTGAAAAACAACACAAATGTAAACACACTATCAATGGCTATTTCAACATAATGATCAATTCGCACTTCTCAAACTATGCACTCTCAGTGTGATTCTAACTTCTCCCACACACAAGAGTCTCAGAAGTAACTTAAATAACTGTTGCCAGAGCATCTAAGAAGAAACACTCTTCTAATACAACAAACACATTGAAACACAGTTCCTATGCGTTTCTCCACTAAAACACAAGAATACATGTCTTTTCTAACTAAGGAAACACAGAACATTCAAAGGCGACTACCAAAAACAACTGTTTTAAGAAGTAAGTAACATGTGTGTTCCAATTGCAATTCTAACTGTAGGAACGTCTGAAAAACAACACAAATGTAAACACACTATCAATGGCTATTTCAACATAATGATCAATTCGCACTTCTCAAACTATGCACTCTCAGTGTGATTCTAACTTCTCCCACACACAAGAGTCTCAGAAGTAACTTAAATAACTGTTGCCAGAGCATCTAAGAAGAAACACTCTTCTAATACAACAAACACATTGAAACACAGTTCCTATGCGTTTCTCCACTAAAACAAGAATACATGTCTTTTCTAACTAAGGAAACACAGAACATTCAAAGGCGACTACCAAAACAACTGTTTTAAGAAGTAAGTAACATGTGTGTTCCAATTGCAATTCTAACTGTAGGAACGTCTGAAAAACAACACAAATGTAAACACACTATCAATGGCTATTTCAACATAATGATCAATTCGCACTTCTCAAACTATGCACTCTCAGTGTGATTCTAACTTCTCCCACACACAAGAGTCTCAGAAGTAACTTAAATAACTGTTGCCAGAGCATCTAAGAAGAAACACTCTTCTAATACAACAAACACATTGAAACACAGTTCCTATGCGTTTCTCCACTAAAACAAGAATACATGTCTTTTCTAACTAAGGAAACACAGAACATTCAAAGGCGACTACCAAAAACAACTGTTTTAAGAAGTAAGTAACATGTGTGTTCCAATTGCAATTCTAACTGTAGGAACGTCTGAAAAACAACACAAATGTAAACACACTATCAATGGCTATTTCAACATAATGATCAATTCGCACTTCTCAAACTATGCACTCTCAGTGTGATTCTAACTTCTCCCACACACAAGAGTCTCAGAAGTAACTTAAATAACTGTTGCCAGAGCATCTAAGAAGAAACACTCTTCTAATACAACAAACACATTTGAAACACAGTTCCTATGCGTTTCTCCACTAAAACAAGAATACATGTCTTTTCTAACTAAGGAAACACAGAACATTCAAAGGCGACTACCAAAAACAACTGTTTTAAGAAGTAAGTAACATGTGTGTTCCAATTGCAATTCTAACTGTAGGAACGTCTGAAAAACAACACAAATGTAAACACACTATCAATGGCTATTTCAACATAATGATCAATTCGCACTTCTCAAACTATGCACTCTCAGTGTGATTCTAACTTCTCCCACACACAAGAGTCTCAGAAGTAACTTAAATAACTGTTGCCAGAGCATCTAAGAAGAAACACTCTTCTAATACAACAAACACATTGAAACACAGTTCCTATGCGTTTCTCCACTAAAACAAGAATACATGTCTTTTCTAACTAAGGAAACACAGAACATTCAAAGGCGACTACCAAAAACAACTGTTTTAAGAAGTAAGTAACATGTGTGTTCCAATTGCAATTCTAACTGTAGGAACTGTCTGAAAAACAACACAAATGTAAACACACTATCAATGGCTATTTCAACATAATGATCAATTCGCACTTCTCAAACTATGCACTCTCAGTGTGATTCTAACTTCTCCCACACACAAGAGTCTCAGAAGTAACTTAAATAACTGTTGCCAGAGCATCTAAGAAGAAACACTCTTCTAATACAACAAACACATTGAAACACAGTTCCTATGCGTTTCTCCACTAAAACAAGAATACATGTCTTTTCTAACTAAGGAAACACAGAACATTCAAAGGCGACTACCAAAACAACTGTTTTAAGAAGTAAGTAACATGTGTGTTCCAATTGCAATTCTAACTGTAGGAACGTCTGAAAAACAACACAAATGTAAACACACTATCAATGGCTATTTCAACATAATGATCAATTCGCACTTCTCAAACTATGCACTCTCAGTGTGATTCTAACTTCTCCCACACACAAGAGTCTCAGAAGTAACTTAAATAACTGTTGCCAGAGCATCTAAGAAGAAACACTCTTCTAATACAACAAACACATTGAAACACAGTTCCTATGCGTTTCTCCACTAAAACAAGAATACATGTCTTTTCTAACTAAGGAAACACAGAACATTCAAAGGCGACTACCAAAAACAACTGTTTTAAGAAGTAAGTAACATGTGTGTTCCAATTGCAATTCTAACTGTAGGAACGTCTGAAAAACAACACAAATGTAAACACACTATCAATGGCTATTTCAACATAATGATCAATTCGCACTTCTCAAACTATGCACTCTCAGTGTGATTCTAACTTCTCCCACACACAAGAGTCTCAGAAGTAACTTAAATAACTGTTGCCAGAGCATCTAAGAAGAAACACTCTTCTAATACAACAAACACATTGAAACACAGTTCCTATGCGTTTCTCCACTAAAACAAGAATACATGTCTTTTCTAACTAAGGAAACACAGAACATTCAAAGGCGACTACCAAAAACAACTGTTTTAAGAAGTAAGTAACATGTGTGTTCCAATTGCAATTCTAACTGTAGGAACGTCTGAAAAACAACACAAATGTAAACACACTATCAATGGCTATTTCAACATAATGATCAATTCGCACTTCTCAAACTATGCACTCTCAGTGTGATTCTAACTTCTCCCACACACAAGAGTCTCAGAAGTAACTTAAATAACTGTTGCCAGAGCATCTAAGAAGAAACACTCTTCTAATACAACAAACACATTGAAACACAGTTCCTATGCGTTTCTCCACTAAAACAAGAATACATGTCTTTTCTAACTAAGGAAACACAGAACATTCAAAGGCGACTACCAAAACAACTGTTTTAAGAAGTAAGTAACATGTGTGTTCCAATTGCAATTCTAACTGTAGGAACGTCTGAAAAACAACACAAATGTAAACACACTATCAATGGCTATTTCAACATAATGATCAATTCGCACTTCTCAAACTATGCACTCTCAGTGTGATTCTAACTTCTCCCACACACAAGAGTCTCTCAGAAGTAACTTAAATAACTGTTGCCAGAGCATCTAAGAAGAAACACTCTTCTAATACAACAAACACATTGAAACACAGTTCCTATGCGTTTCTCCACTAAAACAAGAATACATGTCTTTTCTAACTAAGGAAACACAGAACATTCAAAGGCGACTACCAAAAACAACTGTTTTAAGAAGTAAGTAACATGTGTGTTCCAATTGCAATTCTAACTGTAGGAACGTCTGAAAAACAACACAAATGTAAACACACTATCAATGGCTATTTCAACATAATGATCAATTCGCACTTCTCAAACTATGCACTCTCAGTGTGATTCTAACTTCTCCCACACACAAGAGTCTCAGAAGTAACTTAAATAACTGTTGCCAGAGCATCTAAGAAGAAACACTCTTCTAATACAACAAACACATTGAAACACAGTTCCTATGCGTTTCTCCACTAAAACAAGAATACATGTCTTTTCTAACTAAGGAAACACAG
The DNA here is from genome assembly GCA_026225945.1 of Cricetomys ansorgei. Taxonomy (NCBI): domain Eukaryota; kingdom Metazoa; phylum Chordata; class Mammalia; order Rodentia; family Nesomyidae; genus Cricetomys; species Cricetomys ansorgei. Next base: position 1,377,099 of record JAMJFZ010001262.1, read on the forward strand.
AACATTCAAAGGCGAACTACCAAAAACAACTGTTTTAAGAAGTAAGTAACATGTGTGTTCCAATTGCAATTCTAACTGTAGGAACGTCTGAAAAACAACACAAATGTAAACACACTATCAATGGCTATTTCAACATAATGATCAATTCGCACTTCTCAAACTATGCACTCTCAGTGTGATTCTAACTTCTCCCACACACAAGAGTCTCAGAAGTAACTTAAATAACTGTTGCCAGAGCATCTAAGAAGAAACACTCTTCTAATACAACAAACACATTGAAACACAGTTCCTATGCGTTTCTCCACTAAAACAAGAATACATGTCTTTTCTAACTAAGGAAACACAGAACATTCAAAGGCGACTACCAAAAACAACTGTTTTAAGAAGTAAGTAACATGTGTGTTCCAATTGCAATTCTAACTGTAGGAACGTCTGAAAAACAACACAAATGTAAACACACTATCAATGGCTATTTCAACATAATGATCAATTCGCACTTCTCAAACTATGCACTCTCATCAGTGTGATTCTAACTTCTCCCACACACAAGAGTCTCAGAAGTAACTTAAATAACTGTTGCCAGAGCATCTAAGAAGAAACACTCTTCTAATACAACAAACACATTGAAACACAGTTCCTATGCGTTTCTCCACTAAAACAAGAATACATGTCTTTTCTAACTAAGGAAACACAGAACATTCAAAGGCGACTACCAAAAACAACTGTTTTAAGAAGTAAGTAACATGTGTGTTCCAATTGCAATTCTAACTGTAGGAACGTCTGAAAAACAACACAAATGTAAACACACTATCAATGGCTATTTCAACATAATGATCAATTCGCACTTCTCAAACTATGCACTCTCAGTGTGATTCTAACTTCTCCCACACACAAGAGTCTCAGAAGTAACTTAAATAACTGTTGCCAGAGCATCTAAGAAGAAACACTCTTCTAATACAACAAACACATTGAAACACAGTTCCTATGCGTTTCTCCACTAAAACAAGAATACATGTCTTTTCTAACTAAGGAAACACAGAACATTCAAAGGCGACTACCAAAAACAACTGTTTTAAGAAGTAAGTAACATGTGTGTTCCAATTGCAATTCTAACTGTAGGAACGTCTGAAAAACAACACAAATGTAAACACACTATCAATGGCTATTTCAACATAATGATCAATTCGCACTTCTCAAACTATGCACTCTCAGTGTGATTCTAACTTCTCCCACACACAAGAGTCTCAGAAGTAACTTAAATAACTGTTGCCAGAGCATCTAAGAAGAAACACTCTTCTAATACAACAAACACATTGAAACACAGTTCCTATGCGTTTCTCCACTAAAACAAGAATACATGTCTTTTCTAACTAAGGAAACACAGAACATTCAAAGGCGACTACCAAAAACAACTGTTTTAAGAAGTAAGTAACATGTGTGTTCCAATTGCAATTCTAACTGTAGGAACGTCTGAAAAACAACACAAATGTAAACACACTATCAATGGCTATTTCAACATAATGATCAATTCGCACTTCTCAAACTATGCACTCTCAGTGTGATTCTAACTTCTCCCACACACAAGAGTCTCAGAAGTAACTTAAATAACTGTTGCCAGAGCATCTAAGAAGAAACACTCTTCTAATACAACAAACACATTGAAACACAGTTCCTATGCGTTTCTCCACTAAAACAAGAATACATGTCTTTTCTAACTAAGGAAACACAGAACATTCAAAGGCGACTACCAAAAACAACTGTTTTAAGAAGTAAGTAACATGTGTGTTCCAATTGCAATTCTAACTGTAGGAACGTCTGAAAAACAACACAAATGTAAACACACTATCAATGGCTATTTCAACATAATGATCAATTCGCACTTCTCAAACTATGCACTCTCAGTGTGATTCTAACTTCTCCCACACACAAGAGTCTCAGAAGTAACTTAAATAACTGTTGCCAGAGCATCTAAGAAGAAACACTCTTCTAATACAACAAACACATTGAAACACAGTTCCCTATGCGTTTCTCCACTAAAACAAGAATACATGTCTTTTCTAACTAAGGAAACACAGAACATTCAAAGGCGACTACCAAAAACAACTGTTTTAAGAAGTAAGTAACATGTGTGTTCCAATTGCAATTCTAACTGTAGGAACGTCTGAAAAACAACACAAATGTAAACACACTATCAATGGCTATTTCAACATAATGATCAATTCGCACTTCTCAAACTATGCACTCTCAGTGTGATTCTAACTTCTCCCACACACAAGAGTCTCAGAAGTAACTTAAATAACTGTTGCCAGAGCATCTAAGAAGAAACACTCTTCTAATACAACAAACACATTGAAACACAGTTCCTATGCGTTTCTCCACTAAAACAAGAATACATGTCTTTTCTAACTAAGGAAACACAGAACATTCAAAGGCGACTACCAAAACAACTGTTTTAAGAAGTAAGTAACATGTGTGTTCCAATTGCAATTCTAACTGTAGGAACGTCTGAAAAAAAACAACACAAAATGTAAACACACTATCAATGGCTATTTCAACATAATGATCAATTCGCACTTCTCAAACTATGCACTCTCAGTGTGATTCTAACTTCTCCCACACACAAGAGTCTCAGAAGTAACTTAAATAACTGTTGCCAGAGCATCTAAGAAGAAACACTCTTCTAATACAACAAACACATTGAAACACAGTTCCTATGCGTTTCTCCACTAAAACAAGAATACATGTCTTTTCTAACTAAGGAAACACAGAACATTCAAAGGCGACTACCAAAAACAACTGTTTTAAGAAGTAAGTAACATGTGTGTTCCAATTGCAATTCTAACTGTAGGAACGTCTGAAAAACAACACAAATGTAAACACACTATCAATGGCTATTTCAACATAATGATCAATTCGCACTTCTCAAACTATGCACTCTCAGTGTGATTCTAACTTCTCCCACACACAAGAGTCTCAGAAGTAACTTAAATAACTGTTGCCAGAGCATCTAAGAAGAAACACTCTTCTAATACAACAAACACATTGAAACACAGTTCCTATGCGTTTCTCCACTAAAACAAGAATACATGTCTTTTCTAACTAAGGAAACACAGAACATTCAAAGGCGACTACCAAAAACAACTGTTTTAAGAAGTAAGTAACATGTGTGTTCCAATTGCAATTCTAACTGTAGGAACGTCTGAAAAACAACACAAATGTAAACACACTATCAATGGCTATTTCAACATAATGATCAATTCGCACTTCTCAAACTATGCACTCTCAGTGTGATTCTAACTTCTCCCACACACAAGAGTCTCAGAAGTAACTTAAATAACTGTTGCCAGAGCATCTAAGAAGAAACACTCTTCTAATACAACAAACACATTGAAACACAGTTCCTATGCGTTTCTCCACTAAAACAAGAATACATGTCTTTTCTAACTAAGGAAACACAGAACATTCAAAGGCGACTACCAAAAACAACTGTTTTAAGAAGTAAGTAACATGTGTGTTCCAAATTGCAATTCTAACTGTAGGAACGTCTGAAAAACAACACAAATGTAAACACACTATCAATGGCTATTTCAACATAATGATCAATTCGCACTTCTCAAACTATGCACTCTCAGTGTGATTCTAACTTCTCCCACACACAAGAGTCTCAGAAGTAACTTAAATAACTGTTGCCAGAGCATCTAAGAAGAAACACTCTTCTAATACAACAAACACATTGAAACACAGTTCCTATGCGTTTCTCCACTAAAACAAGAATACATGTCTTTTCTAACTAAGGAAACACAGAACATTCAAAGGCGACTACCAAAAACAACTGTTTTAAGAAGTAAGTAACATGTGTGTTCCAATTGCAATTCTAACTGTAGGAACGTCTGAAAAACAACACAAATGTAAACACACTATCAATGGCTATTTCAACATAATGATCAATTCGCACTTCTCAAACTATGCACTCTCAGTGTGATTCTAACTTCTCCCACACACAAGAGTCTCAGAAGTAACTTTAAATAACTGTTGCCAGAGCATCTAAGAAGAAACACTCTTCTAATACAACAAACACATTGAAACACAGTTCCTATGCGTTTCTCCACTAAAACAAGAATACATGTCTTTTCTAACTAAGGAAACACAGAACATTCAAAGGCGACTACCAAAAACAACTGTTTTAAGAAGTAAGTAACATGTGTGTTCCAATTGCAATTCTAACTGTAGGAACGTCTGAAAAACAACACAAATGTAAACACACTATCAATGGCTATTTCAACATAATGATCAATTCGCACTTCTCAAACTATGCACTCTCAGTGTGATTCTAACTTCTCCCACACACAAGAGTCTCAGAAGTAACTTAAATAACTGTTGCCAGAGCATCTAAGAAGAAACACTCTTCTAATACAACAAACACATTGAAACACAGTTCCTATGCGTTTCTCCACTAAAACAAGAATACATGTCTTTTCTAACTAAGGAAACACAGAACATTCAAAGGCGACTACCAAAACAACTGTTTTAAGAAGTAAGTAACATGTGTGTTCCAATTGCAATTCTAACTGTAGGAACGTCTGAAAAACAACACAAATGTAAACACACTATCAATGGCTATTTCAACATAATGATCAATTCGCACTTCTCAAACTATGCACTCTCAGTGTGATTCTAACTTCTCCCACACACAAGAGTCTCAGAAGTAACTTAAATAACTGTTGCCAGAGCATCTAAGAAGAAACACTCTTCTAATACAACAAACACATTGAAACACAGTTCCTATGCGTTTCTCCACTAAAACAAGAATACATGTCTTTTCTAACTAAGGAAACACAGAACATTCAAAGGCGACTACCAAAAACAACTGTTTTAAGAAGTAAGTAACATGTGTGTTCCAATTGCAATTCTAACTGTAGGAACGTCTGAAAAACAACACAAATGTAAACACACTATCAATGGCTATTTCAACATAATGATCAATTCGCACTTCTCAAACTATGCACTCTCAGTGTGATTCTAACTTCTCCCACACACAAGAGTCTCAGAAGTAACTTAAATAACTGTTGCCAGAGCATCTAAGAAGAAACACTCTTCTAATACAACAAACACATTGAAACACAGTTCCTATGCGTTTCTCCACTAAAACAAGAATACATGTCTTTTCTAACTAAGGAAACACAGAACATTCAAAGGCGACTACCAAAAACAACTGTTTTAAGAAGTAAGTAACATGTGTGTTCCAATTGCAATTCTAACTGTAGGAACGTCTGAAAAACAACACAAATGTAAACACACTATCAATGGCTATTTCAACATAATGATCAATTCGCACTTCTCAAACTATGCACTCTCAGTGTGATTCTAACTTCTCCCACACACAAGAGTCTCAGAAGTAACTTAAATAACTGTTGCCAGAGCATCTAAGAAGAAACACTCTTCTAATACAACAAACACATTGAAACACAGTTCCTATGCGTTTCTCCACTAAAACAAGAATACATGTCTTTTCTAACTAAGGAAACACAGAACATTCAAAGGCGACTACCAAAAACAACTGTTTTAAGAAGTAAGTAACATGTGTGTTCCAATTGCAATTCTAACTGTAGGAACGTCTGAAAAACAACACAAATGTAAACACACTATCAATGGCTATTTCAACATAATGATCAATTCGCACTTCTCAAACTATGCACTCTCAGTGTGATTCTAACTTCTCCCACACACAAGAGTCTCAGAAGTAACTTAAATAACTGTTGCCAGAGCATCTAAGAAGAAACACTCTTCTAATACAACAAACACATTGAAACACAGTTCCTATGCGTTTCTCCACTAAAACAAGAATACATGTCTTTTCTAACTAAGGAAACACAGAACATTCAAAGGCGACTACCAAAAACAACTGTTTTAAGAAGTAAGTAACATGTGTGTTCCAATTGCAATTCTAACTGTAGGAACGTCTGAAAAACAACACAAATGTAAACACACTATCAATGGCTATTTCAACATAATGATCAATTCGCACTTCTCAAACTATGCACTCTCAGTGTGATTCTAACTTCTCCCACACACAAGAGTCTCAGAAGTAACTTAAATAACTGTTGCCAGAGCATCTAAGAAGAAACACTCTTCTAATACAACAAACACATTGAAACACAGTTCCTATGCGTTTCTCCACTAAAACAAGAATACATGTCTTTTCTAACTAAGGAAACACAGAACATTCAAAGGCGACTACCAAAAACAACTGTTTTAAGAAGTAAGTAACATGTGTGTTCCAATTGCAATTCTAACTGTAGGAACGTCTGAAAAACAACACAAATGTAAACACACTATCAATGGCTATTTCAACATAATGATCAATTCGCACTTCTCAAACTATGCACTCTCAGTGTGATTCTAACTTCTCCCACACACAAGAGTCTCAGAAGTAACTTAAATAACTGTTGCCAGAGCATCTAAGAAGAAACACTCTTCTAATACAACAAACACATTGAAACACAGTTCCTATGCGTTTCTCCACTAAAACAAGAATACATGTCTTTTCTAACTAAGGAAACACAGAACATTCAAAGGCGACTACCAAAAACAACTGTTTTAAGAAGTAAGTAACATGTGTGTTCCAATTGCAATTCTAACTGTAGGAACGTCTGAAAAACAACACAAATGTAAACACACTATCAATGGCTATTTCAACATAATGATCAATTCGCACTTCTCAAACTATGCACTCTCAGTGTGATTCTAACTTCTCCCACACACAAGAGTCTCAGAAGTAACTTAAATAACTGTTGCCAGAGCATCTAAGAAGAAACACTCTTCTAATACAACAAACACATTGAAACACAGTTCCTATGCGTTTCTCCACTAAAACAAGAATACATGTCTTTTCTAACTAAGGAAACACAGAACATTCAAAGGCGACTACCAAAAACAACTGTTTTAAGAAGTAAGTAACATGTGTGTTCCAATTGCAATTCTAACTGTAGGAACGTCTGAAAAACAACACAAATGTAAACAACACTATCAATGGCTATTTCAACATAATGATCAATTCGCACTTCTCAAACTATGCACTCTCAGTGTGATTCTAACTTCTCCCACACACAAGAGTCTCAGAAGTAACTTAAATAACTGTTGCCAGAGCATCTAAGAAGAAACACTCTTCTAATACAACAAACACATTGAAACACAGTTCCTATGCGTTTCTCCACTAAAACAAGAATACATGTCTTTTCTAACTAAGGAAACACAGAACATTCAAAGGCGACTACCAAAAACAACTGTTTTAAGAAGTAAGTAACATGTGTGTTCCAATTGCAATTCTAACTGTAGGAACGTCTGAAAAACAACACAAATGTAAACACACTATCAATGGCTATTTCAACATAATGATCAATTCGCACTTCTCAAACTATGCACTCTCAGTGTGATTCTAACTTCTCCCACACACAAGAGTCTCAGAAGTAACTTAAATAACTGTTGCCAGAGCATCTAAGAAGAAACACTCTTCTAATACAACAAACACATTGAAACACAGTTCCTATGCGTTTCTCCACTAAAACAAGAATACATGTCTTTTCTAACTAAGGAAACACAGAACATTCAAAGGCGACTACCAAAAACAACTGTTTTAAGAAGTAAGTAACATGTGTGTTCCAATTGCAATTCTAACTGTAGGAACGTCTGAAAAACAACACAAATGTAAACACACTATCAATGGCTATTTCAACATAATGATCAATTCGCACTTCTCAAACTATGCACTCTCAGTGTGATTCTAACTTCTCCCACACACAAGAGTCTCAGAAGTAACTTAAATAACTGTTGCCAGAGCATCTAAGAAGAAACACTCTTCTAATACAACAAACACATTGAAACACAGTTCCTATGCGTTTCTCCACTAAAACAAGAATACATGTCTTTTCTAACTAAGGAAACACAGAACATTCAAAGGCGACTACCAAAAACAACTGTTTTAAGAAGTAAGTAACATGTGTGTTCCAATTGCAATTCTAACTGTAGGAACGTCTGAAAAACAACACAAATGTAAACACACTATCAATGGCTATTTCAACATAATGATCAATTCGCACTTCTCAAACTATGCACTCTCAGTGTGATTCTAACTTCTCCCACACACAAGAGTCTCAGAAGTAACTTAAATAACTGTTGCCAGAGCATCTAAGAAGAAACACTCTTCTAATACAACAAACACATTGAAACACAGTTCCTATGCGTTTCTCCACTAAAACAAGAATACATGTCTTTTCTAACTAAGGAAACACAGAACATTCAAAGGCGACTACCAAAAACAACTGTTTTAAGAAGTAAGTAACATGTGTGTTCCAATTGCAATTCTAACTGTAGGAACGTCTGAAAAACAACACAAATGTAAACACACTATCAATGGCTATTTCAACATAATGATCAATTCGCACTTCTCAAACTATGCACTCTCAGTGTGATTCTAACTTCTCCCACACACAAGAGTCTCAGAAGTAACTTAAATAACTGTTGTCCCAGAGCATCTAAGAAGAAACACTCTTCTAATACAACAAACACATTGAAACACAGTTCCTATGCGTTTCTCCACTAAAACAAGAATACATGTCTTTTCTAACTAAGGAAACACAGAACATTCAAAGGCGACTACCAAAAACAACTGTTTTAAGAAGTAAGTAACATGTGTGTTCCAATTGCAATTCTAACTGTAGGAACGTCTGAAAAACAACACAAATGTAAACACACTATCAATGGCTATTTCAACATAATGATCAATTCGCACTTCTCAAACTATGCACTCTCAGTGTGATTCTAACTTCTCCCACACACAAGAGTCTCAGAAGTAACTTAAATAACTGTTGCCAGAGCATCTAAGAAGAAACACTCTTCTAATACAACAAACACATTGAAACACAGTTCCTATGCGTTTCTCCACTAAAACAAGAATACATGTCTTTTCTAACTAAGGAAACACAGAACATTCAAAGGCGACTACCAAAAACAACTGTTTTAAGAAGTAAGTAACATGTGTGTTCCAATTGCAATTCTAACTGTAGGAACGTCTGAAAAACAACACAAATGTAAACACACTATCAATGGCTATTTCAACATAATGATCAATTCGCACTTCTCAAACTATGCACTCTCAGTGTGATTCTAACTTCTCCCACACACAAGAGTCTCAGAAGTAACTTAAATAACTGTTGCCAGAGCATCTAAGAAGAAACACTCTTCTAATACAACAAACACATTGAAACACAGTTCCTATGCGTTTCTCCACTAAAACAAGAATACATGTCTTTTCTAACTAAGGAAACACAGAACATTCAAAGGCGACTACCAAAACAACTGTTTTAAGAAGTAAGTAACATGTGTGTTCCAATTGCAATTCTAACTGTAGGAACGTCTGAAAAACAACACAAATGTAAACACACTATCAATGGCTATTTCAACATAATGATCAATTCGCACTTCTCAAACTATGCACTCTCAGTGTGATTCTAACTTCTCCCACACACACAAGAGTCTCAGAAGTAACTTAAATAACTGTTGCCAGAGCATCTAAGAAGAAACACTCTTCTAATACAACAAACACATTGAAACACAGTTCCTATGCGTTTCTCCACTAAAACAAGAATACATGTCTTTTCTAACTAAGGAAACACAGAACATTCAAAGGCGACTACCAAAAACAACTGTTTTAAGAAGTAAGTAACATGTGTGTTCCAATTGCAATTCTAACTGTAGGAACGTCTGAAAAACAACACAAATGTAAACACACTATCAATGGCTATTTCAACATAATGATCAATTCGCACTTCTCAAACTATGCACTCTCAGTGTGATTCTAACTTCTCCCACACACAAGAGTCTCAGAAGTAACTTAAATAACTGTTGCCAGAGCATCTAAGAAGAAACACTCTTCTAATACAACAAACACATTGAAACACAGTTCCTATGCGTTTCTCCACTAAAACAAGAATACATGTCTTTTCTAACTAAGGAAACACAGAACATTCAAAAGGCGACTACCAAAAACAACTGTTTTAAGAAGTAAGTAACATGTGTGTTCCAATTGCAATTCTAACTGTAGGAACGTCTGAAAAACAACACAAATGTAAACACACTATCAATGGCTATTTCAACATAATGATCAATTCGCACTTCTCAAACTATGCACTCTCAGTGTGATTCTAACTTCTCCCACACACAAGAGTCTCAGAAGTAACTTAAATAACTGTTGCCAGAGCATCTAAGAAGAAACACTCTTCTAATACAACAAACACATTGAAACACAGTTCCTATGCGTTTCTCCACTAAAACAAGAATACATGTCTTTTCTAACTAAGGAAACACAGAACATTCAAAGGCGACTACCAAAACAACTGTTTTAAGAAGTAAGTAACATGTGTGTTCCAATTGCAATTCTAACTGTAGGAACGTCTGAAAAACAACACAAATGTAAACACACTATCAATGGCTATTTCAACATAATGATCAATTCGCACTTCTCAAACTATGCACTCTCAGTGTGATTCTAACTTCTCCCACACACAAGAGTCTCAGAAGTAACTTAAATAACTGTTGCCAGAGCATCTAAGAAGAAACACTCTTCTAATACAACAAACACATTGAAACACAGTTCCTATGCGTTTCTCCACTAAAACAAGAATACATGTCTTTTCTAACTAAGGAAACACAGAACATTCAAAGGCGACTACCAAAAACAACTGTTTTAAGAAGTAAGTAACATGTGTGTTCCAATTGCAATTCTAACTGTAGGAACGTCTGAAAAACAACACAAATGTAAACACACTATCAATGGCTATTTCAACATAATGATCAATTCGCACTTCTCAAACTATGCACTCTCAGTGTGATTCTAACTTCTCCCACACACAAGAGTCTCAGAAGTAACTTAAATAACTGTTGCCAGAGCATCTAAGAAGAAACACTCTTCTAATACAACAAACACATTGAAACACAGTTCCTATGCGTTTCTCCACTAAAACAAGAAAATACATGTCTTTTCTAACTAAGGAAACACAGAACATTCAAAGGCGACTACCAAAACAACTGTTTTAAGAAGTAAGTAACATGTGTGTTCCAATTGCAATTCTAACTGTAGGAACGTCTGAAAAACAACACAAATGTAAACACACTATCAATGGCTATTTCAACATAATGATCAATTCGCACTTCTCAAACTATGCACTCTCAGTGTGATTCTAACTTCTCCCACACACAAGAGTCTCAGAAGTAACTTAAATAACTGTTGCCAGAGCATCTAAGAAGAAACACTCTTCTAATACAACAAACACATTGAAACACAGTTCCTATGCGTTTCTCCACTAAAACAAGAATACATGTCTTTTCTAACTAAGGAAACACAGAACATTCAAAGGCGACTACCAAAACAACTGTTTTAAGAAGTAAGTAACATGTGTGTTCCAATTGCAATTCTAACTGTAGGAACGTCTGAAAAACAACACAAATGTAAACACACTATCAATGGCTATTTCAACATAATGATCAATTCGCACTTCTCAAACTATGCACTCTCAGTGTGATTCTAACTTCTCCCACACACAAGAGTCTCAGAAGTAACTTAAATAACTGTTGCCAGAGCATCTAAGAAGAAACACTCTTCTAATACAACAAACACATTGAAACACAGTTCCTATGCGTTTCTCCACTAAAACAAGAATACATGTCTTTTCTAACTAAGGAAACACAGAACATTCAAAGGCGACTACCAAAAACAACTGTTTTAAGAAGTAAGTAACATGTGTGTTCCAATTGCAATTCTAACTGTAGGAACGTCTGAAAAACAACACAAATGTAAACACACTATCAATGGCTATTTCAACATAATGATCAATTCGCACTTCTCAAACTATGCACTCTCAGTGTGATTCTAACTTCTCCCACACACAAGAGTCTCAGAAGTAACTTAAATAACTGTTGCCAGAGCATCTAAGAAGAAACACTCTTCTAATACAACAAACACATTTGAAACACAGTTCCTATGCGTTTCTCCACTAAAACAAGAATACATGTCTTTTCTAACTAAGGAAACACAGAACATTCAAAGGCGACTACCAAAAACAACTGTTTTAAGAAGTAAGTAACATGTGTGTTCCAATTGCAATTCTAACTGTAGGAACGTCTGAAAAACAACACAAATGTAAACACACTATCAATGGCTATTTCAACATAATGATCAATTCGCACTTCTCAAACTATGCACTCTCAGTGTGATTCTAACTTCTCCCACACACAAGAGTCTCAGAAGTAACTTAAATAACTGTTGCCAGAGCATCTAAGAAGAAACACTCTTCTAATACAACAAACACATTGAAACACAGTTCCTATGCGTTTCTCCACTAAAACAAGAATACATGTCTTTTCTAACTAAGGAAACACAGAACATTCAAAGGCGACTACCAAAAACAACTGTTTTAAGAAGTAAGTAACATGTGTGTTCCAATTGCAATTCTAACTGTAGGAACGTCTGAAAAACAACACAAATGTAAACACACTATCAATGGCTATTTCAACATAATGATCAATTCGCACTTCTCAAACTATGCACTCTCAGTGTGATTCTAACTTCTCCCACACACAAGAGTCTCAGAAGTAACTTAAATAACTGTTGCCAGAGCATCTAAGAAGAAACACTCTTCTAATACAACAAACACATTGAAACACAGTTCCTATGCGTTTCTCCACTAAAACAAGAATACATGTCTTTTCTAACTAAGGAAACACAGAACATTCAAAGGCGACTACCAAAAACAACTGTTTTAAGAAGTAAGTAACATGTGTGTTCCAATTGCAATTCTAACTGTAGGAACGTCTGAAAAACAACACAAATGTAAACACACTATCAATGGCTATTTCAACATAATGATCAATTCGCACTTCTCAAACTATGCACTCTCAGTGTGATTCTAACTTCTCCCACACACAAGAGTCTCAGAAGTAACTTAAATAACTGTTGCCCAGCAGCATCTAAGAAGAAACACTCTTCTAATACAACAAACACATTGAAACACAGTTCCTATGCGTTTCTCCACTAAAACAAGAATACATGTCTTTTCTAACTAAGGAAACACAGAACATTCAAAGGCGACTACCAAAAACAACTGTTTTAAGAAGTAAGTAACATGTGTGTTCCAATTGCAATTCTAACTGTAGGAACGTCTGAAAAACAACACAAATGTAAACACACTATCAATGGCTATTTCAACATAATGATCAATTCGCACTTCTCAAACTATGCACTCTCAGTGTGATTCTAACTTCTCCCACACACAAGAGTCTCAGAAGTAACTTAAATAACTGTTGCCAGAGCATCTAAGAAGAAACACTCTTCTAATACAACAAACACATTGAAACACAGTTCCTATGCGTTTCTCCACTAAAACAAGAATACATGTCTTTTCTAACTAAGGAAACACAGAACATTCAAAGGCGACTACCAAAAACAACTGTTTTAAGAAGTAAGTAACATGTGTGTGTTCCAATTGCAATTCTAACTGTAGGAACGTCTGAAAAACAACACAAATGTAAACACACTATCAATGGCTATTTCAACATAATGATCAATTCGCACTTCTCAAACTATGCACTCTCAGTGTGATTCTAACTTCTCCCACACACAAGAGTCTCAGAAGTAACTTAAATAACTGTTGCCAGAGCATCTAAGAAGAAACACTCTTCTAATACAACAAACACATTGAAACACAGTTCCTATGCGTTTCTCCACTAAAACAAGAATACATGTCTTTTCTAACTAAGGAAACACAGAACATTCAAAGGCGACTACCAAAAACAACTGTTTTAAGAAGTAAGTAACATGTGTGTTCCAATTGCAATTCTAACTGTAGGAACGTCTGAAAAACAACACAAATGTAAACACACTATCAATGGCTATTTCAACATAATGATCAATTCGCACTTCTCAAACTATGCACTCTCAGTGTGATTCTAACTTCTCCCACACACAAGAGTCTTCAGAAGTAACTTAAATAACTGTTGCCAGAGCATCTAAGAAGAAACACTCTTCTAATACAACAAACACATTGAAACACAGTTCCTATGCGTTTCTCCACTAAAACAAGAATACATGTCTTTTCTAACTAAGGAAACACAGAACATTCAAAGGCGACTACCAAAAACAACTGTTTTAAGAAGTAAGTAACATGTGTGTTCCAATTGCAATTCTAACTGTAGGAACGTCTGAAAAACAACACAAATGTAAACACACTATCAATGGCTATTTCAACATAATGATCAATTCGCACTTCTCAAACTATGCACTCTCAGTGTGATTCTAACTTCTCCCACACACAAGAGTCTCAGAAGTAACTTAAATAACTGTTGCCAGAGCATCTAAGAAGAAACACTCTTCTAATACAACAAACACATTGAAACACAGTTCCTATGCGTTTCTCCACTAAAACAAGAATACATGTCTTTTCTAACTAAGGAAACACAGAACATTCAAAGGCGACTACCAAAAACAACTGTTTTAAGAAGTAAGTAACATGTGTGTTCCAATTGCAATTCTAACTGTAGGAACGTCTGAAAAACAACACAAATGTAAACACACTATCAATGGCTATTTCAACATAATGATCAATTCGCACTTCTCAAACTATGCACTCTCAGTGTGATTCTAACTTCTCCCACACACAAGAGTCTCAGAAGTAACTTAAATAACTGTTGCCAGAGCATCTAAGAAGAAACACTCTTCTAATACAACAAACACATTGAAACACAGTTCCTATGCGTTTCTCCACTAAAACAAGAATACATGTCTTTTCTAACTAAGGAAACACAGAACATTCAAAGGCGACTACCAAAAACAACTGTTTTAAGAAGTAAGTAACATGTGTGTTCCAATTGCAATTCTAACTGTAGGAACGTCTGAAAAACAACACAAATGTAAACACACTATCAATGGCTATTTCAACATAATGATCAATTCGCACTTCTCAAACTATGCACTCTCAGTGTGATTCTAACTTCTCCCACACACAAGAGTCTCAGAAGTAACTTAAATAACTGTTGCCAGAGCATCTAAGAAGAAACACTCTTCTAATACAACAAACACATTGAAACACAGTTCCTATGCGTTTCTCCACTAAAACAAGAATACATGTCTTTTCTAACTAAGGAAACACAGAACATTCAAAGGCGACTACCAAAAACAACTGTTTTAAGAAGTAAGTAACATGTGTGTTCCAATTGCAATTCTAACTGTAGGAACGTCTGAAAAACAACACAAATGTAAACACACTATCAATGGCTATTTCAACATAATGATCAATTCGCACTTCTCAAACTATGCACTCTCAGTGTGATTCTAACTTCTCCCACACACAAGAGTCTCAGAAGTAACTTAAATAACTGTTGCCAGAGCATCTAAGAAGAAACACTCTTCTAATACAACAAACACATTGAAACACAGTTCCTATGCGTTTCTCCACTAAAACAAGAATACATGTCTTTTTCTAACTAAGGAAACACAGAACATTCAAAGGCGACTACCAAAAACAACTGTTTTAAGAAGTAAGTAACATGTGTGTTCCAATTGCAATTCTAACTGTAGGAACGTCTGAAAAACAACACAAATGTAAACACACTATCAATGGCTATTTCAACATAATGATCAATTCGCACTTCTCAAACTATGCACTCTCAGTGTGATTCTAACTTCTCCCACACACAAGAGTCTCAGAAGTAACTTAAATAACTGTTGCCAGAGCATCTAAGAAGAAACACTCTTCTAATACAACAAACACATTGAAACACAGTTCCTATGCGTTTCTCCACTAAAACAAGAATACATGTCTTTTCTAACTAAGGAAACACAGAACATTCAAAGGCGACTACCAAAAACAACTGTTTTAAGAAGTAAGTAACATGTGTGTTCCAATTGCAATTCTAACTGTAGGAACGTCTGAAAAACAACACAAATGTAAACACACTATCAATGGCTATTTCAACATAATGATCAATTCGCACTTCTCAAACTATGCACTCTCAGTGTGATTCTAACTTCTCCCACACACAAGAGTCTCAGAAGTAACTTAAATAACTGTTGCCAGAGCATCTAAGAAGAAACACTCTTCTAATACAACAAACACATTGAAACACAGTTCCTATGCGTTTCTCCACTAAAACAAGAATACATGTCTTTTCTAACTAAGGAAACACAGAACATTCAAAGGCGACTACCAAAAACAACTGTTTTAAGAAGTAAGTAACATGTGTGTTCCAATTGCAATTCTAACTGTAGGAACGTCTGAAAAACAACACAAATGTAAACACACTATCAATGGCTATTTCAACATAATGATCAATTCGCACTTCTCAAACTATGCACTCTCAGTGTGATTCTAACTTCTCCCACACACAAGAGTCTCAGAAGTAACTTAAATAACTGTTGCCAGAGCATCTAAGAAGAAACACTCTTCTAATACAACAAACACATTGAAACACAGTTCACTATGCGTTTCTCCACTAAAACAAGAATACATGTCTTTTCTAACTAAGGAAACACAGAACATTCAAAGGCGACTACCAAAAACAACTGTTTTAAGAAGTAAGTAACATGTGTGTTCCAATTGCAATTCTAACTGTAGGAACGTCTGAAAAACAACACAAATGTAAACACACTATCAATGGCTATTTCAACATAATGATCAATTCGCACTTCTCAAACTATGCACTCTCAGTGTGATTCTAACTTCTCCCACACACAAGAGTCTCAGAAGTAACTTAAATAACTGTTGCCAGAGCATCTAAGAAGAAACACTCTTCTAATACAACAAACACATTGAAACACAGTTCCTATGCGTTTCTCCACTAAAACAAGAATACATGTCTTTTCTAACTAAGGAAACACAGAACATTCAAAGGCGACTACCAAAAACAACTGTTTTAAGAAGTAAGTAACATGTGTGTTCCAATTGCAATTCTAACTGTAGGAACGTCTGAAAAACAACACACAAATGTAAACACACTATCAATGGCTATTTCAACATAATGATCAATTCGCACTTCTCAAACTATGCACTCTCAGTGTGATTCTAACTTCTCCCACACACAAGAGTCTCAGAAGTAACTTAAATAACTGTTGCCAGAGCATCTAAGAAGAAACACTCTTCTAATACAACAAACACATTGAAACACAGTTCCTATGCGTTTCTCCACTAAAACAAGAATACATGTCTTTTCTAACTAAGGAAACACAGAACATTCAAAGGCGACTACCAAAAACAACTGTTTTAAGAAGTAAGTAACATGTGTGTTCCAATTGCAATTCTAACTG
Source organism: Cricetomys ansorgei (assembly GCA_026225945.1). Classification (NCBI taxonomy): domain Eukaryota; kingdom Metazoa; phylum Chordata; class Mammalia; order Rodentia; family Nesomyidae; genus Cricetomys; species Cricetomys ansorgei. The sequence continues at coordinate 1,394,449 of JAMJFZ010001262.1, forward strand.
TAGGAACGTCTGAAAAACAACACAAATGTAAACACACTATCAATGGCTATTTCAACATAATGATCAATTCGCACTTCTCAAACTATGCACTCTCAGTGTGATTCTAACTTCTCCCACACACAAGAGTCTCAGAAGTAACTTAAATAACTGTTGCCAGAGCATCTAAGAAGAAACAACTCTTCTAATACAACAAACACATTGAAACACAGTTCCTATGCGTTTCTCCACTAAAACAAGAATACATGTCTTTTCTAACTAAGGAAACACAGAACATTCAAAGGCGACTACCAAAAACAACTGTTTTAAGAAGTAAGTAACATGTGTGTTCCAATTGCAATTCTAACTGTAGGAACGTCTGAAAAACAACACAAATGTAAACACACTATCAATGGCTATTTCAACATAATGATCAATTCGCACTTCTCAAACTATGCACTCTCAGTGTGATTCTAACTTCTCCCACACACAAGAGTCTCAGAAGTAACTTAAATAACTGTTGCCAGAGCATCTAAGAAGAAACACTCTTCTAATACAACAAACACATTGAAACACAGTTCCTATGCGTTTCTCCACTAAAACAAGAATACATGTCTTTTCTAACTAATGAAACACAGAACATTCAAAGGCGACTACCAAAAACAACTGTTTTAAGAAGTAAGTAACATGTGTGTTCCAATTGCAATTCTAACTGTAGGAACGTCTGAAAAACAACACAAATGTCCGTTTATGCCTCTCCTCCAACAAAAGGAGATCCACTTTGTCCCCTTCAGCACATGGAGGCTGCCGCACATCAACAGCAGAATCCATGGGTGACTTAGTCCATCTTCCCTCCGACCCACGGGGCACCAGCACTGCCATCCAGGCTCAGGACGACCTCCACTCTATGGACACATCTGCAGATTGGGACCTTGCCAACAATCTCCATTCTTCTGACTGTCTAGAACTCCCCTCAACTTCAGAGGACAAAGTGACATTTTCAGGTGTACAGGAGATGCCCAGCCAATATCCACACAGGAAGGCGGGGCTCTGACTCTTTCACTGCATTCATGTGGGACTCAAGCCCTGCCCACAGCAATTCAGGGAGCTGTAGAACCTCCAGTGACTCTCCAATGGGTTACCCAACCTTCTTCACATACTCATGAGACAGGGAGCATACTTCCTCTTGGGCATCCATATCTCTTGCCATCCAGCTCCTGTGTCAAATGCTCTTGTCCCGGTACCACACACACATCTGGCCATGCTGAGCTTTCCCCTCTTATGAAGGAGGACTCCACACATGGCACAGGGATAGAACATTTGCTGCCACATTCTGCCTCTTCACCAGGGTTCCTAGGTTCTTTGCAGTTCTCCCAAGGGCCTCTGACACTCTCCATCCATGTAGACAGGGTCTTTCAACCTCTTTAATCCTATGAAAGGGATCCATCCAGCTCTTCTCCTAGCAGCTGGGGGCCCTTACGTTGCACTGCTAACAAGAGGACATCCAAAGTGGTAGACTGTGCCCTAGTAGGTTTCCATACCTCTCCCTCAGCTCATGCTTGCTTAGTTCTCCCCAGTGCCATGCCACAGGGACCCAGCCCCACAACCCCCGCCCAAGGATACTTCACACCTCCATCTTCAGAAGAAGGAGACCTTGACCTTACTCTTCTCTTTGTCTCTCCAGAATTCCCTCGCCTGCTCAAAGGGTTCCTGAGACTTCCACTCACAGACACAGTCCTGCCCGTCCCACACCAATGGTGGAGAAACAGAGGGTGACACCCCGGGTGACCTTGGACTCAAGGGTGGCATGTGGCTAACCAGGAAACTGATTGCACTTCCACAATACTGCAAGGGGAAGGTGAAATATCTTCAGGCCAGGAGCGGACCTGGGGCCCTCTTCACCTGGGCCATGAGCCCATTCGCCCTGTGCACCTGGTTCCCTGGGACCACTGCATTTCCAGCCAGGTCCTCTGATACTGTCCATACCCGCAGACTGGAGTTTCACATCTATCCCTTCATAGGAAGCTGGGCTCAACGAAGGTGCATCCAGCTAAGTTGGACCCTTACGCCTCTCCTCCAACAAAAGCAGATCCACTCAGTCCCCCTCAGCACATGGAGGCTGCCGCACATCAATCAAAGGATCCCTGGGTGGCTTAGGCCATCTCCCTCCGACCCACGGGGCCCCAGCACTGCCATCTAGGCTCAGGAAGATCTCCTCACTATGGACACATCTAAGGATTGGGAACTTGACAACAGTCTCCTTTCTTCTGACTCTCTAGTACTCCTCTCAACTTCAAAGGAGACAGCGGACACTTTCAAGTGTACGGGACATGCCTAGCCAACATCCACACAGCAGGGCAGGGATCTGACTCTTTCACTGCATGCTCTTGGGACTCAAGCACTGCCCACCACCATCCAGGGAGCTGCAGAAGCTCCAGCGCCTCTTCAAGGGCTTTCCCAGGCTTCTTCACATACCCAAGAGATGGCGAGAGCACCTCCTCCAGGGAATCCATATGTCTGGCCACTCAGCTCCTGTGTCCAATGGTAGCGTCTCAGTACCATACACACATTGGGCCATGCTGAGCATTCCCATCTTGGGAACGAGGCTCCACACATGGCACAGGGAGAGAACATTTGCTGCCTCATTCTGCCTCTTCATCAGGGTTCCAAGGTCCTTTGCAGTTCTCCCAAGGGCCTCTGACACTCTCCATCCCTGTAGACTGTAGCTTTCAACATCTCCCATGATATGAAGGGGATCCATCCAGCACTCCTCCTAGCCGCTGGGGTCCCTTACGTCGCAGTGCTAACAAGAGGACATCCAAAGTGGTAGACTGTGCATTAGGAGGTTTCCATACCTCTCCCTCAGCTCATGTTTGCTTAGTTCTCCCCGGTGCCATGCCACACGGACTCAGCCCTACAACCCCCGCCCAAGGAGACTTCACGCCTCAGAAGAAGGAGACCTTGGCCTTACTCTTCTTTTTGTCTCTCCAGAACGCCTCTTGCTTGCTGAAAGGGTTCCTGAGCCTTCCACTCACAGACACAGTGCTGCCTGTCCCCACACCAATGGTGGAGAGACAGGGAGTGACACCCCGGGAGACCCCTGGACTCAGGGGTGGCTCGTGGCTAAGCATGAAACTGCTTGCACTTCCAACCTCTGCAAGGGGGAAGTGAAATATCTTCAAGGCCAGGAGCAGACCTGTGGCCCTCCACACCTGGGCCTCAAGCCCATTCATCTGGGCCCTGGGTTCCCTGAGACCACTGCATTTCCAGACAGATCCTCTGACACTGTCCGTACCCGCAGACTGGAGTTTCACACTTATCCCGTTAAAGGAAGATGGGGTCAATGGAGCTGCTTCCAGCACTGTTGACCAATTACGCATCTCCTCCAACAAAAGCAGATCCACTCAGTACCGCTCCGCACATGGAGGCGGCCGTACATCAACAGCAGGATCCCTGGGTGTCTTAGGCCATCTTCCCTGCGACCCACGGGTCCCCAGCACTGGAGCCTGGATGGCTCAGGACGACCTCCTCACTTTGGACACATCTGAGGATTGGGAACTTGACAACAGTCTCCATTCTTCTGACTCTCTAGAACTCCCCTCATCTTCGGAGGAAAGAGGGGACATTTTCAAGCGTACATGACATGCCCAGCCACCATCCACACAGGAGGGCGGTGTGCTGACTCTTTCACTGCATGCCTATTGGACTGAAGTGCTGCCCACATCAATCCAGGGAGCTACAGAAGCTTCAGCACCTCTCCAAGGTCTTTCACAGGCTTCTTCACATACTCATGAGACGGCCAGGGCGCCTCCACCTGGGCATCCATATCTCTCGCCACCCAGTTCTTGTGTCCTATGGTTTCGGCCCGGTACCACACACACATCGGGCCATGCTGAGCATTCCTCTCTAGGGAACGAGGACTCCTCACACTGCAGAGGGAGACAACATTTGCTGCCACATTCTGTCTCCTCACCAGGGTTTCAAGGTCCTTTGCAATTCTCCCAAGAGCCTATGACACTCTCTATCCCTGTAGACTGGTGCTTTCAACCTCTCACATCCTATGAAGGAGATCTATCCAGCTATCCTCCTAGCACCTGGGGTCACTTACGTCGCACTGCTGACAAGAGGATATCCAAAGTGGTAGACTGTGCCCTAGGAGGTTTCCATACCTCTCCCTCAGCACATGCTTGCTTAGTACTCCCCGGTGCCATGCCACAGGGACCCAGCCTTCAACCCCAACCCAAGAAGCCTTCACACTTCCATCCTCAGAAGAAGGAGACCTTGACCTTACTCTTCTCTTTGTGTCTCCAGAACTCCCCTCACCTGCTGAAATGGTTCCTGAGACTTCCACTCACAGACACTGTGCTGCCCGTCCCCCTACCAATGGTGAAGAGACAGGGGATGACACCCCGGGTGACCCCTGGACTTAAGGGTGGCACGTGGCTAAGCATGAAACTGCTTGTACTTCCACACCTCTGCAAGGGGGAAGTGAAATATCTTCAAGGCCAGGAGCAGACCTGGGACCTTCTACACCTGGGCCTCGAGTCCCTTCGACCTGGGCACTGGGTTCCCTGGGACCACTGCATTTCCAGTGAGGTCCTCTGACACTGTCCATACCCGCCAACTGGATTTTCACACCTATCCTGTCGCAGGAAGCTGGGGTCACCTGAGCTGCTTCCAGCACTGTTGACCACTTACGCCTCTCCTCCAACAAAAGCAGATCCACTCAATCCCCCTCAGCACATGGAGGCTGCCGCACATCAACAGCAGGATCCCTGGGTGGCTTATGCCATATTCCTTCCGACCCATGGGGCCCCAGCACTGCAATCAAGGCTCAGGTCGACCACCTCACTATGGACACATCGGAGGATTTGGATTATGACAACAGTCTCCATTCTTCTGACTCTTTAGAACTTCCATCATCTTCAGAGGACACAGGGGACACTTTCAAGTGTACATTACAAGCCCAGCCACCATCCACACAGGTAGGCGGTGTGCTGACTCTTGCACTGCATGCCCATGGGACTGAAGCGCGGCCCACAGCAATCCAGGGAGCTGCAGAAGCTCCAGCGCCTCCCCAAGGGCTTCCCTTGGCTTCTTCAAATACCCATGAGACGACGAGGGCGCCTCCTCCTGGGCATCCATAATTCTCGCCACCCTGCTCATGTGTCCAATTGTCTCGGCCCGGTACCACACACACATCAGGCCATGCTGAGCATTCCCCTCTTGGGAACGAGGACTCCTCATATGGCACAGGAAGAGAACATTTGCTTCCAGATTCTGCCTTGTCCCCAGGGTTCCAAGGTCCTTTGCAGTTCTCCCAATGGCCACTGACACTGTCCATCCCTGTAGACTGGAGCTTTCAACCTCTGTCATCCTATGAATGGGATGCATCCAGCTCACCTCCTAGCATCTGGGGTCCCTTACGTCGCACTGCTCACAAGAGGACATCCAAAGTGGTAGACTGTATCCTAGGAGGTTTCCATACCTGTCCCTCAGCTCATGCTTGCTTATTTCTCCCCAGTGCCATGCCACAGGGACCCAGCCCCACAACCCCCGCCCAAGGAGACTCCACACCTCCATCCTCAGAAGAAGGAGACATTGGCCTTACTCTTCTTTTTGTCTCTCCAGAATGCCCCTGGCCTGCTGAATGGGTTCCTTAGCCTTCCACTCACAGACACAGTGCTGCCCGTCCCCACACCAATGGTGGAGAAACAGGGAGTGAAACCCCATGTGACCCCTGGACTCAAGGGCGGCACATGGCTAACCAAGATACTGCTTGAACTTCCACACCACTGCAAGTTGGAGGTGAAATATCTTCAAGGCCAGGAGCGGGCCTGGGGCCCTCCACACCTGGACTTCCAGGACATTCCCCCTGACACCGGGTTCAATGGGAACACTGCATTTCCACCCAGGTCCTCTGACACTGTTCATACCCGCAGACTGGAGTTTCACATCTATCCCTTCACAGGAAACAAGGCTCACTGGAACTGCTTCCAGTAAACGTGACCCCTACGACTCTCCTCCAACCAAAGCACACACACTCAGTCCCACTCAGCACAGGGATGCTGCCGCACATCAACAGCAGGACCGATGGGTGTCTTAGGCCATCTTCCCTCCGACCCACGGGGCCCCAGCACTCCCATCCAGGCTCAGGATTACCTCCTCACTATGGACACATCTGAGGATTGGGATTTGACAACAGTCTCCATTCTTCTGACTGTCTAGAACTCTCCTCAACTTCAGAGGACACAGGGGACACTTTCAAGTGCACAGGACATGCCCAATCAACATCCACGCAGGAGGATGGGGCGCTGACTCTTTCACTGCATGCCCATGGGACTCAAAAGCTGCCCACAGCAATCCAGGGAGCTGCAGAAGCTCCAACAGCTATCCATGTCTTTCCCAGGCTTCTTCACATACCCATGAGACAGCGAGGGCGCCTCCCCTGGGCATCCATATCTCTCGCCACCCAGCATGTGTGTCCAGTGGTCTCGGCCCAGTACCACACAAACAGCGGGCCATGCTGAAAATTCTCCTCTTGCGAACGAGGACTCCTCACATGGCACAGGGAGAGAACATTTGCTGCCACATTCTGCCTCCTCACCAGTGTTCCAAGGTTCTTTGCAGTTCTCCCGAGGGCCTCTGACACTCTCCATCCCTGTAGACTGGAGCTTTCAATTTCTCCCATCCTATGAAGGGGATCTATCCAGCTCTCCTCCTAGCAGCTGGTGGCCCTTCCGTCTCACTGATTACAAGAGGACATCCAACGTGGTAGACTGTGCCCTAGGAGGTTTCCATACCTCTCACTCAGATCATGCTTGCTAAGTTCTCCCCGGTGCCATGCACCAGGGACCCAGCCCCACAACCCCCGCCCAAGGAGACTTCACACATCCATCCTCAGAAGAAGGATACTTTGACCTTACTCTTCTCTTTGTCTCTCCAGAACTCCCCTCTCCTGCTGAAAGGTTTCCTGAGACTTCGACTCAGAAACAGTGCTGCTCATCCCCACACCAATGGTGGAGAGACAGGGGGTGACACCCCGGGTGAGCCCTTGACTCAAGGGCGGCACGTGGCTAACCAAGAAACTGCTTGTACTTCCACACCACTGAAAGGGGGAGGTGAAATATCTTCAAGGCCCGGAGCGGGCCTGGGGCCCTCCACACCTAGGCCTTGAGCCTATTCCCCATGGGCACCGGGTTCCCTGGGACCACTGCATTTCCAGCCATGTCCTCTGACACTGTCCATACCTGCAGACTGGAGTTTTACACCTATCCCTTCAGTGGTAGCTGGGCTAACCGGAGCTACTTCTACCAAAATTGGCCCCTTACGCCTCTCCTCCAACAAAAGCAGATCCACTCAATCCCGCTCAGCACATGGAGGCTGCCGCACATCAACAGCAGTATCCCTAAGTGTCTTAGGCAGTCTTCCCTCTGACCCACGGGGTGCCAGCACTGTCATCCAGGCTCAGGACGACCTCCGCACTTTGGACACATATGAGGATTGGGACCTTGACAACAGTCTCCATTCTTCTGACTCTCTAGAACTCCCCTCATTTTCAGAGGACACAGGAGAATCTTTCAAGTGTACAGGACATGCCCAGCCACCATCCACACAGGAGGACAGGGCTCTGAAACTTCACTGCTTGCCCATGGGAGTCAACCGCTGCCCACAGCAATCCAGGGAGCTGCGGAAACTCCACCGCCTCTCCAAGGGATTTCCCAGGCTATTTCACATACCCATGAAATGGCGAGGGAGCCTCCTCCTGGGCATCCATATGTCTTGTCACCCAGCTCATGTGTCCAGTGGTCTCGGGCCGGTTCCACACACACATCGGGCCAGGCTGAGCATTCCCCTCTTGGGAACGAGGACTCCTCACATGGCACAGGGAGAGAACATTTGGTGCCATATTCTGCCTCCTCACCAGGGTTCCAAGATCCTTTGCAATTCTCCCAAGGGCCTCTGACACTCTCCATCCCTATAGACAGGGGCTTTCAAACTCTCCCATCCTATGAAGGGATCCATCCAACTCTCTTCCTAGCAGCTGGGGTCCCTTACGTCGCTCTGCTCACAAGAGGACATCCAAAGTGGTAGACTGTATCCTAGGAGTTTTCCATACCTCTCCATCAGCTCATGCTTGCTTAGTTCTCCGCGGTGCCATGCCACAGGGATGCAGCCCCACAACCCCCGCCCAAGGATACTTCACACCTCCATCCTCAGAAGAAGGAGACCTTGGCCTTACTCTTCTTTTTGTCTCTCCAGAACTCCTCTCGCCTGCTGAAAGGGATCATGAGCCTTCCACTCACAGACACAGTGCTGCCCGTCCCCACACCAATGGTGGAGAGACAGGCGGCAACACCCCGGGTGAGCCCTGGACTCAAGGGCGGCACGCGACTAACCAAAAACTGCTTGGACTTCCAAAATACTTCAAGGGGGAGTTGAAATATCTTCAAGGCCAGGAGTGGGCCTGGGGCCCTCCACACCTAGGCCTCAAGCCCATTCACCCTGGGCACCGTGTTCCCTTGACCGACTGAATTTCCAGCCAGGTCCTCTGACACTGTCCATACCGAAGCCTGGTGTTTCACACCTATCCCTTCACAGGAAGCTGGGCTAACCGGAACTGCTTCCAGCAAAGTTGGCCCCTTTCGCCACTACTACAACAAAAGCAGATCCACTCTGTCCCCCTAAGCACATGGACGCTGCTGCACATCAAAAGCAGGATTCCAGGGTGACTTAAGCCATCTTCCATCCGACCCACAGGGCCCCAGGACTGCCATTCAGGCTCACGACGACCTCCTCACTATGGACACATCTGAGGATTGGGACCTTGACAACAGTCTCCATTCTTCTGACTCTCTAGAACTCCCCTCAATTTCAGAGGACACAGGGAACACTTTCAAGTGTACAGGACATGCCCAGCCACCATCCACACAGGAGGACTGGGCTCTGACTCTTCATTGCATGCCCATGTTACTCAACCGCTGCCCACAGCAATCCAGGAAGCTGCAGAAGCTCCAGAGCCTCTCCAAGTGCTTTCCCAAGCTTCTTCACATACCCATGAGACAGCGAGGGCGCCTATTCCATGGCATCCATGTCTCTTGCCACCCATCTCATGTGTCCTGTAGTCTCGATCCGGTACCACACACACATTGGACCATGCTTAGCATTCCCCTCTTGGGAACGAGGACTCCTTACATGGCACAGGGAAAGAACATTTGGTGCCACACTCTGCCTCCTCACCAGGGTTCCAAGGTCCTTTGCAGTTCTCCCAAGGGCCTCTGACACTCTCCATCCCTGTAGACTGGAGCTTATAGCCTCTCCCATTCTATGAAGGAGATCCATCCAGCTCTCCTCCTAGCAGCTGCAGGCCCTTACTTTGCACTGCGAACAAGAGGATATCCAAAGTGGTAGACTGTGTCCTAGGAGGTTTCCATACCTCTCCCTCAGCTCATTCTTCCTTAGTTCTCCCCGGTGCCATGCCACAGGGACCCAGCAACACAAACCCCACCCAAGGATACTTCACTCCACCATCCTCAGAAGAAGAAAACCATGACCTTACTCTTCTCTTTGTCTCTTCAGAACTCCCTTTGCCTGCTGAAAGGGTTCCTGAGACTTCCACTCACAGACACAGAGCTGCACGTCCCCACACCAATGGTGGAGAGACAGGGGGTGACACCCCGGGTGACCCCTAGACTCAAGGGCGGCACGTGGCTAACCCAGAAACTGCTTGCACTTCCACACCACTGCAATGGGGGGTAAAATATCTTCAAGGCCAGGAACGGACCTGGGGCCCTCCACACATGGGCCTTGAGGCCATTTGCCCTGGGCACCGGGTTCCCTGGGACCACTGCATTTCCAGCTAGGTCCTCTGACATTGTCCATACACAGAGATTGGAGTTTCTCACCTATACCTTCACAGGTATTTGGGCTCACCGGAGCTGCTTCCAGCAAAGATGGCCACTAACGCCTCTCTTCCAACAAAAGCAGAACCACTCAGTCCCCCTCAGCACATGGAGGCTGTCCCACATCAATAGAAGGATCCCTGGGTGGCTTACACCATCTTCGCTCCAAACCATGGGGCCACAGCACTGCCATCCTGGCTCAGAACGACCTCCTCACTGTGGACACATCTAAGGATTGGGACCTTGACAACTGTCTCCATTCTTCTGACTCTCTAGAACTCCCCTCAACTTCAGAGGACACAGAGGACACTTTCAAGTGTATAAGACATGCCCAGCCACCCTTCACACAGGAGAGCAGGGCTTTGACACTTTCACTTCATGCCCATGGGACTCAACCCCTGCCCACAGCAATCCCGGGAGCTGCAGAAGCTCCAGTGTCTCTCCAAGTACTTTCACAGGCTTCCTCACATGCCCATGAGACGGCGAGGGCAACTCATCCTGGGCATCCATATCTCTCGCCACCCAGCTCGTGTGTCCAAAGGTCTCAGCCTGGTACCACAAACACATCGGGCCATGCTGAGCATTCCCCTCTTGGGAACGAGGACTCCTCACACAGCAGAGGGATACAACATTTGCTGCCACATTCTGCTCCTCACCAGAGTTCAAAGGTCCTTTGCAATTCTCCCAAGAGCCTATGACAATCTCTATCCCTGTAGACTGCAGCTTTCAACCTCTCCCATCCTATGAAGGGGATCCATCCTGATTTCCTCCTAGCAGCTGGGGTCCCTTACATCACACTGCTCACAAGAGGACATCCAAAGTGGTAGACTTGCCCTAGGAGGTTTCCATACCTCTCCCTCAGCTCATGCTTGCTTAGTACTCCCCGGTGCCATGCCACGGGGACCCAGCCCCACAACCCCCCACGCAAGGAGACTTCACACTTCCATCCTCAGAAGAAGGAGACCTTGACCTTACTCTTCTCTTTGTCTCTCCAGAACTCCCCTCGCCTGCTGAAAGAGTTCCTGAGATTTCCACTCACAGACACAGTGCTGCCCTTCCCCACAGCAATGTTGGAGAACCGAGGCTGACACCCCGGGTGACCCCTGGACTCAAGGGCGGCACGTGGCTAACCAAGAAACTGCTTGCACTTCCACACCACTGCAAGGGGGAGATGAAATATCTTCAAGGCCAGGAGAGGACTTGGGGCCCTCCACACCTGGGCCTTGAGGCCATTTGCCATGGGACTGGGTCCAAAGGGACCACTGCATTTCCAGCTAGGTCCTCTGACACTGTCCATACCCGTGCAGACTGGAGTTTCTCACCTATCCATTCACAGGACTTTGGCCTCACCGGGGCTGCTTCCAGCAAAGATGGCCCTTTACGCCTCTCTGCCAACAAAAGCAGATCTACTCAGTCCATGGAGACTGCCGCACATCAACAGCAGGATCCCTGGATGGTTTAGGCCATCTTCACTCTGACCCAAATGGCCCGAGCACAGCCATCCATGCTCAGGACGACATCCTCACTATGGACACATCTAAGGATTGGAATCCTGACAACAGTGTCCATTCTTCTGACTCTCTAGAACTCCCCTCTACTTCAGAGGACACAGGGGACACATTCAAGTGTACAGGACATGCCCAGGCACCATCCACACAGGAGCACAGGGCTCTGACTCTTTCAATGCATTCCCATAGGACTCAAGCGCTGACCACTGCAATCTAGGGAGCTTCAGAAGCTCCAGCACCTCTACAAGGGATTTCCCAGGCTTGTTCACACACCCAGGAAATGGCCAGGGAGCCTCCTCCTTGGCATCCATATCTCTCAATCTCTCACCACCAAACTCCTGGGTCCAATGGTCTGGACCCGGTACTACACACACCATGCTTTGCATTCTCCTCTTGGGAACGAGGACTCCTCACTTGGCACAGGGAAAGAACATTTGCTGCCATATTCTGCTTCCTCACCAGGGTTCCAAGGTCCTTTGCAGTTCTCCCAAGGGCCTCTGACACTCTCCATCCCTACAGATTGGAGCTTTCAACCTCTCCCATCCTATGAAGGGCATCCACCCAGCTCTCTTCCTAGCAACTGGTGGCCCTTACGTCACACTGCTAAGAAGACTACATCCAAAGTGGAAGACTGTGCTCTAGGAAGTTTCCATACCTCTCCCTCAGGTCATGCTTGCTTAGTTCTCCCCGGTGCCATGCCACAGGGACCCAGCCACACAACTGCCGCCCATGGAGACTTCAAACCTCCATCCTCAGAAGAAGGAGACGTGTCCTTACTCATCTCTTTGTCTCTCCAGATCTCTCCTGGCCTCCTGAAAGGGTTCCTGAGACATCCACTCACCGACACAGTGCTGCCTGTCCCCATACCAATGGTAGAGAGAGGGAGTGACACCTCGGGTGACATCTGGGCTCAAGAACGGCACGTGGCTAACCAAGAAACTACTTGCACTTCCACCCCACTGCAAGGGGGAGGTGAAATATCTTCAAGGCCATGTGCAGACCTGGGGCCGTCCACACCTGTGCCTCGAGCCCATTCGCTTTGGGCACCGGGTTCCCTGGGACCACTGCATTTCCAGCCTGGTTCTCTGACACTGTCCTTACCCGCAGACTGGAGTTTCACACCTGTCCCTTCACAGGAAGCTGGGCTCAACGGAGCTGCTTCCAGCAAATTTGTCACCTTACGCCTCTCCTCCAACAAAAGCGGATCCACTAAATTACCCTCAGCACATGGAGGTGCTGCACATCAACAGCAGGATACCTGGGTTGCTAGGGCCATCATCCCTACAACCCATGGGGACCCAGCAGTGACATCCAGGTCAGGAAGACCTCCTCACTATGGACACATCTGAGGATTGGAACCTTGACAACAGTCTCCGTTCTTCTGACGCTCTAGAACTCCCCTCAACTTCAGAGGTCACAGAGGACACTTTCAAGTGTACTGGAGATGCTCAGCCACCATCCACACAGAATGTCTGGTCTCTGACTGTTTCACTGCATGCCCATGGGACTCAAGCGCTGCCCAACAGCAATCCAGGGAGCTTCAGAAGTTCCAGCGCCTCTCTTAGGGCTTTCCCAGGCTTCTTCACGTCCCATGAGACAGCGAGTGTGCCTCCTCCTGGGCATCCATATCTCTCGCAACCCAGCTCATGTGTCCAATGGTCTCGGCCTGGTACCACACACACATCGTGCCATGCTGAGTATTCCCAACTTGGGAACGAGGACTCGTCAAATGGCACAGGGAGAGAACATTTGCTGCCAGATTCTGCCTCCTCACCAGGGATCCATGGTCCTATGCATTTCTCCCAAGGGCCTCTGACACTCTCAATCCCTGTAGACTGGAGCTTTTAACCTCACACATCCTATGAAGGGGATCCATCCTCTCCTCCTATCAGTGGGGTCCCTTACGTCGTACTGCTAACAAGAGTACATCCAAAGTGGTAGATTGTGCCCTAGGAGGTTTCCATACCTCTTCCTCAGCACATGCTTGCTTAGTATCCACGGTGCCATGTCACAGAGACCCAGCCCCACATTCCCCGCCCAAGGAGACTTCACACCTCCATCCTCAGAAGAAGTAGACTTTGACGTTACTCTTCTCTTTGGTTTTCCAGATCTCCCCTAGCCTGCTGAAAGGTCTCCTGAGGCTTCGACTCAGAGACCAAGTGCTGCCTGTACACACACCAATGGTGGAGAGACAGGGGGTGACACCAAGGTTGACCACTGGGCTCACGTGCGGCACGTGGCTAACCAAGAAACTTCTTGCACGTCCACACCACTGCAAGGGGGATGTGAAATATCTTCAAGGCCAGTAGTAGACCTGGGGCCCTCCATACGTGGGCATCGAACCAATTCGCCCTGAGCACAGGGTTCCCTGAAACCACTGCATTTCCAGTTAGGTTCTCTGACAATGTCCATACCACCAGACTAAAGTTTCACACCTATCCCTTCACAGGAAGCTGGGCTCACTGGAGCTGCTTCCAGCAAACTGGGCCACTTACGCCGCTCCTCCAACAAAAGCAGATCCACTCAGTCCCCCTCAGCACATGGAGTCTCCTGCATGTCAACAGCAGGATGCCTGGGTGGCTTAGGCCATCATCCCTACAACCCACGTGGCCCCAGCATTGACATGCAGGCTCAGGACGACCTCCTCACTATGGACATATCTCAGGATTGGGACCTTGACAACAGTCTCCATTCTTATGACTCTCTAGAACTCTCGTCAACTTCAGAGGTCACAGGGGACACTTTCAAGTGTAATGGACATGCTCACCCACTATCCAGACAGGAGGGCCGGGCTCTGACTCTTTCACTTCATGCCCATGGGACTCAAACGCTGCCCAAAGCAATCCAGGGAGCTGCAGAAGTTCCAGTGCCTCTCCAAGGGCTTTCCCAGGCTTCTTCACAACTCCATGAGACGGCAAGGGCGATTCCTCCTGGGTATCCATATCTGTCGCCACACAACTCATGTGTCCAATGGTCTTGGCCCGGTACCACACACACATCGGGCCATGCTGAGCATTACCCTCTTAGTAACGAGGACTCCTCACATGGCACAAGGAGACATTTGCTGCCACATTCTGCCTTCTCACCAGGGTTCCAAGGTCCTTTGCAGTTCTCCCAAGGGCCTCTGACACTCTCCTACCCCGTAGACTGTAGCTTTCAACCTCTCCCATCCTATGATGGGGATCCATCCAGCTCCCCTCCTAGTAGGTGAGGGCCCTTACATCGCACTGCTAACAAGAGGACATCCAAGGTGGTGGACTGGGCCCTAGGAGGTTTCCATACATCTCGCTAAGCTCATGCTTGCTTAGTTCTCCTCGATGCCATGCTACAGGGTCCCAGCCCCCCAACGCCCGCCCAAGGAGACTTCACACCTCCATCCTCAGAAGAAGGAGACCTTGAACTTACTCTTCTCTTTAGGTCTCCAGAACTCTCCATGCCTGCTGAAAGGGTTTCTGAGACTTCCACTCTCAGACACAGTGCTGCACATCCCTACACGAATTGTGGGAGACAGGGATTGACACCCCGGGTGACCCAGGACTCAAGGGCGGCACGTGTCTAACCAAGAAACTGCTTGCACTTCCACACCACTGCAAGGGGGAGGAGAAATATATTCAAGGCCAAGAGCAGACCTGGGGACCTCCACACCTGAACCTCGAGCCCATTTGCCCATAGCACCGGGTTACCTGGGACCACTGCATTTCCAGCAAAGTTGGCCCCTTACGCCTCTCCTCCAACAATAGCAGATCCTCTCAGTCCCCCTCAGCATATGGAGGCTACCACACATCAACAGGAGCAACCGTGGGTGGCTTAGGCCATAATCCCTCCGACCCACGTGGCCCATGCACTTCCTTCCAGGTTCAGGACGACCTCCTCACTATGGACACATCTGAGGATTGGGACCTTGACAATAGTCTCCATTCTTCTGACTCTCTAGAACTCCCCTCAATTTCAGAGGACACAGGGGACACTTTCAAGTGTACAGGAGATGCCCATCCACCATCCACAAAGGAGGGCCGGGTGCTGACTCTTTCACTGCATGCCCATGGGACTCAAGCGCTGCCCACAGCAATCCAGTTGGCGGCAGAACTCCAGCGCCTCTCCAAGGCTATCCCAGGTTTCTTCACATACCCATGAGATGGCGAGGGCACCTCCTCCTGGGCATCCATGTCTCTCGCCACGCAGTTCATGTGTCCAATTGTTTCGGCCCGGTACCACACACACATCGGGCCATGCTGAGCATTCCCTTCTTAGGATTGAGGACTCATCACATGGCACAGTGAGAGAACATTTGCTGCCACATTCTGCCTCTTCACTAGGTATCCAAGGTCCTTCTCAGTTCTCCCAAGGGCCTCTGACACTCTCCTACCCCGTAGACTGGAGCTTTCAATCACTCCCATCCTATGAAGGGGATCCATCCAGCTCTCCTCCTAGTAACTCGGGGCCCCTACATTGCACTGCTAACAGGAGGATATCCAAAGTGGTAGACTGTCCCATAGGAGGTTTCCATAACTCTCCCTCAGCTCATGCTTACTTAGTTCTTCCCGATGCCATGCCAGATGGAACCAGTAATACAACCCCCGCCCATGGAGACTTCACTCCTCCATCCTCAGAAAATGGAGACCTTGACCTTACTCTTTTGTTTGGCTCTCCAGAACTCCCCTCGCCTGTTGAAAGGGTTCCTGAGACTTCCACTCAAAGACACAGTGCTTCCATCCCCACACCAATGGTGGAGAAACAGGGGTTGAAACCCCGGTTGACACCAGGACTTAAGGGTGGCACGTGGCTAACCAAGAAAGTGCTTGTACTTCCACACCACTGCAAGGGGGATGTGAAATATCTTCAAGGCCAGGAATGGACCTGGGGCCCACAACACCTGGGCCTCGAGCCCATTTGCCCTGGGAACCGGGTTCCCTGGGACCACTGCATTTCCAGCCAGGTCCTCTGACACTGTCCATGCCCGCAGACTGGAGTTTCACACGTATCCCTTCACAGGAAGCTGGCTCACCGGAGCTGCCTCCAGCAAATTTGGCCCCTTACGCCTCTCCTCCAACAAAAGCAGATTTACTCAGTCCCCCTCAGCACATGGAGGCTGCCGAACATCAACAGCAGGATCCCTGGGTGGCTTAGGCCATCTTCCCTCCGACCCACGGGGCCACAGCACTGACATCCAGGCTCAGGACGACCGCCTCACTATGAACACATCCGAGGATTGGGACCTTGACAACAGTCTCCATTCTTCTGACTCTCTAGATGTCCTCTCAACTCAGAGTACACAGGGGACACTTTCAAGTGTACAAAACATGCCCAGCCACCATTCACACAGGAAGGCGGTGCTCTGACTCTTCACTGCATGCCCATGAACTCAAGCGCTGCCCACAGCAATCCAGGGAGCTACAGAAGGTACAGCATCTCTACAATGGCTTTCCCAGGCTTCGTCACATACGCATGAGACGGCGAGGGCGCCTCCTCCTGGGCATCCATATCTCTTGCCACCCAGCTCATGTGTCCAATGGTTTTTGCCTGCTACCACTCACACATCGGGCCATGCTGAGCATTCCCCTCTTGGGATTGAGGACTCATCACATGGCACAGGGAAAGAACATTTGTGCCACACTCTGCCTCCTCACCAGGGTTCCAAGGTCCATTGCAGTTCTCCCAAGGGCCTCTGACACTTTCCATCCCTGTAGACTGGAGCTTTTAACCGCTCCCATCCTATGAAGGGGATCCATCCAGCTCTCCTCCTAGCAGCTGGGGGCCCTTATGTCATACTGCTAACAAGAGGACATACAAAGTGGTAGATTTACCCTAGGAGGTTTCCATACCTCTTCCTCAGCTCATGCTTGTTTAGTTCTCCCCAATGCCATGCCACAGGTACACAGCCCTACAACCCCCGCCCAGAGACTTCACACCACCAACCTCAGAAGAAGGAGACCTTGACCTTACTCTTCTCTTACGCTCTCCAGATCGCACCTCGCCTACTGAAAGGTTTCCTGAGACTACCACTCAAAGACCCATTTCTGTCCTTCCCCACACAAATGGTGGAGAGACGGGGGGTGACACCTGGGGTGACCCCTGGACTCCAGGGGGGCCCATGTCTAACCAAGAAACTGCTTGCACTTCCACACCACTCCAAGGGGGAGGTGAAATATCTTCAAGACCAGGAGCATACCTGGGGCCTTCCACACCTGGGCCTCGAGCCCTTTCGCCCTGGGAACCGGGTTCCATGAGACCACTGCATTTCCAGCCAGGTCCTCTGATACTGTCCATACCCGCAGACTGGAGTTTCACATCTATCCCTTCACAGGAAGCTGGGCTCACCAGAGGTACTTCCAGCAAAGTTGGCCCCTTACGCCTCTCCTCCAACAAAAGCACACCACTCAGTCCCCCTCACCACATGGAGGCTGCCGCACATCAACAGCAGGATCCCTGGGTGGCTTAGGCTATCTTCCCTCTGACCCAAGGGGCCCCAGCTCTGCGATTCAGGCTCATGACGTCCTCGTCACTATGGACACATCTGAGGATTGGGACCTTGACAACAGTCTCCATTCTTCTGACTCTCTAGATCTCCCCTCAACTTCAGAGGTCATAGGGGACACTTTCAAGTGTACCGGACATGCACAGCCACCATCCACACAGAATGTCAGGGCTCTGACTGTTTCACTGCATGCCCATTGTACTCATGCGCTGCCCAAAGCAATCCAGGGAGCTTCAGAAGTTCCAGCACAAATCCAAGGGTTTCCCAGGCTTTTAACATACCCATGAGACGGTGAGGGCACCTCCTCCTGGGCATCCATATCTCTCAACACCCAGCTCATGTGTCCAATAGTCTCTGCCCGGTACCACACACACATCGGGCCATGGTGAGCATTCCCCTCTTGGGAACAAGGACTCCTCACATGGCTCAGGGAGAGAACATTTGCTGCCACATTCTGCCTCCACTCCAGGGTTCCAAGGTCCTTTGCTGTTTGCCCAAGGGTCTCTGAAACTCTCCACACCTGGAGACTGGAGCTTTCCACTTCTCTCATCCTATGAAGGGGATCCTTCCAGCTGTCCTCCCAGCAGCTGGGGCCCCTACATCGCACTGCTAACAAGAGGACATCCAAAGTGATAGACTGTGCCCTAGGAGGTTTCAGTACCTCTCCCTCAGCTCATGCTTGCTTAGTTCTCCCCGGTGTCATGCCACAGGGACCCAGCCCCACAACCTCTGCCCCAAGGACACTTCAAACTCCATCCTAAGAAAAAGAAGACCTTGACCTTACTCTCCTGTTTGGCTCTCTAGAAGTCCAATGCCTGCTGAAAGGGTTCCTGAGACTATCACTCACAGACACAGTGCTGCACGTCCCGACACCAATGGTGGGGAGACAGTGGGTGACACCCCGGGTGACTCCTGGACTCAAGGGCGGCACGTGGCTAAACAAGAAACTGATTGCACTTCCACACTACTGCAATGGGGATTTAAAATACCTTCAAGGCCAGGAGCAGTCCTATGGCCCTCCATATCTGGACCTCGAGCCCATTCGCCCTGAGGACCATGTTCCCTGGGCCCACTGCATTTCCATCCCCATCCTCTGACATTGTCCATATGGGCATACTCGAGTTTCACACATATCCCTTCACTGGAAGCTGGGCTCACCAGAGCTGCTTCTAGCAAAGTTGGCCCCTTAAACTCTCCTCCAACAAAAGCAGATCCACTCAGTCCCCCTCAGCACATGGAGGCTGCCGCACATCAACAGGTGGATCCCTGGGTGACTTAGGCCATCATCCTTCCCACCTACGCTGCCATCCAGGCTCAGGACCACCTTCTCACTTGGACACATCTGAGGATTGGGACCTTGACAACAGTCTCCATTCTTCTGACTCTCTAGAACTCCCTTCAACTTCAGAGGTCATAGGGGACACTTTCAAGTGTACCGGACATGCACAGTCACCATCCACACAGAATGGCGGGGCTCTGACTGTTTCACTGCATGCCCATGGGACTGCAGTGCTACCCACAGCAATCCAGGAAGCTGCAGAAGCTCCAGCGCCTCTCCAAGTGCTTAGAAAGGCTTCTTCACATACCCATCAGATGGCGAGGGCGCCTCCTCCTGGACATCCACGTCTCTCGCTACCCACCTATGTATCCAATGGTCGAGGCCCGGTACCACACACATATGGGGCCATGCTGAGCATTAACTTCTTGGGAACGAGGACTCCTCACAAGGCACAGGGAGACAATAATTGCTACCACATTCTGCTTCCTCACCAGGATTCCAAGGTCCTTTCCAGTTCTCCCAAGGGCATCTGACACTCTCCATCCCTGCAGACTGGAGCTTTCAACCTCTCCCATCCTATGAAGGGGATCCATCCAGCTCTCCTCATAGATGCTGGTGGCCCTTACGTCGCACTGCTAACAAGAGGACATCGAACGCGGTAGACTGTGCCCTAGGAGGTTTCCAAACCTCTCCCTCAGCTCATGCATGCTTAGTTCTCCCCAGTGCCATGCCACAGGGACCCAACCCGACAAACCCCGCCCAAGGAAACTTCATACCTCCATTCTCACAAGAAGGAGACCTTGACCTTACTCTTCTCTTTGGCTCTCCAGAATTCCCCTCGGCATCTGAAAGGGATCCTGAGACTTCCACTCACAGACACAGTGCTGCCCGTCCCCACACCAATGGTGGTGGGACAGGGGGTGATAACCCAGGTGACCCCTGTACTCAAGGGAGACACGTAGCTAACCAAGAAACTGATTGCACTTCCACACCACTACAAGGGTGAGGTGAAATATCTTCAAGGCCAGGAGCAGACCTGCAATCATCCACTCCTGGGCCTCGAGCTACTTCGCCCTGTGCGCTGGGTTCCCTGGGACCACTGCATTTCCAGCCAGGTCCTCTGACACTGTCCATACGTGCAGAGTGGAGTTTCACACTTATCCCTTCACAGGAAGCTGGTATCACCAGAGCTGCTTCCAGCAAAGTTGGCCCCTTATGCCTCTCATCATACAAAAGCAGATCCACTTAGTCCCCCTCAGCACATGGAGTCTGCCGCACATTAACAGCAGGATCCCTGAGTGGCTTAGGCCGTCTTGACTCTGACCCACGGGGACCCAGCACTGCCATCCAGGCTCAGGATGACCTCCTTACTATGGACACATCTGAGGATTGGGACCTTGACAACAGTCTCCATTCTTGTGACTCTCTAGAGCTCCCCTCATTTTAGAGGACACAGGGAAACTTTCAAGTGTACAGGACATGCCCAGCCACCATCCACACAGGAGGGCAGGGCTCTGACTCTTTCACTGCATACCCATAGGACTCAAGCGCTGCCCCAGCAATCCAGGGAGCTTCAGAAGCTCTAGCACCTTTCCAAGGGCTATCCCAGGCTTCTTCACATACCCATGAGAGGGCAAGGGCGCCTCCTCCTGGGAATCCATATATATCGCCACCTACCACATGTGTCCAATGTTCTCGGCCCGGTACCACACACATCGGGCCATGCTCAGCATTCCCCTCTTGGGAATGAGGATTCCTCACATGGCACAGGGAGAGAACATTTGCTGCCACATTCTGCCTTCTCACCAGGGTTCTAAGGTTCTTTGCAGTTCTCCCAAGGGCTTCTGACACTCTCCATGCCTGTAAATTGGAGCTTTCAACCTCTCCCATCCTATGAAGGGTATCCATCCAGCTCTCCTACTAGCAGCTGGGGGCCTCTATGTCGCACTGCTAACAAGAGGACATCCAAAGTGGTAGACTGTGCCCTAGGAGGTTTCCATACCTGTCCCTCAGCTCATGCTTGCTTACTTCTCCCCGGTGCCAGGCCACAGGGGCCCAGCCCCACAACCCCAGCCCAAAGAGACTTCACACCTCCATCCTAAGAAGGAGACCTTGACCTTAATCATCTCTTTGGCACTCCAGAACTCCACTCGCCTGCTGAAAGGGTTCCTGAGACTTCCACTCACAG
Source organism: Cricetomys ansorgei (assembly GCA_026225945.1). Classification (NCBI taxonomy): domain Eukaryota; kingdom Metazoa; phylum Chordata; class Mammalia; order Rodentia; family Nesomyidae; genus Cricetomys; species Cricetomys ansorgei. The sequence goes on from JAMJFZ010001262.1 coordinate 1,415,777, forward strand.
ACACTGTGATGCCTGTCTCCACACCAATGGTGGAGAGACAGTTAGTGACACCCTGGGTGACACCTGGCCTCAAGGGCAGCAAGTGAGTAATCAAGAAACTGCGTGCACTTCCACACCGCTGCAAGGGGGAGGTGAAATATCTTCATGGCTAGTATCGGACCTGGGGCCCTCCAACCTTGGGCCTCGAGCCCATTTGCCCTGAGCACCGGGTTCCCTGGGACCACTGCATTTCCAGCTAGGCACTCTGACACTGTCCATACCCGCAGACTGGAATTTCACAACTATCCCTTCACAGGAAACTGGGCTCAGAGGATCTACTTCCAGCAAAGTTGGCCCCTTACGCCTCTCCTCCTACAAAAGCAGATCTACTCTGTCCCCCTCAGCACATGGAGTTTGCCGCACATCAACAGCAGGATCCCTGGTTCACTTAGGCCATCTTCCTTCCGACCCAGGGGGCTCCAGCACTGCCACACACGCTCAGGACGACCTCCTCACTATGGACACTTCTGAAGATTGGGACCTTGACAACAGTCTCCATTCTTCTGACTCTCTAAAACTCCTCTCAACTTCAGAGGACACAGGGGACACTTTCAAGTGTAAAGGACAAGCCCAGTCACCATCCACACAGGAAGGCGGGGCTCTGACTCTTTCACTGCATGCCCATTGGACTTAAGCGTTTCCCACAGCAATCCAGGGAGCTGCAGAAGCTCCAGCGCCTCTTCAAGGAATTTCCCAGGCTTCTTAACATTCCCGTGAGTCGGCAAGGTCGCCTACTCCTCGGCATCCATATCTCCCGCCACCCAGCTCATGTGTCCAATTGTCTCGGCCCGGTACCACACACACATCGGGCCATACTGAGCATTCCCCTCTTGGGAACAGGGACTCCTCACATGGCACAGGGAGAGAACGTTTGCTGCCACATTCTGCATCCCCACCAGAGTTCCAAGGTCCTATCCTGTTCTCCCAAGGGCCTCTAACACTCTCCATTCCAGCCCCACAACACCCGACCAAGGAGACTTCACACCTCCACCCTCAGAATAAGGAGACCTTGACCTTACTCTTCTCTTTGGCACTACAGAACTCCCCATGCCTGCTGAAAGGGTTCCTGAGACTTCCACTCACAGACACAGTCCTTTCCGTCCCAACACCAATGGTGGAGAGACAGGGGGTGACACCCCGTGTGAACCCTGGACTCAAGGGCGGCTCGTGCCTATCCAAGAAACTGCTTGCACTTCCACACCACTACAAGGGGGAGGTGAAACATCTTCAAGGCCAGAAGCGGACCTGGATCCCTCCATATTGGGCCTCGAGCCCATTTGCCCTGGGCAGCGGGTTCCCTGGAACCACTGCATTTCCAGGTAGGGCCTCTGACACTGTCCATACCCCCAGACTGGAGTTTTACACCTATCTCTTCACAGAAAGCTGGGCTCACCGGAGCTGCTTCCAGCACAGTTGACCGCTTAGGTCTATCCTCCAACAAAAGCAGATCCACTCAGTCCCCCTCAGCATATGGAGGCTGCTGCACAAAAACAGCAGGATCCCTGGGTGGCTTAGGCCATCATCCCTCTCACCCATGGGGCTACAACACTGCCAACCAGGCTCAGGACGACCTCCTCAATATAGACACATCTGAGAATTGGGACCTTGACAACAGTCTCCATTCTTCTGACACTCTAAAACTCCCCTTAACTTCAGGGGACAAAGGGGACAGTTTCAAGTGTACAGGACATGCCCAGCCACCATCCACACAGGAGGGTGGGGCTCTGACTGTTCCTTGCATGCCCATGGGACTCAAGCGCAGCCCAAAGCAATCAAGGGAGCTGCAGAAGCTCCAGCGCCTCTCCAAGGGCTTTCCCAGGCTTCTTCACATACCCATGAGAGTGCTAGGTCTCCTCCTCTTGTGCATCCATATCTCTTGCAACCCAGCTCATGTGTCCAATGGTCTCGGCCCGGTACCACACACACATTATTCCATGCTGAGCATTCCCCTCTTGGTAACCAATACTCCTCACATGGCACAGGGAGACAACATTTTCTGCCATATTCTGCCTCCTCACCAGGGTTCCAAGGTCCTTTGCAGTTCTCCCAATGGCCTCTCACACTCTCCATTCCTGTAGACTGGAGCTTTCAATCTCTCCCATCCTATGAAGGGGATCCAACCAACTCTCCTCCTAGCAGCTGATGCCCCCTACGTCACACTGCTAACAATAGAACATCCAAAGTGGTTGACTGTGACCTAGGAGGTTTCCATACCACTAACTCAGCTCATGCTTGCTTCGTTCTTCCCAGTGCCATGCCACAGGGACCCAGCTCCACAACCCCCTCCAAGGAGACTTCACACCTCCATTCTCAGAAGAAGGAGACCGTGACCTTACTGTTCTCTTTATCTCTCCAGAACTCCCAATGCCTGATGAAAGGGTTACTGAGACTTCCAATCACAGACACAGTGCTGGACGTCCTCACACGAATGGTGGAGAGACAGTTGGTGACACCCCGGGTGACCCCTGTACTCAAGGGTGGCACGTGGCTAAACAAGAAACTGCTTGCTCTTAGACACCAATGCAAGGGGGAGGTGAAATATCTTCAAGGCCAGGAGCGAACCTGGGGCCCTCCACACCTGGGCCTCAAGCCCCTTCGCTCTGGGCACCGTGTTCCCTGGGAACACTGCATTTCCAGTCAGGTCCTATGACATTGTCCATACCCGCAAACTGGAGTTTCACACCTATCAAATCACCGGAAGCTAGGCTCACTGGAGCTGCTTCCAGCAAAGTTGGCCCCTTACGACTCTCCTCCAACAAATGTAGATCCGCTCAGTCCCCCTCAGCACATGGAGTGTGCTGCACATCAACATCAGGATCCCTGGGTGGCTTAGGCCATCTTCCCTCCGACCAACGGGACCCTGCACTGCCATCTACGCTCAGGACGACCTCCTCACTATGGACACATCTGAGGATTGGGATCTTGACAAGTTTCGATTCTTCTGACTCTCGAGAACTCCCTTCAACTTCAGAGAACACAGGGGAAACTTTCAAATGTCCAGGACATGTCAAGCCACCATCCACATAGGAGGGCTGGGCTCTTACTCTTTCACTTCATGCCCATGGGACTCTAGCGCTGCACATAGAAATGCAGGGAGCTGCAGAAGCTCCAGCTCCTCTCCAATAGCTTTCACAGGCTTCTTCACATACCCATGAGTCGGCTAGGGCGCCTCCTCTTGAGCAACAATATCTCTCGCCACCCAGCTCTTGTGTCCAATGATCTCAGCCCCGTACCACAAAAACATCGGTCCATGCTGAGCATTCCCCTCTTGGGATCGAGGACTCCTCACATTGCACAGGAGAGAACATTTATTGCCACATTCTGCCTCCTCACCAAGGTTCCAATGTCCTTTGCAGTTCTCCCAAGGGCCTCTGACACTCTTCAACCTTGTACACAGGAGCTTTCAATCTCTCCCATCCTGTTAAGTGAAGCCATCCAGCTCTCCTCCCAACAGCTAGGGGCAGGTACGTCGCACTGCTAACAAGAAGACACCCAAAGTGGTAGACTGTGCCCTAGGAGGTTTCCATACATCTCCCTCAGCTCATGCTTGATTAGTTCTCCCCGGTGCCATGCCACAGGGACCTAGCCCCATAACCTCCGCCTAAGGAGACTTCACACCTCCATCCTCAGAAGAAGGAAAACTTGACCTTACTCTTCTCTTTGGCTCTCCAGAACTAGCCTCGCCTGCTGAAAGGGTTCCTGAGACTTCCACTCACAGACACAGTGCTGCACATCCCCAAACCAACGGTTGATAGAAAGGGGGTGACACCTCAGCTGATCACTGGACTCAAGGTCGGCACGTGGCTAACCAAGAAACTGCTTGCACTTCCACACCACTGCAAGGGGGAGGTGAAATATCTTCAAGGCCAGGAGCGGTCCTGGGGCCCTCCTTACCTGGACCTGGAGTCCATTCGCCCTGGGTACCATGTTCCCTGGGACCACTGAATTACCAGCCACGTCCTCTGACACTGTCCATACGGGCAGACTGGAGTTTCACACATATCCCTTCACAGGAAGCCTGGCTCACAGGAGCTGCTTCCAGCAAAGTTGGCCCCTTACGCCTCTCCTCCAACAAACGCAGATCCACTCAGTCCCCCTCAGAACATGGAGGCTGCCGCACAACCACAGAAGTATCCGTGGGTGGCTTAGGCCATCATTCCTCTGACCCATGGGGCCCCAGCACTGCCATCCAGGCTCAGGACGATCTCCTCACTATGGACACATCTGAGGATTGGGACCTTGAAAACAGTCTCCATCTTCTGACTTCTAGAACTCCCTCAACTTGAGAGGACACAGGGGACACTTTCAAGTGTACAGGACATGCCCAGCCACCATACACACAGGAGGGAGGGGCTGTGACTCTTTCACTGCATGCCCCTGGGACTCAAGTGCTGCCCACTGCAATCCAGGGAGCTGAAGAAGCTCCAGCGCCTCTTCAAGGGCTTTCCCAGGCTGCTTCACATACCCATGAGACGGCAAGGGCGCCTCCTCCAGGTCATCCATATCTATCGCCAACCAGCTCATGTGTCCAATGGTCTCAGCCCCGTACCACACACACATTGGGCCATGCTGAGCATTCCCCTCTTGGAAACGAGGACTCCTCACTTGGTACATGGAGACAACATTTGCTGCGACATTCTGCTTCCACACCAGAGTTCAGATGCCCTTTGTTCTTCTCCCAAGGGCCTCTGACACTCTCCATCCCAGTAGACTGGAGCTTTCAACCTCTCCCATCCTATGAAGGGGATCCATCCAGCTCTCCTCCTAGCAGCTGGCGGCCCTTACATCGCACTGCTAACAAGAGGACATTCAAAGTGGTAGACTGTGCCCTAGGAGGTTTTCATACCTCTGCCTCAGCTCATGCTTGCTTAGTTCTCCCCGGTGACATGCGACAGGGACCCAGCCCCACAACCCCGCCAAGGAGACTTCACACTTCCATCCTCAGAAGAAGGAGACCTTGACCTTACTCTTCTCTTTGCTCTCCAGAAATCCCCTTGCATGCTGAAAGGGTTCCTGAGACTTCCACTCAGAGAAACAGTGCTGCACATCCCCACACCAATGGTGGAAAGACAGGGGTGACACCCCGGGTGACCCCTGGAGTCAAGGGCGGCATGTGGGAAACCAAGATACTGCTTGGACTTCCACACCACTGCAACGTGGAGGTGAAATACCTTCAAGGCCCGGAGCGGTCCTGGGGCCCTCCTCTCCTGGGCCTCCAGCCCATTCGCCCTGAGCAGTGGGTTCCCTGGGACTACTGCATTTCCAGCCAGGTCCTCTGACGCTGTCCATACTGTTAGACCGGAGATTCACACCTATCCCTTCACAGGAAGCTGGGCTCACGGGAGGTGCTTCCAGCAACTTGGTCCTTACGCCTCTCCTCCAAGAGAAGCAGATACAATCAGTCCCCATCTGCACCTGGAGGCTGCTGCACATCAACAGCAGGCTCACAGGGTGTCTTAGCCATCATCCCTCTGACCCACGGGACACAAGCACTGCCATCAAGGCTCAGGACGACCTCCTCAATATAGACACATCTGAGGATTGGGACCTTGACCACAGTCTCCATTCTTTTGACACTTTAAAACTCCCCTCAACTTCAGAGGACAAAGGGGACACTTTCAAGTGTACCGGACATGCCCAGCCACCATCCACACAGGAGGGAGTGGCTCTAACTCTTTTACTGCATGCCCATGGGACGCAAGTAATGCCCACAGCAATCCAGGGTGCTGCAGAAGTTCCAGCGCCTCTCCAAGGGCTTTCCAAGGCATCTTCCAATACCCATGAGACGGCAAGGGCACCTCCTCCTGGGCATCCATATCTATCGCCTCCCAGTTCCTGTGTCCAATAGTCTCGGCCTGGTACCACACACACATCGGGCCATTCTGAGCATTCCCCTCTTGGGAATGAGGACTCCTCACAGGGCACAGGGAGAAAATATTTGCTGCCACATTCTGCCTCCTCACCAGGATTCCAGGGTCATTTGCAGTTCTCTCAAGGGCCTCTGACACTAACCATTCCTGTAGACTGGAGCTTTCAATCTCTCCCATCCTATGAAGGGAATCCATCCAGCACTTCTCCTAGCAGCTGGTGGCACTCATATCGCAATGCTGAGAAGAAAACATCCAAAGTCGTAGACTGTGCCCTAGGAGATTTCCATACCTCTCCCACAGATCATTCTTGCTTAGTTCTCCCGGTGCCATGCCAAAAGGACCCAGCCCCACAAACCCGCCCAAGGAGACTTCACACCTCCAACCTCAGAAGAAGGAGATCTTGATCTTACTCTTCTCTTTGGTTCTCCAGAACTACCCTCATTTGCTGAAAGGGTTCCTGAGACTTCCAATAACAGACACAGTGCTGCACGTCCCCAACCAATAGTGGAGAAATAGGAGGTGACAACCCGGTGACCCCTGGATGCAAGGATGGCACGTGGCTAACCAAAAAACTGCTTGCACTTCCACACCACTGCAAGGAGGAGGTGAAATATCTTCAAGGCAAGGAGCGGACCTGGGGCCCTCCACACCTGGGCCTCAAGCCCCTTTGCCTTGGGCACCGGGTTCTCTGGGACCACTGCACTTCCAGCCAGGTCCTGTGACACTGTCCATACCCACAGACTGGAGTATCACACCTATCCCTTCACAGGAAGCTGGGATCAGCGGAGCTGCTTTCAGCTCAGTTGACCGCTTACGCCTTTCCTGCAACAAAAGGAGATTCACTCAGCCCCTCTCAGCACAAGGAGGCTGCCACACATCAACAGCAGGATCCTTGGGAGGCTTAGACCATCTTCCCTCCGAGCGACGAGGCCCCAGAACTAAAAACCAGGCTCAGGACGACCTCCTCACTATGGACACATCTGATGATTGGGACCTTGACAACAGTCTCCATTCTTCTGACACTCTTGAAATCCCCTCAACTTCAGAGGAAACAGGGGACACTTTCAAGTGCACAGGACATGCCCAGCTACCATCCACATAGGAGGGCGGGGCTCCTACTATTTCACTGAGTGCCCATGGGAATCAAGCGCTGCCCACAGCAATCCAGGGAGCTGCAGAAGCTCCAGTGCCTCTCCAAGGGCTTTCCCAGGCTTCTACACATACCCATGATACGGCTAGGCCGCCTGCTCCTGGGCATTCATATCTCTTGCCACCAAGCTCATGTGTCCAATGTTCTCGGCCCTGAACCACACACACATTAGGCCATGCTGAGCATTCCCCTCTTGGGAACGAGGACTCTTCACAATGCACAGGGAGAGAACATTTGCTCACACATTCTGCCTCCTCACCAGGGTTCCAAGGTCCTTTGCAGTTCTACCAAGGGCCTCTGACACTCCCCATTCCTGTAGACTGGAGCTTTCAACCTCTCCCATCATATGAAGGGGATCCATCCAACTCTCTTCCTAGCAGCTGGGGGCCCGTACGTCCCACTGCTACCAAGAGGACATCCAAAGTGGTAGACTGTGTCCTAGGAGGATTCCATACCTCTCCCTCAGGTCATGCTTGCTTAGTTCTCCCCGGTGCCATGCCACAGGGACACAGCACCACAACCTCCGCCCAAGGAGACTTCATACCTCCATCCTCAGAATAAGGAGACCTTGACCTTACTCTTCTCTTTGTCTTTCCAGTTCTCCCCTCACCTCCTGAAAGGGTTCCTGAGTCTTACAGTTACCGACAGAGTGCTGCCTGTCCCCAAACCAGTGGTGGAGAGACAGGGGTTAACACCCCGGGTGACCCCTGGACTCAAGGACAGCACGTGGCTAACCATGGAACTGATTGCACTTCCACACCACTGCAAGGGGTAGGTGAAATATCTTCAAGGCTAGGAGCGGACCTGGGCCCTCCACACCTGGCCTGGAGCCCATTCGCCCTGGGCACCGGGTTCCCTTGAACCACTGCATTTACAGCCGGGTCCTGTGACACTGTCCATACCCGCCGACTGGAGTTTCACACGTATCCCTTCACAGGACCTGGGCTCTCCGTAGCTACTTCCAGCAAAGTTGGCCCCTTATAATCTTCTCCAACAAAAGCAGATCCACTCAGTCCTTCTCAGCACATGGAGGCTGCCACACAAAAAAGCAGGATCCCTGGGTTGCTTAGGCCATCTACCCTCGGACCCACGGGGACCCTTCACTGCCATCCAGGTTCAGGACGATCTCCTCACTATGGACTCATCTGAGGATTGGGACCTTGACAAGAGTCTCCATTCTTCTGACTCTCTAGAACTCCCCTCAACTTCAGAGGACACAGGGGACACTTTCAAGTGTACAGGACATGCCCAGCCACCATACACACCGGAGGGAGGGGCTGTGACTCTTTCACTGCCTGCCCATGGGACTCAAGTGCTGCCCCCTGCAATCCAGGGAGCTTCAGAAGCTCCAACACCTCTCCAAGGGCTTTCCCAGGCTGTGTCACATACCCATGAGACGGCGAGGGCACCTCCTCCAGGTCATCGATATCTCTCACCAACCAGCTCATGTGTCCAATGTCTCAGCCCTGTACCACACACATATTGGGCCATGCTGAGCATTCCCCTCTTGGGAACGAGGACTCCTCACTTGGTACATGGACACAACATTTGCTGCCACATTCTGCCTCCACACCAGAGTTCAGATGCCCTTTGCTCTTCTTCCAAGGGCCTCTGACCCTCTCCATCCCTGTAGACTGGAGCTTTCAACTTCTCCCGTCTTATGAAGGGGATCCATCCAGCTCTCCTCCTAGCATCTGGCGGTCCTAATGTCGCAAAGCTAACAGGAGGACATCCAAAGTGGTAGACTGTGCCCTAGGAGGTTTCAATACCTCTCCCTCAACTCATGCTTGCTTAGTTCTCCCCATGCCATGCCACAGGGACCCATCTCCACAACCCCCGGCCAAGGAGACTTCACACCTCCATCCTCAAAAGAGGAAAACCTTGACCTTACTCTTCTCTTTTTCTCTCCAAAACTCCCCTTGCCAGCTGAAAGGGTTCCAGAAACTTCCACTCACAGACATAGTGCTACTCGTCCCCTAACCAATGGTGGAGAGACAGGGGGAGACACCCCAGGTGACCCCTCGACTCAAGGGCAGTACGTGGCCAATCAAGAAACTGCTTGCACTTCCACACCACTGCAAGGGGGAGGTGAAATATCTTCAACGCCAGGAGTGGGCCTGGGGCCCACAACACCTGGACCTCAAGCCTCTTTGCCCTGGGCACTGGGTTCCCGGGGACCACTGCATTTCCAGCCAGGTCCTGTGACACTGTCCATACCCGCAGACTGGAGTTTCACACCTATCCCTTCACAGGAAGCTGGGATCAGCGGAGCTGCTTTCAGCTCAGTTGACCGCTTACGCCTTTCCTGCAACAAAAGGAGATTCACTCAGCCCCTCTCAGCAGATGGAGGCTGCCGCACATCAACAGCAGGATCCTTGGGAGGCTTAGGCCATCTTCCCTTAGAGCGACAAGGACCCAGAACTGAAAACCAGGCTCAGGACGACCCCCTCACTATGGACACATCTGATGATTGGGACCTTGACAACAGTCTCCATTCTTCTGACACTCTAGAAATCCCCTCAACTTCAGAGGACACAGGGGACACTTTCAAGTGCACAGGACATGCCCAGCTACCATCCACATAGGAGGGCGGGGCTCCTACTATTTCACTGAGTGCCCATGGGACTCAAGCGCTGCCCATAGCAATCCAGGGAGCTGCAGAAGCTCCAGTGCCTCTCCAAGGGCTTTCCCAGGCTTCTACACATACCCATGATACGGCTAGGCCGCCTACTCCTGGGCATTCATATCTCTTGCCACCCAGCTCATGTGTCCAATGTTCTCGGCCCTGAACCACACACACATCAGGCCATGCTGAGCATTCCCCTCTTGGGAACGAGGACTCTTCACATGGCACAGGGAGAGAACATTTGCTCACACATTCTGCCGCCTCACCAGGGTTCCAAAGTCCTTTGCAGTTCTACCAAGGGACTTTAACACTCTCCATTCCTGTAGACTGGAGCTTTCAACCTCTCCCATCATATGAAGGGGATCCATCCAACTCTCTTCCTAGCAGCTAGGGCCCTTACGTCCCACTGCTACTAAGAGGACATCCATAGTGGTCGACTGAGCTCTAGGAGTTTTCCATACCTCTCCGTCAGCTCATGCTTGCTTAGTTCTCCCCGCTGCATGCCACAGGGTCCCAGCCCCACAATCCCTGCCCAAGGAGACTTCATACCTCCATCCTCAGAGGAAGAAGACCTTGACCTTACTATTCTCTTTGCCAGTCCAGAACTCCCCTCGCATGCATAAAGGGTTACTGAGACTTCCACTCACAGTCAAAGTCCTGCACATCGCCACAAAAATGGTGGAGAGACAGTAGGTGACACCCCGGGTGACCCCTGGACTCAAAGAAAACACAGGGCTAACGAAGAAACTGCTCACACTTACATACCACTGCAAGTGGGACGTGAAATATCTTCAAGGCCAGGAGCAGACGAGGAGCCCTCTATACCAGGCCTCGAGCCCATTCGACCTGGGCACTGTGTTCCCTGGGATCATTGCATTTCCATTCAGGTCCTCCGACACTGTCCATATGGACAGACAGGAGTTTCACACTGATCCCTTCTAAGGAAGCTGGGCTCACCAGAACTGCTTCCAGCAAAGTTGGCCACTTACACCTCCCTTCCAACAAAAGCAGATCCACTCAGTCCCCCTCAGCACATGGAGACTGCCACACATCAACAGCAGGATCCCTGGGTGGCTTAGGCCATCAGCCCTCTGACCAAAGGGGCCCCAGCACTGCCATCCAGGCTCAGGAGGACCTCCTCAATATGGACACATCTGAGGATTGGGACCTTGACAACAGTCTCCATTTTTCTGACTCTCTATAACTCCCCTCACCTTCAGAGGACACAGGGGACACTTTCATGTGTACAGGACATGCGCAGCCACCATCCATTCAGGATGGCGGGGCTCTGACTATTTCACTGCATGCCCATGGGACTCAAGCGCTGCCCACAGCAATACAGGGAACTGCAGAGCTCCAGCTCCTCTCCAGTGGCTTTTCAAGTCTTCTTCACATACGCATGAGACTGCAAGGTTGTCTCCTCCTGTGTGTTGATATCTCTCGCCACCCAGCACATGTGTTCAATGGTCTCGGCCCGGTACCAGACACACATCGGGCCATGCTGAGCATTCCCCTCTTGTGAACGAGGACTCCTCACATGGCACAGGGAGAGAATATTTGTTGCCACATTCTGCCTCCTCACTAGGGTTCCAAGGTCCTTTGCAGTTCTCCCAAAGGCCTCTGACGCTCTCCATCCCTGTAGAAAGGAGCTTTCACCCTATCCCATCCTATGAAGGAAATCCATCCAGCTCTCCTCCTAGCAGCTGGGGGTCCTAACGTAGCACTGTTAACAAGAGGACATCCAAAGTGTTACACTGTGCCATAGGAGGATTCCATACCTCTCACCCAGCTCATGCTTGCTTAGGTCTCCCCGGTGCCATGCCACAGGGACCCAGCACCACAACACCCGCCCAAGGAGATTTCACACCTCCATCCTCAGAAGAAGGTGACCTTAACCTTACTCTTCTCTTTCACTCTCCGGAACTTCCCTCTGGTGCTGAAAGGGTTCCTGAGACTTCCACTCACAGACACAGGGCTGCAGGTCCCCACACCTATGGTGGAGAGACAGGGGGTGACACCCCGGGAGAGCCCTGGCCTCAAGGATGTCACGTGGCTAACTAAGAAACTGCTTGGACTTCCACACCTCTGCAAGGGGGAGGTGAAATGTCTTCAAGGCAGGGAGCGGACCTGGGGCCCTCCACACCTGGGCCTTGAGCCACTTTGCCCTGGGCACTGGGTTCCCTGTGACCACTGCATTTCCAGCCAGGTCCTCTGACACTGTCCATAACCGCAGACTGGAAATTCACACCTATCCCTTCACAGGAAGCTGGGCTAACCGGAGTTGCTTCCAGCAATGTTGGCCCATTACGCCTCTCCTCCAACAAAAGTAGATCCACTAAGTCCCCCTTAGCATATGGAGGTTGGTGCACATCAACAGCAGGATCCCTGGATGTCTTAGGACATATTCCCTCCGACCAACGGGGCCTCAGCACTGCCATCCAGGTTCAGGACGACCTCCTCACTAAGGACACATCTGAGGATTGGGACTTTGACAACAGTCTCCATTCTTCTGACTCTCTAGAACTTCCTTCAAATTCAGAGGACACAGGTGACACTTTCAAGTTACAGGACATGCCCAGACACCATCCACACATGAGGGCAGGGATCTGAATCTTTCACGGCATGCACATGGAACTCAAGCGCTGCCCAAAGCAATCCACAGAGCTGCAGAAGCTCCAGTGCCTCTCCAAGGGCTTTCCCAGGCTTCTTGATATACCCATGAGACAGCAAGGGCGCCTCCTCCTGGTCATCCATATCTCCTGCCACGCAGCTCGTGTGTCCAATGATCTCGGTCTGGTACCACACACACATCGGGCCATGATGAGCATTCCCCTCTTGGGAACATGGACTCCTCATATGGCACAGGGAGAGAATATTTGCTGCCACATTCTGTCTCTTCACTAGGGTTCCAAGGGGCTTTGCAGTTCTCCCAAAGGCCTCTGATGCTCTCCATCCCTGTAGACAGGAGCTTTCACACTCTCCCATCCTATGAAGGGGATCCATCCAGCTCTCCTCCTAGCAGCTGGGGGTCCTAACGTAGCACTGTTAACAAGAGGACATCCAAAGTGTTAGACTGTGCCATAGGAGGATTCCATACCTCTCACCCAGCTCATGCTTGCTTAGGTCTCCCCGGTGCCATGCCACAGGGACCCAGAGCCACAACACCCGCCCAAGGAGATTTCACACCTCCATCCTCAGAAGAAGGTGATCTTAACCTTACTCTTCTCTTTCACTCTCCGGAACTTCCCTCTGGTGCTGAAAGGGTTCCTGAGACTTCCACTCACAGACACAGGGATGCAGGTCCCCACACCTATGGTGGAGAGACAGGGGGTGACACCCCGGGAGAGCCCTGGCCTCAAGGATGTCACGTGGCTAACTAAGAAACTGCTTGGACTTCCACACCTCTGCAAGGGGGAGGTGAAATGTCTTCAAGGCAGGGAGCGGACCTGGGGCCCTCCACACCTGGGCCTTGAGCCCCTTTGCCCTGGGCACTGGGTTCCCTGTGACCACTGCATTTCCAGCCAGGTCCTCTGACACTGTCCATAACCGCAGACTGGAAATTCACACCTATCCCTTCACAGGAAGGTGGGCTCACCGGAGTTGCTTCCAGCAATGTTTGCCCATTATGCCTCTCCTCCAACAAAAGGAGATCCACTCAGTCCCCCTTAGCACATGGAGGTTTGTGCCCATCAACAGCAGGATCCCTGGATGTCTTAGGACATATTCCCTCTGACCAACAGGGCCTCAGCACTGCCATCCAGGTTCAGGACGACCTCCTCACTAAGGACACGTCTGAGGATTGGGACCTTGACAACAGTCTCCATTCTTCTGACTCTGTAGAACTCCCCTCAACTTCAGAGGACACAGGTGACACTTTCAGGTTACAGGACATGCCCAGACACCATCCACACATGAGGGCGGGGATCTGAATCTTTCACGGCATGCACATGGAGCTCAAGCGCTGCCCACAGCAATCCACGGAGCTGCAGAAGCTACAGCGCCTCTCCAAGGGCTTTACCAGGCTTCTTCTCATACCCAAGCGACTTCAAGGTTGCCTTCTCCTGGGCATCCATATCTCTCGCCACCCAGCTGGTATTTCAAATGGTCTCGGCCCGGTTCCACACACACATCGGGCTATGCTGAGCATTCCCGTCTTGGGAAAGAGGACTCCTCACATGGCACAGTGAGAGAATATTTGCTGCCACATTCTGCCTCCTAACCAGGGTTTCAAGGTTCTTTGCAGTTCTCCCAAAGGACTCTGACACAGTCCATCCCTGTAGACTGGAGCTTTCAACCTCTCCCCTTCTATGAAGAGGATCCTTTCAGCTCTCCTCCTAGCACATAGGGGCCCTAACTTTGCACTGCTAAAAAGAGGACATCCAAAGTGGTAGACTGTGCCCTAGGAGGTTTCCATACCTCCCACTCAGATCATGCTTGCTGAGTTCTCCCCGGTGCCATGCCACAGGGACCCAGCCCGACATCCCCCGCCCAAGAGACTTCACACCTCCATCCTCAGAAAAAGGAGATCTTGACCTTAGTCTTCTCTTTGTGTCTCCAGAACTCTCGCCTGCTGAAAGTGTCCCTGAGACGTCCACTCACAGACACAGGGCTGTTCGTCCCCACACCAATGGTGGAGAGACAGGGGTTGACACCCCGTGTGACCCCTTTACTCAAGGGCAGCATGTGGCTATCTAAGAAACTGCTTGTACTTCCACACCACTTCAAGGGGGTTGTGAAATATCTACAAGGCCAGGAGCGGACCTGGGGCCCTCCACACCTGAGCCTCAAGCCCATTCGCCCTGGGCACCGGGTTCCCTGGGACCACTGCATTTCCACCCTGGTCGACGGACACTGTCCATACCCGGAACTGGAGTTTCACACCTATCCCTTCACAGGAAGCTGGGCTCACCGGAGCTGCTTTCAGCAGAGTTGACTGCTTATACCTCTCCTCCAACAAAAGCAAATCCACTCAGTCCACCTCAGCACATGGATGCTGCCGCACATCAATAGCAGGAACCCTGGGTGGCTTAGGCCATCTTCCCTCCGACCCACGGGTCCCCAGCACTGCCATCCATGGGCAGGAGGACCTCCTCACTATGGACACATCTAAGGATTTGGAATTCGACAGCAGTCTCCATTCTTCTGACTCTCTAGAACTCCCCTCAGATTCAGTGGACACAGGGGACAATTTCAAGTGTACACGACATGTCCATCCACCATCGACACAGCAGTGCGTGGCTCTGACTTTTTCACTGCATGCCCATAGGACTCAAGCGCTGCCCACTGCAATCGAGGGAGCTGCAGAAGCTCCAGCGCCTCTCCAAGGCCTTTCCCAGGCTTCTTTCCATACCCAAGAGACTGCAAGGGCGTCCCCTCTGGGCATGATATCTCTCGCCACCCAGCTCGTGTGTCAAATGGTCTTGGCCCGGTACCACACATATCGGGCCATTCTGAGCATTCCCCTCTTGGGAACAAGGACTCCTCACATGGCACAGGGAGAGAGCATTTGCTGCCACATTCTGCCTCCTCACCAGGGTTCCAAGGTCCTTTGCAGTTCTCCCAAGGGACTCTGACACTCTCCATCCCTGTAGACTGCAGCTTTCAACCTCTCCCATCCTATTAAGGGGAACCTTTTAGCTCTCCTCGTAGCACATATGGGCCCTAACGTTGCACTACTAACAAGAGAACATCCAATGTGGTAGACTGTGCCCTAGAAGATTTCCATACCTCTCCCTCTGCTCATGCTTGCTAAGTTCTCCCCAGTGCCATGCCACAGTGACCCAGCCCCACAACCCCCGCCCAAGGAGACTTCACACCTCCATCCTCAGAAGAAGGAGACCTTGACCTTACTCATCTTTTTGGCTCTCCAGAAATCCCCTTGCCTGCTGAAAGGGTTCCTGAGACTTCCACTCACAGTCACGGTGCTGCCTGTCTCCACACCAATGGTGGAGAGACAGGGGTTGACGCCCCGGGTGACCCCTGGACTCAAGGGCGGCACTTGGCTAACCAAGAATCTGCTTGCAGTTCCACACCACTGCAAGGGGTAGGTGAAATTTCTTCGAGGCCAGGAGCAGACCTGGGGCCCTCCACACCTGTGCCTCGAGCCCATTCGCCCTGGGCACCAAGTTCCCTGGGACCACTACATTTCCAGCCATGTCCTTTGACACTGTCCATACACGCAGAATGGAGATTCACAACTATCCCTTCACCGGAAACTGGCCTCACCGGAGTTGTTTTCAGCACAGTTGACCGCTTACGCCTCTCCTCCAACAAAAGCCAATCCACTCAGTCCCCTTCAGCACATGGAGGCTGCCACACATCAATAACAGGATCCCTGGGTGGCTTAGGCCATCTTTGCTCCGACCCACGGGGCCCCAGCACTGCCATCCAGGCTCAGGACAACCACCTCACTATGGACACATCTGATAATTGGGACCTTGACAACAGTCTCCATTCTTCTGACTCTCTAGAACTCCTCTCAACTTAAGAGGACTCAGGGGACACTTTCAAGTGTACAGGACATTCCCAGCCACAATGCACGTAGGAGTGCTGGGCCCCTACTCTTTCGTTGCATTCCCATGTGAGTCAAGCACTGCCCACAGCAATCCAGGGAGCTGCTGAAGCTCCTTCGCCTCTCCAAGGGCTTTCCCAGGCTTCTTCACATACCCATGAGACGTCCAGGGCTCCTGCTCCTGGGGATTCATATCTCTCGCCACACAGCTGATGTGTCCAATGGTCTCGGCCCAGTTCCACACACACATCGGGCCATGCTGATCATTCCCCTCTTGGGAACGAGGACTCCTCACATGGCACAGGGAGAGAATATTTGCTGCCACATACTGCCACCTCACCATGGTTTTAATGTCCTTTGCAGTTCTCCCTAGGGCCTCTGAAACTCTCCATCCCTGTAGACAGGAGCTTTCAACCTCTCCCATCCTATGAATGGGATCCATCCAGCTCTCCTCCTAGCGGCTGGGGGCCCTAACTTTGCACTGCTAACAAGAGGACATCCAAAGTTGTAGACTGTGCCCTAGGAGGTTTCCATACCTCTCCCTCAGGTCATGCTTGCTTAGTTCTTCCCGGTACCATGCCACAGGGACCCAGCCCCACAACCCCTGGCCAAGGGGACTTCACACCTCCATCCACAGAAGAAGGAGACCTTGACCTTACTCTTCTCTTTGGCTCTCCAGAACACCCCTCGCCTGCTGAAATGGTTGCTGAGACTTCCACTCACAGACACAGGGCTGCAAGTCCCCACACTAATGGTGGAGATACAAGGGGTGACACCCTGGTTGAACCCTGTACTCAAGGGAAGCACGTGGCTAACTAAGACACTGCTTTCACTTCCACATCACTGCAATGTGGAGGTGAAATATCTTCAAGGCCAGAAGTGGACCTGGGGCCCTCCACACCTAGGCTTCGATCCCATTAGCCCTGAGCACCGGGTTCCCAGGGACTACTACATTTTCAGCCTGGTCCAATGACACTTTACATACCAGCAGTCTGGAGATTCAAACCTATCCCTTCACAGGAAGCTTGGCTAACCCGAGCTGCTTCCAGGAATGTTGGCCCCATACGCCTCTCCTCAAACAAAAGCAGATCCACTCAGTCCTCCTCAGCATATGCAGGCTGCTGCACATCAACAGCAGGATCCCTGGGTGGCTTAGGCCATCTTCCCTCCGATCCACGGGGCCCCAGCACTGCTATCCAGGCTCAGGACCACCTCCTCACTATGGACACATCTGAGGATTGGGACCTTCACAACAGTCTCCTTTTTTCTGACTCTCTAGAACTACCTCAAATTCAGAGGACACAGTGGATACTATCAAGTGTACAGGACATACACAGCCACCATCCACACAGGAGGGCTGGGCTCTGAATCTTTCATTGCATGCCCATGGGACTCAACTAGTTCCCACAGCAAATCAGTGAGCTGCAGATGCTCAAGCGCGTCTACAAGGGCTTTTCCATACTTCTTCACATTCCCATGTCGGTGAGGTTGCCTCCTCCTGGGCATCCATATCTCTCGCCACATAGCGCATGTGTCCAATGGTCTTGGCCCGGTACCACACACACATCGGGCCATGCTGAGCATTCCCCTCTTGGGAACGAGGACTCGTCACATGGCACAGGGAGAGAACATTTGCTGCCACATTCTGCCTCCTCAACAGGGTTCCAAGGTCCTTTGCAGTTCTCTCAAAGGTCTCTGACACTGTCCATCCCTGTAGACTGGAGCTTTCAACCTCTTCCATCCTATGAAGGGGATCCATGCAGCTCTCCTCCTAGCAGCTGGGGGCCCTTACGTCGCACTGCTAACAAGAGGACATGCAAAGTGGTATACTGGGCCCTATGAGGTTTCCCTACCTCTCTGTCAGATCATAATTGCTCAGTTCTCCCCGGTGGCATGCTACCAATTCCCAGCCCCACAACCACGCCAAAGGAGACTTCACACCTCCACCCTCAGAAGAAGGAGAACTTGACCTTACTCTTCTCTTTGGCTCTCCAGAAGTACCCTCGCCTGCTGAAAGGGTTCCTGAGACTTCCACTCACAGACACAGTGCTTCACGTCCCCACACCAATGGTGAAGAGACAGGGGGTGACACCCCTGGTGACCCCTGGACTAAAGGGAGGCACGTGGTGAACCAAGAAACTGCTTGCACTTCCTCACCACTGCAAGGGGGAGGTGAAATATCTTCAAGGCCAAAGCGGACCTGGGGCCCTTCACACCTGGGCCTCGAGCCCTTTTGCCCGGAGCACCGGGTTCCCTGGGACAACTGCATTTCCACCCAGATCCTATGACACTGTCCGTACCCGCAGACTGGAGTTTCACACCTATCCCTTAACAGGAAGCTGGGCTCACTAGAGCTGCTTCCAGCAAAGTTGGCCACTTACGCCTCTCCTCCAACAAAAGCAGATCTTCTCAGACCCCCTCAGCACATGGAGGCTGTCGCACAACAACAGCAGGATCCCTGGGTGGCTTAGGCCATCAACCCTCTGACCCATGGAGCCCCAGGACTGCCATCCAGGCTCAGAACGACCTCCTCAGTATGGACACATCTGAGGATTGGGAACCTGACAACAGTCTCCATTCTTCTGACTCTCTAGAACACCCCTCAACTTCAGAGGGCACAGGGGACACTTTCAAGTCTACAGGACATGCCCAGCCACCATCCATACAGGAGAGCAGGGCTCTGACTCTTTCCTTGCAAGCCCATGGCGCTCAAGCGCTGCTCACAGCTATCCAGGGAGCTGCAGAAGCTCCAGAGCCTCTCAAGGGCTTTCTCAGACTTCTTAACATACCCATGAGACGACGAGTGCACCTCCTCTTGGGCAACCATATCTCTTGCCACCCAGTTCATTTTTCCAATGGTCTCGGCCCGGTACCACACACATCGGGCCATTCTTAGCATTCCCCTCTTGGGAATGAGGACTCCTTACATGGCAGAGGGAGACAACATTTGCTGCTTTATTCTGCCTCTACACCAAGGTTCCAAGGTCCTTTGCAGTTCTCCCATGGGCCTCTGACACTCTCCATCGCTGTAGACTGGAGTTTTCAACCTCTCCCATCCTATGAAGGAGATCCATCCAGCTCTCCTTCTAGCATCTGGGGGCCCTTATGTCGCACTGCTAACAAGAGAACATCCAAAGTGATATACTGTGCCCTAGGAAGTTTCCAACCTCTCCCTCAGCTCATGCTTGCTTAGTTCTCCCAATGCCATGACACAGGAACCCAGCCCCAGAAACCCACCCAAAGGAGACTTCACATCTCCATCATGAGTAGAAGGAGACCTTGACCTTACTCTTCTCTTTGGCTCTCCAGAACTCCCCTCGCCTGCTGAAAGGGTTCCTGAGATTTCCACTCACAACACAGTGCTGCACTTCCCCACACCAATGGTGGAGAGACGAGGGTGACACCACGGTTGATCCCTGGACTCGAGGGTGGCACATAGCTAATCAAGAAAGTGCTTGCACTTCGACAACATTGCAAGGATGAGGTGAAATATCTTCTAGGCCAGGAGCAGAGGCCTGGGGCCCTCCACACCTGGGCCTCGTGCCCCTTCGCCCTGGGCACCGGTTTCCCTGGGAAAACTGCATAACCAGCCATGTCCTCTGACACTGTCCATACCCACAGACTGGAGTTTCACACCTGACCCTTCACAGGAAGCTGGGCTCACCGGAGCTGCTTTCAGCAAAGTTGGCCCCTTATGCCTCTCCTCCAACAAAACGAGATCCACGCAGTCCCCCTCAGCACATGGACACTGTCCCACATCAACAGCAGGATACCTGGGTGGGTTAGGCCATCATCCCTCCGAAGCATGGGGCCCCAGCACTGCTATCCAGGCTCAGGACAACCTTGAAAACAGTCTCCAATTTTCTGACTCTCTAGAACTCCCCTCAAATTCATAGGACACAGGGGACATTTTCAAGTGTACAGGACATTCCCAACCACCATCCATACCTCAGCAAATGCTTGCTTAGTTCTCCCGGGTGTCATGACAATGGGACCCAGCCCCAAAACCCCCGCCCAAGAAGACTTCACACCTACATCCTCAGTAGAAGGAGACCTTGACCTTACTCTTCTCTTTGGCTCCCCAGAATTCACCTTGCCTTCTGAAAGGGTTCCTGACACTTCCACTCACAGACACAGTGCTGCACATTGCCGCACCAATGGTGGAGTGACAGGGAGTGAAACCTTGGGTGACCCTGGACTCAAGGGCGGCACGTGGCTAACTAAGAAACTACTTGCACTTCGACATCACTACAAGGGGAGGTGAAATATCTTCAAGGCAGGGGCAGACCTGGGGCCCTCCTCGCCTGTGCCTCGAGCCCGTTTGCCCTGGGCACTGTGTTCCCTGGGACCACTGCATTTCCAGCCAGGTCCTCTGACAGTGTCCATACAGGCATTTGGAGTTTCACACCAAACCCTTCACAGGAAGCTGGGTACACGGAGCTGCTTCCAGCAAAGTTGGCCACTTACGCCTCTCCTCCAACAAAAACAGATCCACTCAGTCCCCTCAGCACATGGAGGCTGCCGCACATCAACAGAAGAATCCCTGACTGGCTTAGGACACCTTCCCTCTCACCCTCTGGACACCAGCACTGCCATCCAGGCTCAGTACGACCTCCTCACTAGTGACACATCTGAGGACTTGGACCTTGACAACAGTCTCCATTCTTCTGACTCTATAGAACTCACCTCACTTTCAGAGGCCACGGGGGACACTTTCAAGTGTACAGGACATGTCCAGCCACCATCCACACAAGAGGGCAGGGCTCTGACTCTTCACTGCATGCCCATGTGACTCAACAGCTGCCCACATCAATCCAAGGAGCAGCAGACTCTCCAAAGCCTCTCCAACTGCTTTCCCAGGCTTCTTCACATACCCATGAGACCAAGAGGGTGCATCCTCTTGGGCATCCACATCTCACCACCCAGCTCATGTGTCCAATGGTCTCGGCTCAGTACCACAAACACATCGGGCCATGCTGAGCATTCCCCTCTTGGGAACGAGGATTCCACATATGGCACAGGGGAGAGAACATTTGCTGCCACATTCTGCCTCCTCACCACGGTTGCAAGGTCCTTTGAAGTTCTCCCAAGGGCCTCTGACACTCACCATCTCTGTAGATTGGAGCTTTCAACCTCTCCCATACTATGAAGGGGATCCATCCAGCTCTCCTCCTAGCAGCTGGGAACTCTTACGTCGCACTGCTAACAAGAGGAAATCCAAAGTGGTAGACTGTGCCCTAGGAGGTTACCATACCATCCCTCAGCTCATGCTTACTTAGTTCTCCCTGGTGCCATGACTCAGGGACCCAGCCCCACAACCCCTGCCCAAGAAGACTTCACACCACCATCCTCAGAAGAAGGAGACCTTGACCTTAATCTTCTCTTTGGCTCTCCAGAACTCCCCTCCTTGCTGAAATGGTTCCTGAGACTTCCACTCACAGACACAGTGCTGCATGTAACCACACCAATGGTGGAGAGACAGGGGTTGACAACCCGGGTGACCGCTGGTCTCAAGGGAGGCACATGGCTAAACAAGAAACGGCTTGCACTTCCACACCACTTCAAGGGGGAGGTGAAATATTTTCAAGGCCATGAGAGGACCTGGGGCACTCCACACCTGGGCCTCGAGCCCATTCGCTCTGGGAACCGTGTTCTCTGGGTCCAAGCATTTCCAGCAAGTTCCTCTGACACTGTACATACCCGCACACTGGAGTTTCACACCTATACCTTCATAGGAAGCTGGGCTCACCAGAGCTGCTTCCAGCAAAGTTGGCCCCTTACAACACTCCTCCAACAAAATCAGATCCACTCAGTCCCCCTCAGCACATGGAGGCTGCCGCACATCAACAGCAGTATCCCTGGGTGGCTTATGCCATCTTCCCTTCGACCTACAGGGCCCCATCACTGCCATCCAGGCTCAGGAAGACCTCCTCACTATGGACACATCTGAGGATTGGGAAATTGACAACAGACTCCTCTCTTCTGACTCTCTAGTACTCCTCTCAACTTCAAAGGATACAGGGGACACTTTCAAGTGTACAGGACATGCCCAGCCACCATCCACACAGCAGGGCAGGTATCTGACTCTTTCACTGCATGCTCTTGGGACTCAAGCACTGCCCACCCGCAATCCAGGGAGCTGCAGAAGCTCCAGCGCCTCTTCAAGGGCTTTCCCAGGCTTCTTCATATACTCATGAGATGGCAAGTGCATCTCCTCCTGGATATCTATATCTCTTGCCACCCAGCACATGTGTCCAATGGTCTCAGACCGGTACCACACGCACATGGGGCCATATTGAGCATTCCCCTCTTGGGAACGAAGACTCCTCACATGGCACAGGGAGAGATCATTTGCTGCCACATTCTGCCTCCTCACCAGGGTTCCAAGGTCCTTTGCAGTTTTCACAAGGGCCTCTGACACTCTCCATCCCTGTAGATTGGAGCTTTAAACCTTTCATCCTATGAAGAGGATCCATCCAGCTCTCCTCCTAGCAGCTGGCGGCCCTTATGTCGCACAGATAACAGAAGGACATCCTAAGTGGTAGACTGTGCCCTAGTAGGTTTCCATACCTCTCCCTAGGCTCATGCTTGCTTAGTTCTCCCCGGTTCCATGCCTCAGGGACCCAGCCCCACAACCCCTGCCAAAGGAGACTTCACACCTCCAGCCTCAGAAGAAGGACACCTTGACCTTACTCTTTTCCTTGGCTCTCTAGAACTCCCCTCGCATCCTGAAACGTTTCCTGAGACTTCCACTCACAGACACAGTGCTGCCCAACCCCACACCAATGGTGGAGAGACAATAGTTGACACCTCGGGTGTCCCCTGGTCTCAAGGGCGGCACCTGGCTAACCAAGAAACTGCTTGCACCTCCACACCACAGCAAAGGGGGAGGTGAAATATCTTCAAGGCCAGGAGAGCACCTGGGGCCCTCCACAACTGGACCTCGAGCCCGTTCGCCTTGGGCACCAGGTTCGCTGGGACCACTGCATTTCCCGACCTGTCCTGTGACACTGTCCGTACCGCAGACTGGAGTTTCACACCTCTCCCTTCACAGGAAGCTAGGCTCACCAGAGCTGCTTCCAGCAAAGTTGGCCCCTTACTCCTTTCCTCAAACAGAAGCAGATCACTCAGTCCCTTTCAGCACATGGAGGCTTCGCGCAACAACAGCAGGATCCCTGGGTGGCTTAGGCCATCTTCCCTATGACCCACCGTACCCATCACTGCCATCTAGACTCAGGAAGACCTCCTCACTATGGAATCATCTGAGGATTGGGACCTTGACAACAGTCTCCATTCTTCTGACTCTCTAGAACTCCCCTCAACTTCAGAGGACACAGGGGACACTTTCAAGTGTACAGGACATGCCCAGCCACCATCCACACAGGAGGGCGGAGCACTGACTCTTCCACTGCATGCCCCTGGGACTCAAGCGTTTTCCACAGCAATCCAGGGAGCTGCAGAAGGTTCAACGAGTCTCCATGGGCTTTCCCAGGCTTCTTCACATACTAAGGAGACCGCGAGGGCGCCTCTTCCTGGGCAATCTATATCTCTCGCCACCCAGCTCATGTGTCCAATGATCTCGGCCCGGTATCACACACACTTCAGGCCATGCTGAGCATTCCCCTCTTGGGAACGAGGACTCCTCACATGGCACAGGGCGAGAACATTTGCTGTCACATTCTGCCTCCTAACTAGAGTTCCAACGTCCTTTGCAGTTCTCCCAAGGGCCTCTGACACTCTCTATTCCTGTAGACTGGAGCTTTCAGCCTCTCCCATCCTATGAAGGGGATCCATCTAGCTGTCCTCCAAGCAACTGGGGGTCCTTACATCTCACTGCTAACAAGAGCACATCCAAAGTGGTATACTGTGCCCTAGGAGGTTTCCATACCTCACCCTCAGCTCATGCTTGCTTAGTTCTTCCCGTTGCCATGCCTCAGGGACCCAGCCCCACAACCTACGCCCAAGGAGACTTCACACCTCCATCCTCAGAAGAAGGAGACCTTGACCTTACTCTTCTCTTTTGCTCTCCAGAAGTTCCCTCGCCTGCTGAAAGGGTTCCTGAGACTTCCTTTCACAGAAACAGTGCTGCACATACCCACACTAATGGAGGAGATACAGGAGGTGACACCCTGGTGACCCCTCGACTCAAGGGCGGCACGTGGCTAACCAAGAAACTGCTTGCACTTCCACACCACTGCAACGGGGAGGTGAAATATCTTCAAGGCCAGAAGTATACCTGGGGCCCTCCAGAACTGGACCTCGAATCCATTTGCACTGGGCTCATGTTACATGGGACCACTGCATTTCCAGCCAGGTTCTCTGACACTATTCATACTTGCAGACTGGAGATTCACACCTATCCCTTCACAGGAACCAGGGCTAACAGGAGCTACTTCCAGCAACATTGGCCCCTTGCGCCTCTCCTCCAACAAAAGCAGATCCACTCAGTCCCCCTCAGCACACGGAGGCTGCCGCACATCAACAGCAGGATCCCTGAGTGGCTTAGGCCATCTTCCCTCCGACTCATGGTTCCCCAGCTCAGCCATCCAGGCTCATGAAGACCTCCTCACTATGGACACATCTGAGGATTGCGACCTTGACAACAGTCTCCATTCTTCTGAGACTCTAGAACTCCCTTCAACTTCAGAGGACACAGGGGACATTTTCAAGTGTACAGAACATGCCCAACCACCATCCAAACAGGAGGGCGGGGCTCTGATTCTTTCACTGCATGCCTGTGGGACTCAAGCGCTCCCACAGCAATTCAGGGAACTGCAGAAGCTCCAGCACCTCTCCAAGGGCTTTCCAGGCATCTTCACATACCCATGAATCGGTGAGGGCGCCACCTCCTGGACATACATATCTCTTGCCACGCAGCTCATGTGTCCAATGGTCTAGGCCCGGTACAACAGACACAGTGGGCTATGCTGAGCATTCCCCTATTGGGAACGAGGATTCCTCACATGGCACAGGGAGAGAACATTTGCTTCCACATTCTGCCTCCTCACCAGGGTTCCAAGGTTCTTTGCATTCTCCCAAGGGCCTCTGAAACTCTCCATCCCTGTAGACTGGAGCTTTCAACCTCTTCCATCCTATGAAGAGGATCCATCCAGCTCTCCTCCTAGCAGCTGGGGGCACTTACATCGCACTGCTTAGAATAGGACATTCAAAGTGGTAGACTGTGCCCTAGGAGATTTCCTTACCTCTCCCTCAGCTCATGCTTGCTTAGTTCTCCCGGTGCCATGTCAGAGTAACCCAGCCCCACAACCCCGCCATGGAGACTTCACAACTATATCCTCAAAAGAAGGAGACCTTGACCTTAGTCTTCTCTTTGGCTCTCCAGAACTCCCCTTGCCTGCTGAAAGGGTTCCTGAGACTTCCACTCACAGACACAGTGCTCCCAGTCCCCACACCAATGGTGGACAGACATTGGTAGACATCCGGGTGACCCCTGGACTCAAGGGTGGCACGTGGCTAACCAAGGAAGTGCTTGCACTTCCAAACCACTGCAAGGGGGTGGTGAAATATCTTCAAGGCCAGGAGCGGACCTGGGACTCAACACATCTGGGCCTTGTGCCCATTCCCCCTGGGCACCAGGCTCCCTGGCACCACTGCATTTCCAGCCAGGTCCTCTGACACTGTCCTTAACTGCAGACTGGAGTTTTACACCTATCCCTTCACAGGAAGCTGAGCTCACTGGACCTGCTTCCAGAAAAGTTGGCCCCTTACGATCTCCTCCAACAAAAGCAGATACACCCAGTCCCCTCACCACAATGAGGCAGCCACACATCCACAGCAGGATCCCTGGTTTGGTTAGGCCATCCTCCCTTTCATCCACGATGCCCCAGCCCTGCCATCCAGGCTCAAGATGACCTGCTCACTATGGACACATCTGAGGATTGGTACCTTGACAACAGTCTCCAGTCTTCTGACTGTCTAGATCTCCCCTCAACTTCGAAGGACACAGGGGACACTTTCAAGTGTACAGGACAAGCCTAGCCACCATCCACAGAGAAGGGCGGGGTCTGACCATTTCACTGCATACCCATGGGTCAGAAGCACTGTCCAAAGCAATCCAGGGAGCTGTAGAAGCTCCAGCGCCTCTCCAAGGGCTTTCCCTGGTTCTTCACATACCCATGAGACGGCCAAGGCACCTCCTCCTAGGCATCCATATCTCTAGCCACCAGCTTGAGTCCCAACTCCTGTGTCCAAGGGTCTCGGCCCCGAACCACACGCACATCAGAACATGCTGAGCATTGCTTTTTTGAGAACGAGGACTTCTCACATGGTGAGGGAGACAACATTTGCTTTCACATTCAGCCTCCTCTCCAGGGTTCCAAGGTCCTTTGCATTCTCCCAATGGCCTCTGACACTCTCCATCCTGTAGACTGGAGCTTTCAACCTCTCCCATACTATGAAGGGATCCATCCAGCTCTCCTCCTAGTAGCTGGGGGCCCTTAGGTCACACTGCTAACAAGAGGACATCCGTAGTGGTAGGACTATGCCCTAGGAGGTTTCCATACCTCTCCCTCAGCTCATGCTAGCTTAGTTCTTCCCGGTGCCATGCCACAGGGACCCAGCCCACAACCCCAGACAAGGAGACTTCACACCTCCATCCTCAGAAGAAGGAGACCTTGACCTTATTCTTCTCTTTGGCTCTCCTGAACTCCCCTTGCCTGCTGAAAGGGTTCCTGAGACTTCCACTCACAGACACAGTGCTGGACGTCCTCACACGAATGGTGGAGAGACAGGGAGTCACACCTCGGGTGACCCCTGTACTCAAGGGCGGCACATGGCTAAACTAGAAACTGCTTGCACTTCCACACCTATGCAATGAGGAGGTGAAATATCTTCAAGGCCAGGAGCTAACCTGGGACCCTCTACACCTGGGCCTCAAGCCCATTTGCTCTGGGCACCGTGTTCTCTTGGACCACTGCATTTCCAGCCAGTGCTATGACATTGTCCATAACCTCAGACTGGAGTTTCATACCTACCCCTTCACAGGACGCTGGCTCACCGGAGCTGCTTCCAGCAAAGTTGGACCCTTACGCCTCTCCTCCAACAAATGTTGATCCACTCAGTCCCCCTCAGCACATGGAGTCTGCCGCACATCAACAGCAATATCGCTGGGTGGCTTAGGCCATCTTCCCTCCAACCAACGGGGGCCCCAGCACTGCCATCCACTTTCAGGACGACCTCCTCACTATGGACACATCTAAGGATTGACCTTGACAACAGTCTCCATTCTTCTGACTCTCGAGAACTCCCCTAAACTTCAGAGGACACAGAGGACACTTTCAAATGTCCAGGACATGTCGAGCCAACATCCACACACGGAGGGCTAGGTTCTGACTCTTTCACTGCATGCCCATGGGACTCTAGCGCTGCCCATAGCAATGCAGGGAGCTGCAGAAGCTCCGGCGGCTCTCCAAGGGCTGTCACAGGCTTATTCACATACCCATGAGTCGACAAGGTCGCCTAATTCTGGGCATCTATATCTCTCGCCACCCAGCTCCTGTGTCCAATGGTCTCGGCCCGGTACCACACACTCATTGGGCAATGCTGAGCATTCCCCTCTTGGGAATGAGGACTCCTCACATGGCACATGTAGATGAATATTTGCGGCAACATTCTGCCTCTTCTTCAGGGATCCAAGGTCTTTTGCAGTTCTCCCAAGGGCTTCTGACAATCCTATGATGGGGATCCATCCAACTCTCCTCCTACCAGCTGGGTGCCCTTAAGTTGCATGCTAACAAGAGGACATCCAAAGTGGTAGACTGTGCCCTAGGAGGTTTCCATACCTCTCCCTCAGCTCATGCTTGCTTAGATCTCCCCAGTTCCATGTGACAGGGACGCAGCCCCACAACCCGGGCCCAAGGAGACTTCACACCTCCAACCTCAGAATAAGGAGACCTTGACCTTACTCTACTCTTTGGCTCTCCAGAACTCCCCACGGCAGCTGAAAGGTTTTCTGAGACTTCCACTCACAAACACAGTCCTGTCTGTCCCCACACCAATGGTGGAGAAACAGGGGGTGACACCATTGGTGAACCCTGGACTCAAGGGCAGCTCGTGCCTATCCAAGAAACTGCTTGCACTTCCACACCACTGCAAAGGGGAGGTGAAACATCTTCAAGGCCAGGAGCAGACCTGGGGCCCTCCACACCTGGGCCTCGAGACCATTTGCCCTGGGCACCGTGTACCCTGGGACCGCTGCATTTCCAGACAGTGCCTCTGACATTGTCCATACCTGCAGACTGGAGTTTCACACCTATCCCTTCCCAGGAAGCTGGGCTCAATGGAGCTGCATCCAGCAAAGTTGTCCCTTTACGCCTCTCCTACAACAAAAGCAGATCCACTCAGTTCCCCTCAACACATGGAGGCTGAAGCACATCAACAGCAGGATCCCTGGGAGGTTTAGCCATCATCTCTCTGACCCACGAAGCCCCAGCCCTGCCATCCAGGCTCAAGACGTCCTCCTCATTATGGACACATCTGAGAATTGGGATCTTGACAACAGTCTCCATTCTTCTGTCTCTCTAGAACTCCCCTCAACTTCAGAGGACACAGGGGACTGTTTCAAGTGTACAGGACATGCCCAGCCACCATCCACACAGGAGGGCGGAGCACTGACTCTTCCACTGCATGCCCCTGGGACTCAAGCGTTTTCCACAGCAATCCAGGGAGCTGCAGAAGGTTCAACGAGTCTCCATGGGCTTTCCCAGGCTTCTTCACATACTAAGGAGACCGCGAGGGCGCCTCTTCCTGGGCATCTATATCTCTCGCCACCCAGCTCATGTGTCCAATGATCTCGGCCCGGTATCACACACACTTCAGGCCATGCTGAGCATTCCCCTCTTGGGAACGAGGACTCCTCACATGGCACAGGGCGAGAACATTTGCTGTCACATTCTGCCTCCTAACTAGAGTTCCAACGTCCTTTGCAGTTCTCCCAAGGGCCTCTGACACTCTCTATTCCTGTAGACTGGAGCTTTCAGCCTCTCCCATCCTATGAAGGGGATCCATCTAGCTGTCCTCCAAGCAACTGGGGGTCCTTACATCTCACTGCTACAAGAGCACATCCAAAGTGGTATACTGTGCCCTAGGAGGTTTCCATACCTCACCCTCAGCTCATGCTTGCTTAGTTCTTCCCGTTGCCATGCCTCAGGGACCCAGCCCCACAACCTACGCCCAAGGAGACTTCACACCTCCATCCTCAGAAGAAGGAGACCTTGACCTTACTCTTCTCTTTTGCTCTCCAGAAGTTCCCTCGCCTGCTGAAAGGGTTCCTGAGACTTCCTTTCACAGAAACAGTGCTGCACATACCCACACTAATGGAGGAGATACAGGAGGTGACACCCTGGTGACCCCTCGACTCAAGGGCGGCACGTGGCTAACCAAGAAACTGCTTGCACTTCCACACCACTGCAACGGGGAGGTGAAATATCTTCAAGGCCAGAAGTATACCTGGGGCCCTCCAGAACTGGACCTCGAATCCATTTGCACTGGGCTCCATGTTACATGGGACCACTGCATTTCCAGCCAGGTTCTCTGACACTATTCATACTTGCAGACTGGAGATTCACACCTATCCCTTCACAGGAACCAGGGCTAACAGGAGCTACTTCCAGCAACATTGGCCCCTTGCGCCTCTCCTCCAACAAAAGCAGATCCACTCAGTCCCCCTCAGCACACGGAGGCTGCCGCACATCAACAGCAGGATCCCTGAGTGGCTTAGGCCATCTTCCTCCGACTCATGGTTCCCCAGCTCAGCCATCCAGGCTCATGAAGACCTCCTCACTATGGACACATCTGAGGATTGCGACCTTGACAACAGTCTCCATTCTTCTGAGACTCTAGAACTCCCTTCAACTTCAGAGGACACAGGGGACATTTTCAAGTGTACAGAACATGCCCAACCACCATCCAAACAGGAGGGCGGGGCTCTGATTCTTTCACTGCATGCCTGTGGGACTCAAGCGCTCCCACAGCAATTCAGGGAACTGCAGAAGCTCCAGCACCTCTCCAAGGGCTTTCCCAGGCATCTTCACATACCCATGAATCGGTGAGGGCGCCACCTCCTGGACATACATATCTCTTGCCACGCAGCTCATGTGTCCAATGGTCTAGGCCGGTACAACAGACACAGTGGGCTATGCTGAGCATTCCCCTATTGGGAACGAGGATTCCTCACATGGCACAGGGAGAGAACATTTGCTTCCACATTCTGCCTCCTCACCAGGGTTCCAAGGTTCTTTGCATTCTCCCAAGGGCCTCTGAAACTCTCCATCCCTGTAGACTGGAGCTTTCAACCTCTTCCATCCTATGAAGAGGATCCATCCAGCTCTCCTCCTAGCAGCTGGGGGCACTTACATCGCACTGCTTAGAATAGGACATTCAAAGTGGTAGACTGTGCCCTAGGAGATTTCCTTACCTCTCCCTCAGCTCATGCTTGCTTAGTTCTCCCCGGTGCCATGTCAGAGTAACCCAGCCCACAACCCCCGCCCATGGAGACTTCACAACTATATCCTCAAAAGAAGGAGACCTTGACCTTAGTCTTCTCTTTGGCTCTCCAGAACTCCCTTGCCTGCTGAAAGGGTTCCTGAGACTTCCACTCACAGACACAGTGCTCCCAGTCCCCACACCAATGGTGGACAGACATTGGTAGACATCCCGGGTGACCCCTGGACTCAAGGGTGGCACGTGGCTAACCAAGGAAGTGCTTGCACTTCCAAACCACTGCAAGGGGGTGGTGAAATATCTTCAAGGCCAGGAGCGGACCTGGGACTCAACACATCTGGGCCTTGTGCCCATTCCCCCTGGGCACCAGGCTCCCTGGCACCACTGCATTTCCAGCCAGGTCCTCTGACACTGTCCTTAACTGCAGACTGGAGTTTTACACCTATCCCTTCACAGGAAGCTGAGCTCACTGGACCTGCTTCCAGAAAAGTTGGCCCCTTACGATCTCCTCCAACAAAAGCAGATACACCCAGTCCCCCTCACCACAATGAGGCAGCCACACATCCACAGCAGGATCCCTGGTTTGGTTAGGCCATCCTCCCTTTCATCCACGATGCCCCAGCCCTGCCATCCAGGCTCAAGATGACCTGCTCACTATGGACACATCTGAGGATTGGTACCTTGACAACAGTCTCCAGTCTTCTGACTGTCTAGATCTCCCCTCAACTTCGAAGGACACAGGGGACACTTTCAAGTGTACAGGACAAGCCTAGCCACCATCCACAGAGAAGGGCGGGGTCTGACCATTTCACTGCATACCCATGGGTCAGAAGCACTGTCCAAAGCAATCCAGGGAGCTGTAGAAGCTCCAGCGCCTCTCCAAGGGCTTTCCCTGGCTTCTTCACATACCCATGAGACGGCCAAGGCACCTCCTCCTAGGCATCCATATCTCTAGCCACCAGCTTGAGTCCCAACTCTGTGTCCAAGGGTCTCGGCCCCGAAACCACACGCACATCAGAACATGCTGAGCATTGCTTTTTTGAGAACGAGGACTTCTCACATGGTGAGGGAGACAACATTTGCTTTCACATTCAGCCTCCTCTCCAGGGTTCCAAGGTCCTTTGCATTCTCCCAATGGCCTCTGACACTCTCCATCCCTGTAGACTGGAGCTTTCAACCTCTCCCATACTATGAAGGGATCCATCCAGCTCTCCTCCTAGTAGCTGGGGGCCCTTAGGTCACACTGCTAACAAGAGGACATCCGTAGTGGTAGACTATGCCTAGGAGGTTTCCATACCTCTCCCTCAGCTCATGCTAGCTTAGTTCTTCCCGGTGCCCATGCCACAGGGACCCAGCCCCACAACCCCAGACAAGGAGACTTCACACCTCCATCCTCAGAAGAAGGAGACCTTGACCTTATTCTTCTCTTTGGCTCTCCTGAACTCCCCTTGCCTGCTGAAAGGGTTCCTGAGACTTCCACTCACAGACACAGTGCTGGACGTCCTCACACGAATGGTGGAGAGACAGGGAGTCACACCTCGGGTGACCCTGTACTCAAGGGCGGCACATGGCTAAACTAGAAACTGCTTGCACTTCCACAACCTATGCAATGAGGAGGTGAAATATCTTCAAGGCCAGGAGCTAACCTGGGACCCTCTACACCTGGGCCTCAAGCCCATTTGCTCTGGGCACCGTGTTCTCTTGGACCACTGCATTTCCAGCCAGTGCTATGACATTGTCCATAACCTCAGACTGGAGTTTCATACCTACCCCTTCACAGGACGCTGGGCTCACCGGAGCTGCTTCCAGCAAAGTTGGACCCTTACGCCTCTCCTCCAACAAATGTTGATCCATCAGTCCCCCTCAGCACATGGAGTCTGCCGCACATCAACAGCAATATCGCTGGGTGGCTTAGGCCATCTTCCCTCCAACCAACGGGGCCCCAGCACTGCCATCCACTTTCAGGACGACCTCCTCACTATGGACACATCTAAGGATTGACCTTGACAACAGTCTCCATTCTTCTGACTCTCGAGAACTCCCTAAACTTCAGAGGACACAGAGGACACTTTCAAATGTCCAGGACATGTCGAGCCAACATCCACACCGGAGGGCTAGGTTCTGACTCTTTCACTGCATGCCCATGGGACTCTAGCGCTGCCCATAGCAATGCAGGGAGCTGCAGAAGCTCCGGCGGCTCTCCAAGGGCTGTCACAGGCTTATTCACATACCATGAGTCGACAAGGTCGCCTAATTCTGGGCATCTATATCTCTCGCCACCCAGCTCCTGTGTCCAATGGTCTCGGCCCGGTACCACACACTCATTGGGCAATGCTGAGCATTCCCCTCTTGGGAATGAGGACTCCTCACATGGCACATGTAGATGAATATTTGCGGCAACATTCTGCCTCTTCTTCAGGGATCCAAGGTCTTTTGCAGTTCTCCCAAGGGCTTCTGACAATCCTATGATGGGGATCCATCCAACTCTCCTCCTACCAGCTGGGTGCCCTTAAGTTGCACTGCTAACAAGAGGACATCCAAAGTGGTAGACTGTGCCCTAGGAGGTTTCCATACCTCTCCCTCAGCTCATGCTTGCTTAGATCTCCCCAGTTCCATGTGACAGGGACGCAGCCCCACAACCCGGGCCCAAGGAGACTTCACACCTCCAACCTCAGAATAAGGAGACCTTGAACCTTACTCTACTCTTTGGCTCTCCAGAACTCCCCACGGCAGCTGAAAGGTTTTCTGAGACTTCCACTCACAAACACAGTCCTGTCTGTCCCCACACCCAATGGTGGAGAAACAGGGGGTGACACCATTGGTGAACCCTGGACTCAAGGGCAGGCTCGTGCCTATCCAAGAAACTGCTTGCACTTCCACACCACTGCAAAGGGGAGGTGAAACATCTTCAAGGCCAGGAGCAGACCTGGGGCCCTCCACACCTGGGCCTCGAGACCATTTGCCCTGGGCACCGTGTACCCTGGGACCGCTGCATTTCCAGGACAGTGCCTCTGACATTGTCCATACCTGCAGACTGGAGTTTCACACCTATCCCTTCCCAGGAAGCTGGGCTCAATTGGAGCTGCATCCAGCAAAGTTGTCCCTTTACGCCTCTCCTACAAACAAAACAGATCCACTCAGTTCCCCTCAACACATGGAGGCTGAAGCACATCAACAGCAGGATCCCTGGGAGGTTTAGCCATCATCTCTCTGACCCACGAAGCCCCAGCCCTGCCATCCAGGCTCAAGACGTCCTCCTCATTATGGACACATCTGAGAATTGGGATCTTGACAAACAGTCTCCATTCTTCTGTCTCTCTAGAACTCCCCTCAACTTCAGAGGACACAGGGGACTGTTTCAAGTGTACAGGACATGCCCAGCCACCATCCACACAGGAGGGCGGAGCTCTGACTCTTTCACTGCATGCCCATAGGACTCAAGTGCTGCCCACAGCAAAACAGGGAGCTGCAGAAGCTCCAGCTCCTCTCCAAGGGCTTTCCCAGGTTTGTCACATACCCATGAGACAGCGAGGGTGCTGCTCCTGGTATCCATATCTAAAGCCACCCAGCTCGTGTGTCCAATGGTCTCGGCCCGGTACCACACACACATCGGGCATGCTGAGCATTCCCCTCTTGGGAACGTGGTGGACTCCTCACATGGCACAGGGAGAGAATATTTGCTGCCACATTCTGCCTCTTCACCAGGGTTCCAAGGTCCTTTGCAGTTCTCCCAAGGGCCTCTTGACACTTCCTTCCCTGTAGACTGGATATTTCAACCTCTCCAATCCTATGAAGGGGATCCATTCAGCTCTCCTCCTAGCAGCTGGGGGCCCCTACATCACACTGCTAACAAGAGGACATCCAAAGTGGTAGACTGTGAATGAGGAGGTTTCCATACATCTCCCTCAGCTCATGCTTGATTAGTTCTCCCCGGTGCCATGCCACAGGGACCTAGCCCCATAACCTCCGCCTAAGGAGACTTCACACCTCCATCCTCAGAAGAAGGGGACCTTGACCTTACTCTTCTCTTTGGGTCTCCAGAAGTCCCCTTGCATGCTGAATGTGTTTACTGAGACTTCCACTCACATAAACAGAGCAGCACTTCCCCACACCAATGGTGGAGAGACGGGGGTGACACCCCGGGTGGCCCTGGACTCAAGTGCGGCACATGTTTAACCAAGAAACTGCTTGCATTTCCACACCCCTGCAACGGGGAGGTGAAATATCTTCAAGGCCAGGAGCGGACCTGGGGTCCTCCACACCTCGACCTTGAGCCCATTCGACCTGGGCACCCTGTTCCCTGGGACCACTGCATTTCCAGCCAGGTCCTCTGACACTGTCCATATGGGAAGACTGGAGTTTTACACCTATCCCTTCAAGGAATCTGGGCTCACTGGAGGCACTTCCAGCAAAGTTGGCCCCTTACGCCACTCCTCCAACAAAAGCAGATCCACTCAGTCCCCTAAGCACATGGATGCTGCTGCAGATCAAACAGCAGGATCCATGGTGGCCTAGACCATCTTCCCTTGAGACACGGGGCCCCAGCACTGTCATCCAGCCTCAGGACGACCTCCTCATATGGACACATCTGAGGATTGGGACCTTGACAACAGTCTCCATTCTTCTGTCTCTCTATAACTCTCCTCAACTTCAGAGGACACACGGGACACTTTTAATTGTACAAGACATGCCCAGCCACCATCCACACAGGAGGACGGAGATCTTACTCTTTTACTTCATGCCCGTGGGACTCAAGTGCTGCCCACAGCAATCCACGGAGCTGCAGAAGCTCCAGCGCCTCTCCCAAGGGCTTTCCCAGTATTCTTCACATACCCATGAGACGGCAAGGGCGCCTCCTCATGGGCATCGTATCTCTAGCCACCCAGCTCATGTGTCCAATGCTCACGGCCCGTTACCACACACACATAGGGCCAAGCTGAGCATTCACCTGTTGGATACGAGGACTCCTCATATGGCACAGGGATAGAATAATTTGCTGCCACATTCTGCCTCCTCACCCGAGTTCCAAGGTCCTTTGCAGTTCGCCCAAGGGTGTCTGACACTCTCCATCCCTGTAGACTGGAGCTTTCCACCTCTCCCATCCTATGATGGGGATCCATCCAGCTCTCCTAATAGCAGCTGGGGGGCGCTCACGTCGCACTGCTAACAATAAGACATCCAAAGAGGAAGACTGTGCCCTAGGAGGTTTCCATACCTCTCCCTCATCTCATGCTTGCTTAGTTCTCCCCGGTGGCATGCCACAGGGACCCAGCCCACATCCCACGCCCAAGGTGACTTCACAGCTCCGTCCTCAGAAGAAGAAGACCTTGACCTTACTCTTCTCTTTGGCTCTCCAGAACTCTCCCTCGCTACTAAAAAGGGTTGCTGAGATTTCCTCTCAAAGACACAGTTTTGCATGTCCCCAAACAATGGTGGAGAGACAGGGGTTGACACCACGGTGACCCTGCACTCAAGTGGGACACGTGACTAACCAAGAAAGTGCTTGCACTTCCACACCACTGCAAGGGGGAGGTGAAATATCTTCAAAGTCAGGAGCGGAACTGGGGCCCTCCACACCTGGCCCTCAAGCCCATTTGCCCTGTGCACCGGGTTCCCTGGGCCACTTAATTTCCAGCCAGGTCCTCTGACACTGTCCCTACCCGCAGACTGGGGTTTCACACCTATCCCTTCACAGGAAGCTTGGCTCACTGGAGCTGCTTCCAGCAAAGTTGACCCCTTACCCCTCTCCTCCAACAAAAGCAGATCCACTCAGTCCCCCTTTGCACATAGAGGCTGCGGCACATCAACAGCAGGATCCCTGAGTGTATTAGACCATCATCCCTCCAACCCTCAGGGGCCTCAGCCCTGCCATCCAGGCTCAGCATGACCTCCTCACTATGGACAATTCTGAGGATTGGGACTTTGACAACATTCTCTATTCTTCTGACTCTCTAGAACTCCCCTCAACTTCAGAGGACACAGGGGACACTTTCAAGTGTACAGGACATGCGATGCCACCATCCACACAGGAGTGCATGGCTCTGATTCCTTCACTGAATGCCCATGGGTCTCAAGCGAAGCCCAGAACAATCCACAGAGCTGCAGAAGCTCCAGCGACTCTCCATGGGCTTTCCTAGAGTTCTTCACATACCCATGAGAAGGTGAGAGCGCCTCCTCCGGGCATCCATATCTTTCGAAACACAGCTCATGTGTCCAATGGTTCTACGCCGGTACCTCACACACTTGGGGTCATGCTGAGCATTCCCCTCTTGGGAACGAGGACTTCTCACATGGCACAGGGAGAGAACATTTGCTGCCACATTCTGCCTCCTCTCCAGGGTTCAAAGGTCCTTTGCAGTTCACCCAAGGGCCTCTGAAACTCTCCAACCCTGTAGACTGGAGCTGTCAACCTCTCCCATCCTATGAAGGGGATCCACACATCTCACCTCCTAGCAGATGGGGCCCTTACATTGCACAGATAACAGGAGAACATCCAAAGTGGTAGACTGGGCCCTAGTAGGTTTCCATACCTCTCCTTTGGCTCATGCTTGCTTAGTTCTCCCCGGTGCCATGCCTCAGGGACCCAGCCCCACAACCCATGCCCAAGGAGACTTCAACCTCCAACCTCAGAAGAAGGAGCCCTTGACCTTACTATTATCTTTGGCTCTCCAGAACTCCCCTCGCCTGCTGATAGGTTTCTGAGACTTCCAGTCACAGACACAGTGCTGCACTACCAACAATAATGGTGGAGAGACAGGGGATGACATCCGGGTGACCCCAGGACTCAATTGCGGCACTTGGCTAACAAAGAAACTGCTTGCACTTCCACACCACTGCAAGTGGAAGGTGAAATATCTTCAAGGCCAGGAGCTCACCTCGGGCCCTCCATACCTGGGCCTCGAGCCCATTCACCCTTGGCACCGGGTTCCATGGGACCACTGCATTTCCATCCACGTCCTGTGACACTGTCTATGCCCGCAGACTGGAGTTTCACACCTATCCCTTCACAGGAATCTGGGCTCAACGGAGATGCTTTCAGCACAGTTGACCGCTTATGCCTCTCCTCTAACAAAAGCAGATCCATTCAGTCCCCCTCAGCACATGGAGGCTGCAGCACATCAACAGCAGGATCCCTGCATGTCTTATGCCATCTTTCCTCCGACCAATGGGGCCCCTGCACTGCCATCCAGGCTCAGGACGACCTCCTCACTATGGACACATCTGAGGATTGTGACCTTGACAACAGTCTCCATTCTTCTGACTCTCTATAACTCCCCTCAACTTCTGAGGACACAAGAGACACTTTCAAGTGTACAGGACCTGCCAGCCACCATACACACAGGAGGCCGGGGATCTCACTCTATCATTGCATGCACATGAGACTCAAGCGCTGGCCACAGCAATCAAGGGAGCTGCAGAAGCTCCAGCGCCTCTCCAAGGGCTTTCCAGGATTCTTCACATACCCATGAGACTGCGAGGGCACCTCCTCCTGGGCCTCCATATCTCTAGCCACACAGCTCATGTGTCCAATGGTCTCGGCCCAGTACCACACACACAGTGGGCCAAGCTGAGCATTCCCCTCTTGGAAACAAGGACTCCTCACATGGCACAGGGGGAGAGAACATTTGCTGCCACATTCTGTCTCTTCACCAGGGTTCCAAGTTCCTTTGAAAGTTCTCCCAAGGGCCTCTTACACTTTTTGTCCTGTAGACTGGAGCTTTCAACCCCACCCATAATATGAAGGGGTTCCATCCAGCTGTCCTCCTAGCAGCTGGGGGCCCTTACATGGCACTGTTAACAAGAGGACATCCAAAGTGGTAGATTGTGCCCTAGGAGGTTCCCATACCTCTCCCTCAAGTCATGCTTGCTTAGTTCTCCCCAGTTCCATGCAACAGGGACCCAGCCCCACAACCCCCACACTAGGAGACTTCACACCTCCATCCTCAGAAGAAGGAGACCTTGACCTTACTCTTCTCTTTGGCTCTCCAGAACTCCCCTCGCTTGCTGAAAGGGTTCCTGAGACTTCCACTCCCAGAAAACGTGCTGCACTTCACCAGGGCAATGGTGGAGAGACAGGGGGTGACACCCCGGGTGATCCCTGGACACATGGGCGACACATGGCTAATCAAGTAACTG